>VZRW01006226.1:2082-143753 GCA_013398125.1 Aegotheles bennettii | reverse complement strand
CCCTGCTTTCTCAAACGGCAGCAGCAACACCATGGCTGTCAATTGTCTTTGTGACGCAGCACAAAGGCCTTGGTGCTTAGGTTGCTCACTGGATGGCCCTCCATTTTCAGCCATCCGACATCATGGTCCCTGTATCTTTGTTTTTTTAACACTTACTGCAATCAGTTATAAGCCTGTCTAGAGAGATCAAATCATTTTGAGGCCCACATTGTGTCTGATACTGCTTGTAGGCCCTACTCTGGAGAAATCACCCTCAATAGATGAGGCAATTACCTATTTCTTCTTTACCTGCATGGACCAGGAGGTGGAGGAGAGCAAACTGCCTAAGGTGGCACTAAAACTGTTGCCTCTGCATTTGGTGACTTTATGACAAAGTCAGATCTCCTTAGCTGGAGGCAACTGGAAGAGAAAGCTACCTGTGCTACTCCTGCTGAGCATGGTGGAGGGTTTGGGCAGGGCTGGGTACATCCTCACACCTACCTGCTGAATTGGCAGATGTCCTAAAACCCTGACAGCCACCAGAGTTGAGTCTGCTTGCAGCCACAAAGAATCCATCACCTTGCACTGGGGATTTTGCTGCCATTCATCAAGTGATATCTCAGCTGTGACTACTTGTCAGAGAAATTTTATTGTGTATGTTTTATCCCCTTACAGCTTCCACTGGACACCTTGATTTACAGCTTCCAGCTCTCACTTCAGATGGAGCAGTGCTGCAACAGTATCAGGAGATGCAGCCAGTGCAAGCTGAGGAAATGATGCTGTATCACCCAGTAATGGGAAGGCAACAAGAACCATCTGCTTTCCCTTTTTCCTGTGACCAGAGTGACACGTAAGTGCTTGTCTGTAACAGGAGGAAAGAGGATTAGCTCTGGGGACCTGACACTGGCCCAGGTTGCCCAGAAAAGCCGTGGTTGCCCCCTCCCTGGCAGCGTTCAAGGCCAGGTTGCATGGGGCTTGGAGCAACCTGGTCTGGTGGGAGGTGTCCCTACCCATGGCAGCGGGGTTAGGGCAAGATGGTCTTTAAGGTCCCTTCCAACACAAACGATTCTGTGATTCCCTATGACCAGATCTCTGCCTATGCATCACCCAGCACACACCCTACAGTCTATTGATATCCCGTGTATGGGTTTGCAGCAGTTTTCCCTTGTGGCTCTGGAAGAAGGCTCTGTCTCTTTCTCCTGATCCACATTCTCCATTTTGCCGTCTTTCTCTTGCTCTGCCCTTCGGCAGAGAGGAGGAGGCAGGGAGAGCATGACCCCAGCCCTGCCTCCTCCGAGGGCTGCTTGACAGGGCTTGGGCTGTGAGCACGGAGGGAGAGACACCCTGTCTCTGAAGTGGCTTTCCCCTCGGGAGGCAGAGGCTGTGTTGATGTGGGCTCTGGCATGCCCGCACATCCCTGTGCCAGAGCGATGGGGAACACAGCCCTGCCATAGGCAGCAGGAACCTCTCTCCGTGGCTTTGCATATCCACAAGCCTGATCCAGCTCCCTGCCCTCTGGCTCTGGCACAGTCAGGCCCACACCTGCCTCGCCTGACATGTTTCCTGGTGGGTGTTGGGCTGGAGTGGGCTGTGGGGATGCGGTTGGTCAGGGCAGGGAGGGAAGGGGATGCCACCCAAATTCATGGTTCTCTGTGAAACCTGGGAAGCAGCTGATGTTGAGCAAAAGGGTGGTGAGTATTAACCTCTCACCTGCCAGTCCCCAAGGGACTAGGTGCTAGCTACTCAATATGCATCTCTAAAACCAGGAGGCAGATTTCTGGCTCCTGCTGCAGGCATGGGTCAAACCCTGGTTAGTGCCTCTGGGCACAGCCTGGCTCTGCAAGGACACCTGCATAACCTGCTGCATGCAAAGACAAGTCAAAAGCCACATTAGCCCTGTAGAGAGGCAGGATAGACTAACTTGGGCTCCAGCAAGCTTGCTTCAGCAATGGCATTGTGCTGACTGTCTGCTCAGACCTGCTCAGCCCAGAGCATGGGCTGCACTTGCTGCGAGATGCTTATGAAACACTGTGAATCTCTGCCTGCAGGAGCTGAGCTCAGCAGTGCTCATATCACTCCTGAAGATGCTTCTGAAGACCTTCTAAGACAGGGCCTAAGTCAGAGAGAAGCTATGTAGGAACTAACATGAAAGACCAGGTTATACTGGTAATCAATAAATACTACATCAGATCATCATAGAATCATAGAACCATAGAATCACAGACTGGTTTGGGTTGGAAGGGATCTTAAAGATCATCCAATCCCAACCCCCCTGCCATGGGCAGGGACACATCCCACCAGACCAGGTTGCTCCAAGCCCCATGCAACCTGGCCTTGAACACTGCCAGGGAGGGGGCAACCACAGCTTCTCTGGGCAACCTGGGCCACCCTCACAGGAAAGAATATCCAATCTAAATCTCCCCTCTTTCAGTTTGAAACCGCCCTCCCTTGTCCTATCACCCCATGCCCTTGTAAAAAGTCCTTCTCCAGCTTTCCTGTAGCCCCTTCAGGCACTCGAAGGTGCTAGAGATATGCAGGATATGGAGAGCAGGGGATGGATCATTATCAAAAATCCCTGTTCCTTTATTTCCTTACCCAGGATAGTGTTCACATGCATTGGTGCAGGGCGTGGGGAGGTTTTTATTGACATGTGTTTAGGCAATCTCATTTTTCATGAATGACAGAGTGAGGCGAAAAGAGTGAGTTATGTTGGCCTTTGCAGACAAGTGGCAATAAAATAAGTTTATGGTACCGCCTCCTGCACCATCACATATTTATGTCCCATATTTATCTTGCTTTTTTAGCTGTCTGTGCTTGCTTGTCTTTCAAGGCTGTCCTGCCTCCATTCCCTCAGCCTGGCAAAGGGACAGATTATGATATTGCAGCTCCTGCTGAGCAGCAGTGCCTCTACTCCAGCTCCCTGGACACATTCAGGCTAAAGTCCTTTATGGCATCCATGAGGGACAACTCAACATATACATGGGGCTCTTACTGGGAGTGCTAATCTGAGTTCAGGCTGTGTAACTCCTGTAGAAAGCAAGAAGAGGAGTGGGAATTTGTTCCTTGTCTGGCCTGGAAAAGAAAGGAGAAGGTTTGGGGCGAGGAGGGTGGCACTCACTTGGGTGGTCCAGAAGCCTTTTCAGTTTGGAAACAGAGCTGAGGAGAAGTGAGTATAAAGCCTGTTGTGTTGCAACTTGCAGACTGGACCGCAGCATATTTGCTTATCATTGTGTGCCTGTATCCAAGGACTGTTTGGTTCCTTAGTATCTGACAACACCAGAGTTTCTACATCTCATGGAAGGTCCAACACACACATGTCAAAGCTGGTCAGAGGGAAGGGGACTAAACCCTGAGAGGAGGGGACCTGATCCTGTCATCTTTAAAAACAACAGTGAGATTTAGATGTCCCCAGCCAGAGAACTCAAATGCATGGTTTTCATTATCAATCCCAACTCTGCTATTTCCCCATTTCTCTGTTCTCTGGCTGGCCCATGGTGTGCAGCCACAACACAAAGACATGAAACTGTAGCCCTTTGTAAGATCTGACAGCAGCACACAGTCCTTGTCTGTCCCGGGGGGGCCGCTCTGAAGTGTGATCCTCCCATTGTGCTCCAGCCCTGTCTGGAGGGCAGCCATTCAGCTTTGCACATCTGAATTACCTGTGGAAGGATGGACATCTGTGAGATACAAAGTAAAGGACACTACATTATGATAAAGAGCTTTCTATTTCACTTCATGAGAGTGTAGCGATAACACCTCTCCAAGTCATCTCTGCTTCCCTTTTCTGAGTTATTGACATATATTCCTTTTTACTGCCAGTTTTGATGGCTGCTGCTAACTCTGCCAGTGCACATCTTTCAACCTGGAAAATCAAGCAGCTGGGACAGTTAACATAAGGACAGCCTCCCTCTAGGACACAATAGTCCTGATGAACAAGTGTGTTCAGATACAGTCAGGTTGAAAAGAGGGCCAGGCGGGCAAAATACCTGTGCTGGTACATGGTGATTTTAAACACATGATAGCAAAGGATAACAGAATTTCTATCACAATATTAATCCTATGTGAGTGGCTGTTACAGCCTTGTATGCTCAGTGTGGCTCTGCTCTGCCTGGTCCGTCTGTCTCCCCTCCTCTACTCCAGCAGACAGGAGCAGGAGAGGCTGCAACAGAGCCAGATTTCTCCTTTTCATACCCTACATGGTTGTGCTAAGGTGGTAAACCAAACAAAATAGTGGAGTCCCAGTTCCTCAGCCTCCTAACAAGAGGGAAATCCCATCCCACCAACAAGGACAAGCCCCTGAAGATCAGGGGTTTAGTAATATTCAAGGTAGGAGACTGCCTCCCTCCATCATGACAACCCAACCTAAGCCCTCGATCCTGCTAATGTCTTCCAGAAGGTTGAATGATCCAGACAGTTGGTAATATCGCACTGTGAAAGATTCCAAGAATGCCACTAGATGCTTCGTTACCATCTCGATCCTTCCTTGCTGCCATCTTTCACGCTTTGCACTCGTGTCAGCCGGGTTCAGCAAATTGTCCCCATTGTGGATGCTCTTAGCAGGACTTGCCTCCACACAGCAAGTGCTTATGTGTTTGCAGGATCCAAGCTAATACCTTTCTTACGGAGCACTCAGAGCATGAAACACAGCACCTAGGCAGCACTACCTGGAGCTCTGAAAATTTTTGGTGTAAAAATGAAACACACTGATTTGGGGAGGGAGAAAGAAACACAAAGGTCTTAAGATTTTGCTGATTTCTCCTGAGACACTTTTCTGTACACAAAGTGTTTCCTGCTCTGTTCTTGGAAGCATTACCCTTCGCTGGGCCTGGCCTTTAAAACATTACCGGCTGTATGCAAAATAAAGTGCAAAGTGCCAAAAAGCCCTGCAGGCTATTTATATTTGGCTGGAGCTTGCTGTGTTGGCCAAGCTACAGAGATACTTTGTTCATCGGCCTTGCAAGGAAAGCAGCTACTTCAAGCTGTTTGGTCCTGTTTATACACAGGGTTACCATGGAAGTCCCTGTGCCTAGCAGCTTTACACACTCCAGGGTATATTTTTCTGGGACCTGGTTTATCTCCCCTTCCCCTTCTCATTTGGCAGGGGATGGGTAGGAAATTCTGGGACAAGGTTCTTTGGTGGATGCTGGGTGCAAACTGATTTATGTCTCTGGGGAAGGGCTGTTTGGTGCTGTGTGGATCCTCTCTTGACGCAAGCGAAAGCAGGTGGAGCAATGGGATGCCTGCTGGGTTAGCAAGAACTTTTTTCTCAGGGTGGATTCGGGGAAAAGTAATATGAAACAAATGGAAAATCCTGCAATGACAGGCATAAGAGTAACTGCTTTTTTAGGAGACCTTAGGGAAAAGGTAACAACCTTTGCAACATTTCTGGATAGGAGTGGTGTTCTGAATCCTCAGGCTACCAGCCCAACTAGTGAGGATGTGGATTTCTTGCTATTTCTTCTACTTTTTTTTCTTAATCTGTTGTATTAAAAAGACTTCTTGTAGCTGAAGACTTGTCATTAATCACCCCTTGCAAACACATCATAGGCAGGCTGATTCACAGGCATGGCATGGCTGGAGGTCCTCTTCTCCTGTCTGGCTGTGTGTCTCCTAGTTTAGGGCAGTTTACATCTCTGCCCTGGGAACCAGTGCTGGGTCAGACTAACATATTGCCTCCTTGACCTTGTACCAAGGCTCAGGATCATCTCATGTGCCTGACTGAGTGGTTTGAATATGCCCTTCTGTATTTGTATTGCCAGAAATCGTGTCCTCAGCCAGCGTTCAGAGGGGAGTGCTGTGGGGAGTGGAGACACCAGAACTTCACAAGCCGATGGTGAAACACACCTCCCTGTGTTCAAGATCTGTTCTCAGAGCCTGAGGAAGGTTGATGGGGATTTTCCGCACTCATTTTAGCAGAGTAAAGTCTTGACGCTGGGAGGTGCTACAGTTGTAAGTGGGTGGGGGAAGAGCAAGGCTAAGCACTGCTGCAGGCTGGCCAAAGGTCTCCAAGCCCCTTTGGCAGAGGTGGAGCCTGGACAACGCAGTTCTACCTGTGAAATAAAGGTTTCCTTGCTACTTTGGCTACCAAACATCCTCAGTCAGGAGCAGAAATGCTTGGGAAGCAAAACAGCAATGTGTCTGCTGTCTGTGCACTTGCTCTCTACCAAAAAGGGAGTCAGCCAAGCCTGGAGTTCATTCCGTCTTGGCCAATAGTTAATAATAACCCTGCAACAGCTTCTTTTTTTTTCATTGCAAATTAAGCGTGGATGAATGGCCTGGATAAAATTAGAAATCTCTTCCTGAAAGGCTGAGCTGAGTTTACAAAGTTATAGCTCCATGAACGTCCTGTTGCAGCTGGGGAATCCCAGCTGCTCTCTGAAGGGTGAATAGATGATAACAAAATGCACACATGTTGCCTGCTCTGGATCCTCCCCATTGTGCTGGATTCACATCACAGCAACTTTGAGGAGATTGGTGGGATGATTCCTGATTTCTTTGTCCTTTACTGCCAAGACAGACAGCTCAACTGTCCTCTGCTCTAGCAGGCAAGTCCCCCATGGGGTGTTGAGGAGTAAGGGCTAGTGGGAGCTTGTTTGAAGTTATAAGATGGATGTGAATTGAGTGGATGAGATAACAGGAGAGGAAAGGAGCACATGTTCAGGAAGGATTTCTAGTGGGATCCTTTGAGCATAAAGCCTAGAAACCTGCTAGCTAGGATACTTTCTAAATGTGGATAACTGGGCAGAAATTTGTTAGGGAGGTGTCCCTCATGTCCTCTGCTACAATGCCTCTTCTCAGGGCCTTTGGCACGACTCTTGCTCCACCCTGCCCATTCATCCATGAGGCGACAGGATGAAATTGTGCCCGTGTTTTGAGGGAGTTTGGCCCTGGTGCTGGTTTGTAAATGGAAACCGAATTTTTCTCGACTCAGAGGACTAGCCCTCAAGAGTGGCTAGCAGCAAGGGTTGGTGCTGGGAGAGGCTCGTTGTGGTAAATCCCATCTTTATTTCCATGTCTTTTGTGGGCAGATGGGGTAAAAGCACAACTGGATATGACTGAGTTGTTGTGACTGATCAAATGTCCCCTTCAGCAGAGTCCATCGCTGTGTGCTCCTACCTCATTCCCACCAGTGACGTCAAACATGTGAACTCAAACCAGCATGACACAAGATGGATAATAGTTGGCACTACCTGTTTAAACCATGGTAATTCCCATTTGATTGCATCCCCACAGTCTTAGTTATCATGGACTCTGAACCATTGATTTATGTGTGTTATTCAGATTCTGCTGGCATCTAAAATGATCCACTGAGGTCAGTAGAGATGATGTGCACCAACTCAGTAGTAAGCCCAGCACTTTCTGCATAACATTAACATTTTTATCTCCTCTAGAAAGGCTGGAGAAAGCACAGGTTACCTTCATAATGAGGTATTAAAAAAAATAATCCCTAAACAAAACAATATGTGTTTGACAGCCTAGAAGATCTGTCTATTGATTTTAAAAGTCATTCTGGGCCCTTATATAACAGTGTAATTAGTTGATACTATAAACTTATTATGTACCTGCTGGAACACAACAGCTCCTTTGAAGCAATTAGGATCTCTTGTGCAATTATATAACTAGGCCACATGCCATACTTCAGAGGTTGTGCAAAGGGGGAAAGCTTTCCTTTTCAAAGGAACCGAGAGCCTTGGTGGCTACAGGCATTTTTTTTAACTCCTGTCCTGCAACTTAGAAAATGCTGCACCCTTAAATATATAACTCTTTGGCTGAGTTAAGCACCCCAGGACTCTCCAAAGGAGTCTGCAATGTATTGGCAATAAAGAGTTTTTCTTGGACAGTGCTGACCTGCTCTGCATGCTGTCAAATGTGATGGGATCCGGCACCTCCAGCTGCAATGGAAGAGAAGAAGTCAAATAACTGGTTAAGAGTGTCTTAAATAATCTGGCTGCATCTGTTTCAGGTGTTTTTCTTGAATTATTATAGCTGGATTTTCCTTTCCCTCTTATAAGAGCTTTTATGTGCCTCCTGCGTAGGACATGAGCCAAAGGCTGGTTATAGCATCTCAGCACCTAGAGTGTCTAGTGGCGGTTCAGCACTGAGTGATGTGCTGGTTGCTTGCTGGCACTGTGCAGTATGCAGGCTCATGAAGAACTACTGGGATGAAAGCAAGTTTGGTGGGCCCTAGCTGTGGTGAAACACAAGAAGAGAATCAACTGGTTCTTGGTTTCAGTGGTGAATCTTGACAAGACTCCAAAATAGGACAAGGACCTCCAGAGCTCAGCACCTGAGTCTGCACAGCCCAGACTTGGGGTGGGATGGCCAGACATAGTCACCTATAAGGTAGGTAGGTACAAGGTCTCCATTGGAGTTGGTCTCCTCAACTCTTTATGTGGAGGTCTGGCCTAGGGTGTGACTCTTCTTATCTAAAATAGACACCAAAGCAGAAGAAAATGAGATGCTCTTGGCAGAGACCCATTTCCTGCATTGTCTCTACTGGGAGTCCCATGTGAGGTGTTCAGAAAGACATCGTCATCACAGGTGTCCTTAATGAGGTGAAACCTAACCCACCCTGGTTTCCTACTCATCAGTTGTAGAAGACTCAGCTCTGCCATTGAAAGGAAACATTAACACAACAGTGCTTCAACTATTTCCTTTGTGAAGGATCAATTTGTCTTCATATCCCAAGCAATCTGGGTTTGGGGAATGATTGTGTTTCATAGTTGGGATCTGTATCAAAGCACTACCTCTCTGGTTCCATCAGGCTTAGTGTGAGGCACATACAGATTTTGAGCAGGAGTCTTGACCCACAATGTTCACCTTCAAAAAGAGTTTTGGTTCCAGGTGCTAAGGAACAGTAGTTTGTGGTTCTCTGATTTGAATTTGATGCTGCTGGACTTGTAGGACTTGTGATTGACTGGGACATACCTGCTCTTGGAGCAGTGAAAAGAGACCCAAAGGAGTGAAGTCATGATAAGTATTTGTGAAAGGATTTTGAGGATGTACTGCAACAGAACCTAAGACTGCCTGGAAACCAAGCTCTTGCCCTCAGTTCCTACTTTTGAAGCCTGGTCCAAACTCTGAATCAAAGGGACTGTTTCCCTTGACATCTGTGCTCTGGTAGGATGAGTCCTCAGTCCTGCTGGGAGCTTCATCACATGGCACAGAAATGTCATTTTTTAATGATTTGGCTTCCCTCTAGAGGCTGTACTGGAGCTACCCGTTGACTGAACGCCTCCAAAGATGTGCTCCAAGGGTGGGGTGTCTCTGGTGTCATAAGTCCTTATTTTTTCATTATCTGGGCACTAGTAGAAGCAGGTCACTTTTCCCACAATATTTTTAAGAGTTTATCTTCATATACCTGTTGCGGGTTAGATTCTGGTGCTGGTATAAATCCTGAATAATTTCATTGCAGATCATGCATTAAACCATGCTACTTATGAAGCCTAACCTTTCTTAACACAGAGTGCAAAGGACCATTGTTAGAGTCTTGTGAAACAGCAAACAAATACAAAAATTAATCTGGGATCATTAAGGAATATTTCAGCAAATTCTCCACATCCAAGATTAATTTTTCCCTATGAGAAGCTACATTTTAAAACTTGTGCTTAAGCACAATATTTTCTGTTAAGAAAAACTGTACTTATTACTCATGTGAAGAAATCTGACCTGCCTAACTGACTGGAACAAGACATGACATATATATACATATACACACACCCCTACATATGTATACATAGAGATTCCACAGAAAAGATGTTCGCTGGGAGATGATGCAGCTGTTTTTTTCCCAACTCTACTTCTGTCCAGCCAGATTTACTGAAGCATTTTCCTTGCTATCTCCTGCTGAACTGCCATGGAAGAGGACCTTGAAGATGAAATCAAGCATGAGATTTGACTGTTCCCGTTTTGGCAGCCCTACAGGGGCCTTTAGTGTTTTTTCTTGAAGTTGTTACAGGGTTTTCTTCTGCCGCAGCAAGGAGAGTCCTGCAAAGGAGTACGGGATTCTGTAAACATGTTAACCTGGGGTACACAGAGGAGATGGAAAGCACAAATTCCCAATGTACCTGATTCTCTGCCTGGTGCAGAAAATCTAGCCCAGCCCTAAGTAGTGCCTGTGACATGCAGAGCATCTCCAAGACACCCAAGATCCATGATGTAGGACATCCCTATAAAGAGTCATAGTCTGAAGCTACAAGAGGGCTAAAAGTGGTGAAGTCTGACTCTGAGCCCACACAGGAAGGGAAAGTAAATGTTAAAAAATGTTAAAAAGTGAACACTGACAGAAGCAGAAAATTACATTTGGGTTTCCCCCCCACCTCTTTAAGTCCCAAAATGATGGTGTGGCCATGCATATTGGAAGAAACTTCTTCACTGAAAGAGTTATCAAACCCTGTCACAGGCTGTCCAGGGAGATGGTTGAATCACCATCCCTGGAGGTGTTTAAAAGCCGCGTAGATGTGATGCTGAGGGACATGGCTTGGTGGTGAACTTGGCAGTGCTGGGTTAACAGTTGGACTTGATCTTGAAGATCTTTTCCAACCAAAATGAGTCTGATTCTATGATTCTGTTTCTATCACTCTGTGTGTGTGTGTTCAGGGCTTGGTGCAATCTATTTCACGAGGCACTGAACACTTTGACTTTTTTATACCAATGGTGTTTCCTGCAAGTGCAAGAACAAGGCAAGACTCTCTCCTGCAGCTTGCAGCCAGCACCCAGGGGTGTTTCTTCTGTTGGATGGGTCTCTCCCCTGTGTGCATTCCCTGATCTTCGAGGTTCAACTGCAGCTTTCCCCTTTGTGGGAAACACATGAGAGGCACAGACAGGTGTTTTCCTCCACCCAGGTGCCTGCTTTCATGAAAAGCACAGGGCTGTTGCTGTGCTTGAGACGTCTTTCAGCTCATGTGGGCAAAGGGGACATGAAGGCACTTGAAGGAGAAAACGTGTTTACATGAGGCTATCACTACAAGCATCCCATTTCAGTGGGAAGCTGACTGAAAGGCCAGTGTTTGTCTTATTTTCAAAGAAAATCTTCCTGCTCTTGCCCCAGAGGCTGGACACCTGCTAACTGATGGCCAGAGTCCCTCAGCAATGTGCGTCATGCTTTTGTGCTCTCCGGTGACACCTGGGTGTCCGGATATGGCCCTTGGGAAGGGATTTTCCCCTTGGTGATGGGGATCCTCAGTTTCCCATTTTTTCCTCCTTTCCTGCTTGTCTTTCTGCTCCATTGCCTTGATCAGCTGGGCCAGTGCTAAGATGAAGCTTGGTTGGGGTGCCGGGCTCAGCTGTGCTGCCCCCGTGGCAGGGGTGACCGTCAGCTCTGCAGGGTCTGGCTAGGACTCATCTGGACTATCAGAGACTGGCTGTGGGGTCCCTCAGGACCCACCAAGCTGCAGTGCCAAGCAAATCTCAGCTCAGCAGAGAAACCGGCCAGGAACATGGGCTTCACAGTGCTCATGCCAGCTGAAAGACAGCCATTAAGCTGCTTGCTTCTTGTTTGCCCAACTGCCCCCGTGAAGCTGGAGAATGTCATTAGAAAAGCTGAAATATTGCAATGCTTCATCTTCTACCCACTTCTGCTGTCAGCCCCTGACTGGAGGCCTTAGTATCCAGGGACAGATACAAATACTCGGTTTCTATGGGGCCAGGCAGCAGACAGAGGCTCCTTTGTGCTTAAACATTGTGGAGATCATGGGACAGAGATCTGGTCTCTGGGCTGCTGAGAACTGTGGATCCTGCTGGTGGTGGGGCAGCCAGCTTGCTGCTGTGCAGGGCAGTGGGTCTGGAGGGCTGCAGAATTACAGGGATAACATGCTACCGCTCACCCAGAGCAGAGAGTTGGCCTGGTGTCCCAGAATGCAGGAGGATGAACATGTTTGGGTGTGCTCCAGTAATACTAAGAAGTTATTATAATACATTATTGTCTTAGTCTTAGTATTTTACTGTTAATTACTATGACTATTACTATTGTTACTATTGTGAGATTGTCTCTGAGTGAGTCCCCTACCAATATAGGCTGAAGGCAGTCCTTCTCCAAGAAATAATTGCTCTATACTCAGACTATAAGCCAGGAGGTGGGAAAACACAGGGTTATGGCAGCTGCAGAGATAGCTATGGGAAGGCTTCCATCTGGAGATGGGAGGCTTTTTGTCATCTACAGTCTAGTGCCCTCTGAGGGACTTTGCCTGCAGGGCTGTGGTTTAAATCTGTCTTGAGAAAGCATGTTATTGCATCTATCCCCTATTTCTCCAAACTCCCAAACGCCAGGACTGGTTTTCTCCAGCAACATTTCTTTGCTGAATAGCTCCTTGGCTCCTCTAATCTTCTCTTGGGTGGCAGTGGCTTATTCTCTAGTTCATGTTTCACTGGGATCAGCTCAGAGGCCCCTGTGCTGTTACTCTGGCCGTGATCTCTCCATCTATTTGAACCTGTTCTCTCCTGGTGAGGGTTTAGTTTTCCTTGACTTAAATGGAGACAACCTTCACCACTGATATATCTGCTTCCCTTGCCCCTCACTGTAGTTTTCATCAACTGATGGTACATCTGTATTCCTAGGAAACTAAGCTGTCCTTAACATCTAATTTCTCTCTGTCTCCTGCTCTGCAGGCAGTGATGTATCTTTGCCAATTTATTGAAGAATTAGCTAGGGATAAGGATCTGTGAACATTTTATGCTTTACTTCCCATCACCCACCATTAATAATGAGCATGTCCTTTATGACCTAAGTCTTGTTTTAAGTGAATGTAAAGTATTGGTTCTTTCCTTGATAATCCATAGCCCTTGCAGCGGCGTGTTGCTACCTGGAACATTTCCAAGTGTTTTGAAGCATCATGCCGGAATACATCACAAATGAACCAGTTTTGCTTTGTCTAAGTTTTGCCTCTGGGGAATTGGGAGGGATGGCAGGGGAGGAGAGGGATGAATATTTATTAGCTTTTAATCAAAGAAAGTGCTCTCTGTAAGCAGACAGGCTACTGTCTGTATCTGATTGAAGAGAGACCTCAAGGTCCTGGGTTCTTAGCTATGCTGCAGCACGTGCCCTTCCAAGCAGTGCGAATGAGTCACAGAGCACTCCAAGACAGGTCTGTCTCTGTTTGGATTTCCCTCCATTTGGATTTTACTGGCCACATCCAACCAGGATTCACCTGGAGAAAATGGTCGCTGAATGAGTGGAGATCAAGGACAAAGAGCATGTGCAATGTCCCTGAGAGACGAGGTGTGTTTTGGGTACGTTTGCATGCAATATGTACATGGACTGTGTGTCCCGGGTATCCTGGATAACCCTTTCAAACACTGTGCTGGATGTTCTGGGCAGGGAAAGGAATCCATCTCAAGTAGACAGGAGAGCAGACAAGATACAAAGTAACAGAGACCTGAAGCTGTGGCAAAGAGCTCTGTGCTCTGAACCAGGAGGCAGGGAAGCTGCGGAGTAGTTTATGGAAGCAGTAGCCAGACTTGGTCCAACTCCTCTCTGGGTACGGCAGCCCTTCGTACTGTAGGCTTGGCATGGTGGGACATGTCTGCTGGAAGTCGGAAGTCAGTGGGGATACGCCATCCCTTTGCATTGCAGTATGTCAGGAGAAAAGGTTTGCATCATGATGCACCGTGACACAAGAACTGCACGCAGAGCCACAAAGTCCTGGACATCAAGGTGGGATTCCAATGCTTTGTTCATGCTTGGGTATGTCCAATATGAGACCTCTGTGTCATGAGAGGACAGATGCCAACAGCAAGCCCAAAATCTTTGAGGCAGCATTCATAGTCCTGCCCTAACCCAGGCACCAGCCGTGCACTGATTCACAATGGTCCATGCTGTTAAATTGTCATCACACTCCTTGGCATGGCTTCATCCTCTCTCAGATGGCGCCTGGGGGCTCTTCAAGGGCTGGTGTGGGGCAGGGACCAGACCCAGCTGTCAGCATGGCTGAGACCACCCTGTTTGGAGGGGAGAAGAAGTGAATTTGGTTTGTAGGCCTGTGTCGTGCCATCTGGCCACACAACTGCTCTTGCTCTCTTTTGTTTACTGGTATGGACATAGCCTCCTTGTTCAGCAACACCCTGCCCATTCCCCTCTTGGCTGTAAAACCAAGGCAGTCACACATCCCACCCTCGTAGAAATGTGGCTCCCCAGCTAAAGGGACATCTGGTAGAAGCCCTGCATTTGGGTTTGCCAGTGGCCAATGAGAAAATGCAAACAGACCACGCCACAGGGATCGAAGCCAAAATCACCTCAGGGCTGTTTGGGGCTGAATTGCAGGACCAGGGTCTGGAACATGTGTTGTCTCTTTATGCCAAACTACTCAGTGTGCTGTGTGGCTCCCACAGTGCTGCTGCCTGAGCATCCCACAGATCTCCAGGGACAGAGGGAATGGTACACCAATACCCCAATGTTACAGACCAGAAGCTGAGGGGTTAAGTGTCTGGAAACCTTTGGCGTAGCAGAGAACAAAGCCAAGGTCTGCCAAATTCCAGGGCAGTTGTTAGCCAGAGATTTCTTTTACTTCTCAGCTGGGATGTCTGCTCCACTAATGTGCCTCCACATGAACCGATGCAGGACCATAACTTCAGCTTTGTAGGCTGCTGCAGACGTGGGCTGAGGTTTGTCTCCGCAGCAGGAGGTCCTAGGGGTGGGAAGGAGTCATGTGTGCCCTAAATACAAAAAAGATGAATATTTTTCGTATTTCCCAAAACACGCCTCTGCCAGCACTCCCTCTACTTCCTAGGAAGTGTCCATGATGGGGTTAAGTCTCCTGTACAGAACAGACTAGGGATACTGATACAGCAAAGCATCCTTCAGCTTGTAACCAAACTGTGAACATCTGATATAAACAAAGCCCCACTTCTGTTCAAAACCCAGCCACACAAAACAGACCAGGCCCTTCAGTGACAATTAATGTAGCATGGTGACACTGTAGCACTGAACACTAACTCTTTAGGGCTTGCATCAGGACATGCACAGGTCTGCAGATGTCCTGCAAACACCAGGAATGTGACACGAGCATCATTGCAGGGATGACAATGGCAGGATCAGATGTCTTGAGAGTGATCACGGGACAGCAATAAAGCAACCGCCAGATTTGTGCTTGACATCTGAGCTCATTGCAGGATTGTACCCAAATCCATTCTCTGTCACAGGGCAGAGGGAAATTGCATCCTTGGCATTATGAGGGCAGGGAATGTTAAGGCAAATTCATAATTAAAGTTGCACAGTAAAAATTAAAGCAAAACTTTCAGCATCCTTGTCCTATAGGGATGAAGCATGGTGATGCTTGTGTTTGGGATACTGGTCTGACAGCAGGCAATGTGTGGACTCATGCTGGGAGATGTTGAAGGAGACATCTGGCTTCTCTTCAGACAGCCCAAACGATGAGGGACTGACACCAAGGGCCCATCAACACCTTGCAGGAGGCAGAATCAAGCTCCTAAGGCACCAAAGGCAGGTCCCATGACCCTTACAACCATTCTTTGTCAGCCCAGCCTAAAGATACCCTTGCTGTCTTGATGGCATTTATCTCCTGCATATGCCAGATAGTCACTTTCCCCACAGTCTGGTGCTCACTGGCATTTCGGTCCTGCCTCAGCCTTCTGTTGCTGCCTTTTCCCACCGTTGCTGCTCCTTACAACAGCCTGGCTTCATGACACCTTTTGCAGAGCCCCATCGCGGCTCATCCATCTCCTGCCAGCACCACTGTCTGGCAGCTCTGGCTAAACAGCAGCTCCCAGCCTCCTAACAAGGTCATAGGGAATAAGAGCTTTCTGGATCATGGAAAAATACCAGATCCTCCTGCCCTACTGCCGTCTTTTTCTCTACTCTCCTCTCTCCGGGGGGATTCAGGGGGTCTTTGCTGCCCTGCCAAGACACTGATGAAGAAATGGGAAAAGTCCAGATGTTCACATGAACTGGCGCCTCTTTTCGCAGTTTCAGAAACAAAACAGGACCCAGAGTTTCCCAGGGAAGAGCTTCAGCCTTTTAAGTTCTGTGATCTGCTGGGAAGCTGGAAGGCCAATGCCATCAGTGGAGGTATTTACTGCATCTGGAGCATGGGTCGCTCCTGTGATCAGCACAGCTTGTGTGGCATCCAACAGGCTCCTTCGGACAGATGTTGCACCTTACCATATGAGTTTGCTTCAAGCTATGGGATTCCTGACTTTGTGTTGTGATTTCTGAAGCTCATGGTTTGGGTGCAAGTGGCATGGACACAGCAGTATTGGTGACACAGGATGTCATAGAATCATAAAATCATTGAATGTGATGAGTTGGAAGAGGCCCTTGAGGATCGTTGAGTCCTGTCCCTGTGCAGGACACCCCAGGGGTCACACCATGTGCCTGAGAGCATCATCCAAATGTTTCCTGAACTCAGTCAGGCTTGGTGCTGTGACCACTGCCCTGGGCAACCTGTGCCAGTGTTCAACCACCCTCTGGGTGAAAAACCTTTTCCTGATATCCAGCCTAAACCTCCCCTGATTCAGCTCCCTGCTGTTACCCAGAGTCCTGTCATTGGTCACAGGAGTGAAGAGATCAGTACCTGTCCCTTCCCTCCCCCTCATGAGGAAGCCATAGACTGCAATGAGGTCTCATCTCAGCCTCTCTTCTCCAATCTGAATAACCCAAGTGGCCTCAGCCACTTCTTATAGGTCATCCCTTCTAGTCCCTTCACCATCTTCGTGGCCTCCTCTGGATGTGCTCCATCAGTTTGATGTCCTTTTTGAACTGCAGAGCCCCAGACTGAACACAGCACTCGAGGTGAGGCTGCACCAGTGCGGAGTAGAGTGGGACAATCCCCTCCCTTGACCGGCTGGTCACACTGTGCTTTATGCACCCCCGGACACAGTTGGCCCTTCTGGCTGCCAGGGCACACTGCTGGCTCATATTCAGTTTGCCATCAACCAGGACCCCCAGATCCCTCTCAACCATGCTGCTCTACAGCCACTCATTCCCCAGTCTGTCCATACCACCAGGGTTGCCCAGTTCCAGGTGCGGAATCCAGCACTTGCCCTCGTTGAACTTCACGTGCCACCTGCAAGATGCCCTGTGGTACAGAGATGACTCTTTTGGGAGCTGGTCCCCTGGGAGGTCGGGCTTTTGCATAGGTCTTGACCATAACAGGGCGGTGTGGCAGCCCTCAGGGCCAGTTGCCAGCTCCTGTCTCAGCAAAAGCCCTTTGATACCTGCTCCAGATAACCAGTCGTTTAGGAGCCATAATCTTGCTGAGAGGCTTTTACCTCCCGTTTTACTGGAGGGCTGAAGCTCAGGTGTGAAGCATCAGACACGAGCACAAAGCAATTTAAGAAGGTGTAAAACAGGCTGGATTTTTGCTGTTGCATTTCCTTTATGCGTCCTCCACGTGTCTGTATCGGTGTGGCTCAGGGGACTTTTGTCACCTTCCAGGTTCTGCCTTATTTCCTAAACACTTAACTCCATTCTCTGAACCTTCTTGATAAGGTTGTTTTGACTTCTAAATGCTTCAGCCAAAAACTTTCCCTGAATAAATATAGACTTTCCTTGGCAGTCTTTCGGAAGAAAAAAAAAAAGTATATTTTGATTCAGTGTTTTGACTTACTGAGTTTTCTAACAGGGTAATTTGGACTGGGATGAATTGGCAATGCAAAATGCCTGAGAATAAACCCATGAAAATGCTGCAAAATGCTTCGTGCCTGGGAGAATGATGATCCTCCGAGTGTCCCGCAGAGAGCAGTGCACCCTCGGTCTGGGTAGGACAGAATAACATTAGAGATGCAAGGCATGTATGGAGAGCAGGACGTTAATCTTGCACGAAGGATTTGCAAACACATCCCCATGGTGAAGAAGAGGCATTGGGTCAACCAGAGAAGGAGACAGGCAGGATGGAACCGGAGCAGAATAACACCTCCCTCCTCCATCTGAGACTCCTTTGCAGACAGGCTGACATTTGTTCAAGACAAGCACTCACAGGATAGCACTGGACAGCCCAAAACAAGCTTTTTTAAGGCCTGACCACCAACATTCCATCATTTGTCATCTACCCCTGTACAAGCGCTCATGCTGTGTCGCTGGCACAGCAGCCACAGTGGTAGGCACAGCAGGGAAACATTAATGAAAATAATCTATCATAGGCAAGGCAGGTCTCGAGGTAGATAGATGAGGGCACTGTGAGCGAGGTTGTGCTTCCAAGTGTGGGAGCTTCTGGGTGAAACATTTGCAAGAATGTTGTTTTCACTGTAAGACTCTTGTCCTCGCAGCCCACACATGGATGGAGATAAGGGGGCTTCCCAGCAGTAGGGTTTGGTGGTGATAGGTTTAGGCATGGACACTGTCCTAGCTGAAGGTCACTTTGGTGGAAATGTAGCCCAGGGGTGTGTTGAGATCTGAGACAATGCCAGCAAGAGGCCTCAGTTTTCAGCTGGAAAGGGAATGGTGGAGTTCTCAGAGACAGAGCCATGCACCACAGCCCATGGCTTTCCTTGGAAACTGTGAGTGATGGGGTGGCTTTCTCCATTAGTGGTGAATGGACCCGAGTCTGAGGTGGTTGGTGTATTTGGCGACATTGAACCCTCCCTGAAGGAGTGTCAAGACTTTGTGTTCATCTTACAGTGCTACTCAGACACCCTTTATTTAGGAGAATTGAGGTGTTTTTTCATACCTGTGGGGCCATACCTGCAAGTCCATACCTGCCTTCCTCCCACTGGCTCTGCACCTGCTTGGTGTCTTTCAGCGAGAGAGTGGTCCTGCAGCCTCTGTAGTCCATGTGTGCTTCTGGATGGACCCTTCTGGCTCTGCAACCTCCCAGACTGAGGTGCAAAAGGCCAAGGGGACATTGGCCCTGCCCAAAATCCCCATGTACTTTACCCAGCACAGTTCCTGTGGTTGAAATCATAAAGATTAAGCCTTGCCAACCCCAACACAGAAGTCTCACCTTGATGTTAATGTCTGAAAAGATCTTATTCAGAGGAAAAATGTTCTTCACCTCCCAGGTTGCACGATCTGCAGCCGAAGGCTCCCAGGCTCCTCACCTGCAAGGGGCTGTGTTGTTATTGCCACCTTGCAATAGTTTGGGGTAGGATATGAATAAATAGGCTTTTCTTCTTCTTCTTGTTCTGACATGCAGTTGTACTTTTCTGAACTCTAAGGGGCTTTACAGGTAAAACGAGAATTTCTTTCGAAAACGTGAGATTTGGTAGAAATGTTTTAGTACTTTTGAAAACAACAAGCTTAAAAACCATAGGGTTTTCCCCTTCTTTTTCCTCCCTGATTTCTTCCAAAAACAGGTGGGCAGCAGGCGGAGGAAGATGGAACATTTTCTGTTCTCATTTTCTTGGAAAAAAAAGAAAAGAGAAAAATTAACACTTTGCCAAGAAAAATGCTTTTTTTGTTAATTTGTTCAGATTTTTTTCCATGGAAAAAGATCATCTTTTTTAAACCAGCTTCAGTTGCTGTTATTCTATAATTATACCCCAAAGTCTGGGAACTAGGGCAGAGGAGGCAGCGAGCAGAGAGCATTACAGTGTAGACAACGCGTGTAATGAGTGTGTTGCAGGATTTTCAACTGTCCTGTGCCAGCCATATGGTACATGGGGCTTGTTTCAGGGTAGCACTGGTTCTCTTTTTCTTTAAGTATCTATCAGGTTTTCTGCTATTCTGCTGAAAGATGTAAAGAAGAGAGAAAAAAAAATCATGGCATTAGGATGAACTATCTAATTAGACTGGGCAAAACCACTTGACTCCTGAAGGGAGAATGAATTAAATGCTCTGTGGTGAAGGGTGATTCATTTATGCTTTGTTCTTACATTTCCCCTCTCGTGACATGAATCATTTGGCCACCAGCACATGCAGGGAGGAGGGCAGAGATTTTCCACTAGCCCATGGGGCCAATTTGCAGGACTCGGACCCAAAGATCCAGGAGCAACCAGCCAGGTTCATTCTCCTTTAGCAAGCAAGCTTCAGCTTCCCATGGCTTTCTGCCTTGTGGAGCGATTATCACAGAATCATAGAATGGTTTGGGTTGGAAGGGACCTTAAAAGTCATCCAGTCCCAACACCCCTGCCATGGGCAGGGACACATCCCACCAGACCAGGTTGCTCCAAGCTCCATTCAACCTGGCCTTGAACACTGCCAGGGAGGGGGCAGCCACAGCTTCTCTCGGCAACCTGGGCCAGTGTCTCACCACTCTCACAGCAAAGAATTTCTTCCTAATATCCAATCTAAATCTACCTTTCTTCAGTTTGAAATCATTTCCCTTTTTCCTATCACATTTCATGAGGTAGCAGCTCTGACTGAAGTGTCTCCAGAGCATTTTGTGTCTCTCACCCAAGAGGCTTCTCTGCTGGTTGCTGGTACCTCTGGACTTGGGCTGCAGGTGCAGAGATGGAGCCTAACTCCTCTCCCTGTTCACCCACCTTCACAGAGCTGGTAGCAATCTTTGAGGACTTGTAGTCAAGTGGTGAAAATTACCCTACAAGTTTTGAGGTTCTTGGAAAAGTCAGGTTCAGGGTCAGGTTGGATAGGGTTCTGATCAACCTGATCTAGTTGAAGATGTCCCTGGTTACTGCAGGGAGTTTGGATTAGGTGACCTTTAAGGGTCCCTTCCAACCCAAACCATTCAATAATTCTATGATTCTACAATGAAAGTCAGGACTAAGATGAGTACAGTCAGATGCTACAATAACAAAAGCCTCATTCCCCAGGGAACCAGGTAAAAACACTTCCTAATGCTGTAATGAAACCTTCACAAGGGTCTCAGATATAGCTTAGTGCAGGGTTACCCTGACATGACTTCCCAAGGCAGAAATTACAAACCAAATTGCCATCCATTGCCTCCACCGCCTAAGGTTGATGGTAGAAGTGGATGGATGCCCTGGGCTCTTGGCAGCATTCAGCCCTTTCCCTGGAGCTGTGGGTGTGTGACCAGGCAGAAAAGGTGACTGTGATGTCCAGGCCATTGCCCCAAATGCAGATAGTCTCTGGACTATAGGTTTTGATTCAGAGAAAAACCTCTACCTGATTCCTCCTCTACGCTGTGGTGACCATTGGCCACCGTCCTCCATAACGTGCACCAGGCAGAACACGTCTGCATGGAAATGGGTGCTCTAACCTTGCATGAATCACACTAGGTGTAATGAGGATATTTTAATCTCTTTCTGAGTGATAAAATTAATTGCTTAGTGGAGGAGGGTACAGTTTAAAAGGGAAAGTCAAGGTCCTTTGCTGTCTGCTGGGCCTGAGTCTCACTTGTACCATTTCAAACCAGGAATCTAATAAGGACAGGTGGGTGGGGAGTGACTCTGCTCCTGTGGGAGACTCGGGAAGAAAAATCTTAGCATCACCTTTTAGGAAACAACAAAGGTCAGTGCCTTGGAGATCTTCATCTATCCTCTCTCCTTCCTGCTGTGGACGTGCAAATCTATAGTCACTGGCTTGACCAGGTCATGCTTGGAGTCCTGCTCAAACTTGTCTCAGCTCCTCTCATTTTGCTAGAAGATGTCTCTGTTTGCAGATGTTGCTGTTTCTGAGAAGAACCTATTCTGCTCATGTGCAGTGCCTGCAGCTTGGGCCATCATGTTAAAACTGAGCTGGTCTTCTACCAGGACTCTCGTCATAGCATTGTTCAGCTGCATTTATATCACAGGAAAAAAAACCACTTAGGAAGGACATGGGGATGCAATTGGTGGCAAAGACACAGTCTCTCAGGGGAGAAATTTGAAATATGTCACCACCAGAGCTGGATAAAAAATGCTGGTTTTTTCTTCTGTTAACTTTCCTCTGCTGCTGTTGTAAAACTCTCTATGGCAGATAAAATGCCAGATTCCTGAAACATCCAGCTGGCTGTTTCTACATCTCCTAATTCAAACTTGCTCGTCATGCTCTAAGGAAACAAAGGCAAAAATCCATGTTGTTGAAGGGAATTTGTTGTCTTCCCTCTCATCTCCAGGAAAACACTCATACAGCTGGGCAAAACAGAGATGTTTCTCTGATTTCCCACTGAAGCTTCTCCAGTTTGCTTAAATGTCTGTGGAAGCATGGATACTGGCCTGGATACCCATATGAAGGGTGTTCAACTGCTGGGCTCCATTTTGCTGGTCAGAGGTATATTTTGGGGCTACAGAAGTGTAAATGCTTCTCTCACCATGGTAAGGAGCCCAGCTGAGAGTTGGAAGCTTTGGGGTCACTAATGGCAGTTCCCACGTACGTCTTAAGGAGATTTCTTATTAGTTAAGACTCTCCCCAATTAAATACTGAGATTTCCATTTCTGTTGTAAAACAAGTGTGAGCTGAGCCCCAGGCTACCAGGAATGAAAGTGGGCTTCAGGCTTTGACCTCCAGGCAGTGCTGGCCCCAGGCGAGTGATGAGGACGGCAACTGGGAGTGGCAGATGGCATTCAGCGTGAAACCAAGCCCCTCGTATATGCCTACCTCCAACCTGCCTAGCTCAAACCAGAAAGCAGTGAAGTGCTCCAGATGGGGCCCTGCTAGCGCAACGGGCTTAGCTCAGCCGGCTTCAGCCTGCCCCTTTCTTCTAACTCAACCGACCTTAGCAAACAGCCATCGCTTCCTTTGAACATCAAAGGTCTTCATCAAAACCCGTCAACCACAGAGCTGAGCTTCCCTGTCAGGTGTCAATGTAGAACAAGGAGCACTGAGGGATCCCCAGCCTGCTGTGGGGGGTTAGTCTGGTTTCAGGGAGGGACAGGTCTATTCATGTCATGCTGCTTCCAATTTAGGATGCGCTCTTGGAGCCAGCGAGGTGGAAGGGGAGATCATACCATGCCTGCGAGGTGAGTGCTGCAGCTGTAGGACCCCTGCACTGGCAAAAGGGAATGGCTGGATAAAACAGCACCCATGTGTGAAAAGGCAGCCTTTCCCCCTCTAGCCTGGTGGCATGTTCCCAGATGGGGAAGTGGTCTTCAGCCTTTGTCAGCTTTGCTTAGATCAGTCATGTCTCATTGGGTTCTCTGATGGATGGAAACAGGCATGACCCATCGCAACAGCTCCCCATCAGCCTGGGGGTGCATCTGGAGAGATTTCATTTCAGGAGGTCATGTGCTGAACTCTCTCCTGCACTGAGATGCCAGAGATTTGTCTTCCTCCCAGGAAGGGTCCCCAGAAAATGTAGGACATTTCCCAGGCAGCTGGTTGCCATGGCAGCTTGCACAGGGCACTGCACAAAGGAATGGTCACAGTGACCATCCCTCCCTTCCCTTGTCTGTGTTTTAGGATCACTGTTCCGGTGACCATACTGCAAACACAATTATAGTTGCTATTATGGATCTTTGCCCTCTGCATGTTTGTGTACACAGAAAGAAAGTTGGACAAAGGCTGAAAACCTCTCCTGGAGTTGCTGGAGGCACAGTGAAGGGGCTTTGCAACACTGATGGGCAGTGCAAATCGTGTCTATTGAAAGTTCCACAGCATTTTTCCTTCTTTCAGATAGTTGTCCACAAACATCATGTAACATGGTGGACCTCTCCAGGTCCCATTCACAAGGTCAATTCTGGTAGAAGCTGCTATTTCCAGGACTGTGACAGAGGCGGTCAGCACCAGCTGTGAACATGGAGAAGGTCTTGAGCCTACAGAGGGGCTGGCAGAAGGCTGTGCTGGGATGGGGAGACCTGGGTATCGGGTCTTAATGCTCTAGTTGTTTTCTGAGATGAAAATGAAGATAGGTTTTCCTGCTTGTGTGTTTCATCAAGAAAGATGCACTCTTCACATAATGTGTCCCCTCCGTGCAAACACCCTTCTTGCAACAGGTCTGCAGCGCCAGATACTGAATCAGATAAATGTGCAGGAGAATCCTGACCTTAATGCAGGTCTCTTTTTTATCTCTCTTGCTGGAGGAAACACTTTCAACTGCGAGGCAAGTAATGTACCATGTTACAGCCACAATAATGTTTAATGGTTGTGTCCTGTGGTTGAGGTTAATGACTGGTTAGGGAAGCTTTTACACTGAGAAATAAAAAATATAGAATAAAGCTGGCAAGGAGCAGGAAAGAGGGTAATGATTGTTGCTGGCACTTGTGGAACCCGACCCTGAGTGCCAGCAAGGTGGATGTTATAAAAGCCAAACCAGCAAGTCTTTCTCAGTGCTAAATCTCTGGGAGGGTGAACAAGACTTGTAGCCATGTGCAAGAGGCCTGCTGCAGATGGGTAAACATCTCCTGCAGATAGCCCCTATATGTTTCTTTGGTATCCCACAGGCTCCTACACCCATATCTTGAGCCTGATGGAGCAAGCCAAACCACCTAAAATACTACGCAGTGATGCTAACCCAATCACCCTTGGTAGATCATACTGCCTGCTCCCTACGCAGCTCCAGCAAGGCTCAGCGAGCTCAGGTCTCCTTGTGAAAGGCCACACAAGCTTAGTTGAAATGTTGCCCTGTGTCTGTGGTCACTGATGCTGGGCCCAGACAGCTGGCTCCAGACCAGCCCTGCACCAGGAGGAGTTTGGGAAGCCTCACCCTCTCACCCTCTATGCAGTCCCTTTTCCCAGCTCAGCTGTCAGTGCTTTGTAACTGGACTTCATTTGTCTGTCTGGTGGTTGCATGCTTCCCTACCCTTGGTCCTTTTTTTTGCAGTTGTTACTAATGGGTTTCCCCCCCTCCTTCCTTTCTTTTTAATGACTTACTGCATAAAAAAAGAGCCCCGCTGTGCCTGTATGAGTAATAAATGAGAGCCCAGAGAGAAGCCAGAGCTGGTCCGTGAAGCCAGGTCTCTCCTTTCCCAAGCTCTGGGCTGTGCCCAGTGTGCCAGCTGTGGGTCACGGCTCTCTCAGCTACTGCCAGATGTGACAACTCCTTCATCACTGTCTGCTCGGCCGTAGCAGGCACAGGGCTGGTCCCCAGCATGGGAAGGAAGGACTGAGAAAGGAGGAAGCCACCTCTGCTCTTCTGTGGGTTTGCTGAGTGGGGACAGCAGACATGCAGACTGACTCCAGGGGCAGGTCCAAGCCAAGGTTGGTATCTCCAGCTGTGCTGGGCACAGTGGGGTGGCATCATGATATTGGGTATAGAGCTAGTCCAGGTAGCTTGTCACTAGAGGGTACACCTCTGGACTCTGGTCACGTATCTGTTGACTCCTTCTGTGGTGTGCATTGCATGTTTAGCAGGGTGTCAGTACTTTGACTCTGCAGATCCCTCATTTCAGCCAACACAGGAAGGCAAGCATCTCTTGGGACTGAAAAAAGGGTGACCAAAGCCTTTGGGATCCAAATGCTAGCAGCTGTGCCAAGTCTTGGGTGTAATATAACCTGCAGGGCCAAGCAGGGACATGAGCAGCCCCATTCTTTTTCTGCTGAAGACAGCATACCCCTGGGAAAGATTTTGTTCAATGAATCAATACTTTCCAAAGCTCACTTGTGGGTGGGTGTCTCAGCTCCCGCCCCAGTGAGTGATTCATTCATGCAGACCAAGAATGCCTTTGAGATGTCCCAGAGAGACCATGCTGCCTGTAAGGAGACCTTGACATGTCTGCAGCAAATAGCAGAGGCCAGGCAGGGTATTTTGGGACATCTCTATAGGAGCAGACGCTGTGGAAGAGTAGCACTGCCTGAACCCCTCCAGAGGTAAGGAGTGCAAGCCTGGTTGCCAATGCTTGTCCCCAGAATCTGCAGCAAGGCAGCCAGAGTTGAGCAGAGGGTTGCATCTCCAATAGAGAAGGGGGAAGAAATACCCAGCTGAAGGAAGAGATGAGGCTTGGCCCCCTGTGAAACGACCCAGCTCTCAGGTGTACATTGCCCAGCTTTTAGGGTTTCACAGGCTGGGAGCTAAAAGCCAAAGGGGCTGGTAGCATGAAGGAGGAGGGTACCAAGGATGGAAACCATGGTGGCTCTTGCCTTTCCTTCTCTGCTGGGTTTCTGAACAAAAATGAAGCCTGAAGTGCTCGGCCCTGAGAATGAGGAGGTACTGGTGTTTTCTACCATGGTTTGCAGGAGAAGACTTCCTTGCTGGCTGGCATCTCACACCAAATCCTTTGTGAGATGGAGAAGGGTTAGGCACTGTGACTGGTTGAGACTCTCCATTCTGCCTGGCTTGATCCCTTTGCAATTCTCCACAAAGCCGTGGTGTTGGCCAGGGAGGAGCCTGACCCCAGCATGACACTAATGCCTTTTGGGCATTGAGAAAGTGGGACAAGCTTTAAGTGTGTGAAGTCATGGTCAGCTAATCAGTGCTCTGCACCCTCTCACAGAGGGTCTAGATTCAGTGTCCATCCTTGCCACAGGAGCCCAGGTGACCATGTGTGGCTCACCAGGCAAGTGTGCACCTTGCACACCGTGCTGCTCAGCAATGCCTTTGGTCATAGCGAGTCACAGAATCATACAGTTGTTTTGGTTGGAAAAGACCCTTTAAGATCATCAAGACCAACCGTTAAGCTAGCACTGCCAAGGCCACCACTAAACCATGTCCCTCAGCACCATATCTACATGTCTTTTAAATGCCTCCAGGGATGGGCATTCCACCACTGCCCTGGGTAGCCTGTGACATGGCCTGACAATCCTTTCAGTAAAGAAATTTTTCCTAATATCCAGTCTAAACCTCCCCTGGCACAACTTGAGGCTATTTTCTCTTGTTTCCAAAAGAGCAACCACCCCTGGGTTAGCAGAACAAACATCAACCCTCAATATGTGCTACAAACACCACTCCCTGCCTCAACCTCAGAGCCTCTGAGCCTCAGAGCCTATCCTGAAAGTCACCTGAAATGTGAAACCTCTTTCTTCATATCTAGCATCTCACCCATGAGCACTCTGGATCAGCCCTCCAGTCTGTGTCAAGGTGCCCTGGTATTTCCAGTGCACAGCTTAGCTTAAGTTAAAATACAAAACCTAGAGAAAAAAAACCCAACCAAATTAAAAACCCAGCAATGTGCAAAGCATGACATACAACCTCATCTGCTTTCTCTAAGGCTGTTGTGTGATGAGCCTCAAAAGAAGGAATTAGGGACTAGATAAGGCTGCCTCACTGGCACTCAGAGGGCAGAGCAGTTTCAATACTGCTCACTGCTTACAGTGGCTTCTTGGCCCTCTTTGGGACATATATATTGCTGCTGGTTGTAAATCAGACATGCATTGTGAAGTCTGCAGGATAAAAATAACTGCAGTGCCTATTTCTGTCAGAGCAGAGCGCACCAAAGCTTTGTTTACCCATTGCCTTTGGTTTAAATATAGCAGGAGGCTGAGCACTCGAAAGCAGAGGGAAGCTGTGTGATGTTAAATCCACTCAGCTAATTTTAGATTGCTCTCTGCACAGCACTGCCAGAGGTAGGTGTAGATGTGTGGGTCCACAAAGGCTTCTCTTCGGAGGAAGAAGAGGACAATCTAGTGTGTGCTGTCACTAAACCTCTCGTCTTTGACAGCCTCTACCTGGACAAAGTGAGTGTCCTGAAGCTGCCATTTGGCTTTAGGGATAGGATTCAAAGCACAACATGGTCCCCATCCCCTAGATGGGGTGGTGGGAGTGTGTGGTGCAGGGTGCAGGGGTCTTATTTGGCAGATCAGGTGGTTATAGTGTGAGCTTTCAGACAGCAGCGGGAAAAGAGTGTTCCTCTCATTTTTAAATCCCCAGCTCCTGGAACCTTGAGATTTTGGAGGACTATCAGCTTGCTTGCTTTGTGTAATATATATTTTAAGAAAATTCACAGCCTTGTTGTCTGTGGGAAAAGCTTGGAAGTATGACTCTGAAGGTTTAGAAATCAGATGCAAATGAGGGAATCAAATACAAATCTCAGTATGTTTTTATCCTATGTTCCCATGAAATCAAACCCCATGTGATCATGACCCCCTGACCTCTCCCTCAAGGTCTGGCTCACAACAGGGTTAGCATCATAGGAACTAACTTTGCCCAGCAGTGGCAGAGAGCCACTGGGACTGAAGAAATGGTTTCTTATGGGCGAACCTGCAAGACGTAACGCATCCCTGCCTCAGTTTCCCAAGCTGCAGAGTGGACAGACTGTTTCCTTCCCCAAAGGGTCGCACTGAAGCTTCAAATATGCTGAAAATACCCTGACACGAGGGAAGTGTTTCCAGCTCTGGACTTGATGTCCTCATCTCTACCATCTCTTACTCCAAAGTCTTTGGAGGTGTTAAGCTTGTCATGGTACCTTGGTAAGGGAGAGAAACAGAGAGAAGACACTGAGACTCAGCAGCAATTAAATCAGTTTTGTTAGGAGGGTGATTTATATCATTTCATTCTTAATGTCATTCATATGCATTTCGCATTATAAACCCTCTGAGTCTCCCACGCAAGCCCCAGCATACCAGGACACCCCAGAGCTGTGTCCATCCATGAGGCTGATCTGACTGTGCCTGTCCCATCAGACGGTACCAGTGAGCTCTGCAGCACCAGTCAGCTTGTTCCCATCCGCTCAGGTCAATGACAACTACTTGCTGAAGGCAGGCAGCTATTTTTGTGTTTGCCACTCAAACATAAAATATATTGAAATTAAAGCCAGGTGCTCAGCCAAGGTAGATCAGCATAGTCTGGCTTGCTTCAATGGGGGGAGACTCATTTATACCACTGGCTTGTTTCCTGTAAAGGTTTTTATTTTAGGGGAGCATGGATGCTCTGGCTGTATTTATTTATTTATTTCTCTATCTATTTATTTCTTTCTTTCTGGCATGGCCATATTTACTCGAATCCAGGATAATCTCATGTCAGAAATAACTCTGTATATTCTCACGGTTGTTTCAGAGAAACAAACATTTTTATGCTGTTGCAACAAATCTTTTCAATTTGACATGATGTTGGCGTCAAATCCAATTCCTGTGCAAAACTCTTTGAGCTTAAAAAAATCCCTGTTTAGAAAACTCACCTCAGGCTGTTGATTAGAAATGATATGGCAGTCTGGGTGAGGCCAAGAAGGCCTTTGACAGTGATTTTATTTTCTCCTTTTTTCTCTCCAGCACCTTTCAATTTGTGTGTTTTTTTGCTTTTTTACCTTTTTTTCTGGTCTCCAGCCACCCAACTGAAGCTCAACAATCAGAGGTATCTGAATATGGTTTGAATCCTTCCATTTTCCCAGTTAAGCAACGCTTTTGTGTACTGAATGACAAAATACCTCAGTAACAGCAACACATCCATTTGGGAGAAGATGCTCCCTGTTTGCAGCACAAGCGATGCTCCCCGAGCACCAGCTGCATCCCTCTTTGCTACCTGGAGTGCACCATCACCTCACAGGAAACAGGAGGTGATTCAACTAACTTCATTTTAGCAAACAAATTGAAGATGTCCCTTGGATTTAAAAAAAAACCTGCATGGCTTTTGGCTAAATATGACTTTTTCAGGGCAGCGCCAGGCAGTTGGCCACAATTCATCCCCGAGTGCTATCCATCACATCCGCTGGCTATTATTAATGCAGATGTGTGCGTGCAGTGGCAGCAGGGACAAGCTGGAAGAGGCTCCCCTCTCCTCGGCATGAGGCTGAGGAGCAGTCGTCTGTCTTGCGGCTGCCATCCCCTCCATGCTGCTCTGCGGCCAGGGCCCCCCACCCGCTGCATGCCTCCTGTTCCCTGTGATGCATCTGCTCCGCTGCTTGCGCTGGCACTTCTGATGTGCTCTCATTATGGATTTTTAAGGAGTCCTGATGTTTTGAGATGTGTGTTAAAGGGTGGGGAGGTTTTCAAGGGATGGAGGAGCTGTTCTGGTGGTTTGGGTGGGAGGTGGGCAGCAGTGGAGACAAAGGATGTGTAGGAAACAGATGTGTGAAGTTTAGGACAGGTTGGAGGCATCCTGCTTGGTGAGGCTGAAGGACTCTGAGAACATACTAGGAGCAGAATAAATCCTGTAGCAGCATATGTCAGCAACATTGCAGAAGCTCTTTCAAACCACTGAACACAAGGCAAAGCCAAGGAACTGTCTCTTCAAGGGCAGATCTGTACCTCGCAGTGCAGCCAGCCTATCTCTGGAAAGCAGCATCTCCTCTGCTCTCAGTAGTGATGGCAGAGGGTGTTTGGTTGGGGACAACACCTGCAGGTGAAACACGATGATTTTAGCATTGCTGGAGTTAGTGGGGCGAGAGTTTCTGCGCCTTTTGAATGTTCAGAGGGGAAAACTCCTGCCTTTCTTCTTCGGTGCCCAGAGCAGGCACCCAAAGGGGGACTTTGGGGTGCTGCTGGTGGGCTGGTGGGGTCTCACCTACGCTGCTTCTATAGAGAAAAGAAGATGGACTCAAAGAAGCATCACTAAACAGCCAGGTGAGCAAGAAGTGGAGCTGAGCTGCCACTGTATGTGCTGCATTTGTTGAGATCATTTCCCGAACAAAGCTGGTAAGCGAGACTGCCAAAGAGCAGGGCAGGGACCTGGAATATCTCCTGTCCTCCTTGCAGGGAGGAAGACCAGTGACACTGGGCTGAGTGAGGAATAAAAGGAACTTTTCCCTCCCAAGACAAATTTAATACAATAAAAAAAAAAAGGCTAAAGAGGAATATTACAGGCAGAACCCAAAGTAAACGTCTTCAGAAAGGGTCTAATGAGACTGGTGCTCTCTTCCTATTCACTTCAGTAAGATAAGAAAATTTTAGCTTGTGGAGGGCCAAAGGTCATCTCAGGAGTTAATGCAGATTTTGAAACAGCAGCCAGAGTCCTTGCAAATTCAAATCCATCCACACTAGTCCCACATCGTGGCAAAGCAGTTTTCTGGTGGATGCATCATCAGCAAAAGCTACTTGATAATGAAACTGCTTAGTTCATGGACAAAATATCAATAAAAAAGGTGAAATTAAAACTTTTCTGTCCCTTCATGAATACACCATAAAATTAAACCTCTTCGACTGCATGCCTGAATAGAACCAGCAGTGACTAAAGGGGTGCTCTAGGTGGGCCATCCACATCCCTCCCAACACTATTTACTGTCATTCTGAGAAATGCACTGTGCAAAAGCTCCTGCCGTGCTGAAAACCAACTCCATTGTCCTCATCAGCTGAGTCTTCCCCACCACTACGTCAGTGCTGCAGTGTCAGACACACAGCTTGTCCCTGGGGATGTGAGGACAGATACATGCATACTGGCTTTCAGCTGAGTCAGATTGGTGTTTGGCTCGGCCACCCAGGGAGTGTCCCAGGTCCTCGGCTGAGTTTTGCACTCCGAGGCTAAACTGGGCAGGTGTGACTCTACCAGTTGGGTCGACCTTCACAACCAGTCACTTGGCATACCAGAACTGCTGGAAGCGGCGCCAGGTCCCGGCGCAGTGAAGCCACATGAGTGTTGCTGCTGAACTGATGAGGCTCTGTGGCTCCTGGTATGCACAGCAAGTCTGAGCACATCTGCATGGAGCAGTGCTGATCCATGAAGGTATCTCCTTGCTGTGACCATAGTGACAACAAGCCCTGGAGGTTGCTTAGAGTTAGTTCTGAGATGAGTTGCTGTGTTAGGTCTTTTCTTTTTTTAATGCAGTCAGTGCAGATAAACCTGCAATTTTCCGCAAGTGTTTAAGTGTTTCCCATACAAGGTTGATGGTACAATTTGCAGAGGTTCTGGTCTTTACCCTCATGCATGTGAGCCAAGGATTTTATACAGCTTAACTCATTCAACCAGCACTTTGGTTTGGCTTTCTTGGTTTTCCAGCTCTGACTCTGTCCTTCACAACTATTCAGTGTCATGTCTTAAAGGCTCTTAAAGGCAGCTTCTTCTGGGCTGAAGCACACTGCCCACAATGCATTGACTTGTCCCTGCTGCAAAGTGTGGGCACACGGGTGTTCCCAATCCAAGTGGCAGCACTTCAGCACAGTGCAAATGGTTATGTGATGGAAAGGCACTAAGAATTAGTGAATTATCCTGACTGGCCCAAGAATAGCCCTGAGGGACCAATTCCTCTCCCTGCTGGATGATGATGATTTCTTTGAAGAACAGACAAGACTCTTGGATTGGGTGAGCTGGTGTTCTCTGCCGTGATTCAGATGTCTTCAGTGGTGCTAGATGGGAGCTATCTGAAGAGACTTTGTCATTAAATGATCATTTTCAAAGCCAAAACTTTGGCTCCCAAGTTCATCTGACTTCAAGAACAGTGTAGTTGGACTAGATGACCTTTGAGGTCTCTTCCAACTCAAGCTATTCTGTCATTCTCTGTGATTCTGAAGGAATTACGGCTGGAGGAAAAGGCTCATCCCTTTCCCTTCTTGGGATGCAATAACTGGGTCAGTGCTGAAAGCAGCCTCCTCTCCAGCTGTAGATGCCAGGCTCCAACCTCCTCTCTGTCTTGCTCAAAACAGTGACTTGAACAGTCTTCACTCACCTCAGGAGAGTTTCCTTAGCATGTAACCATCTGGGTCATTCTGGGTTTTGCCAAAAAAATTAAAAGCCCTTGGGTTCCTTCTAATGCCACATGGAAAAATCTTTCACATCTCTAAACCTTTCTCAGAAGAGGAAAAAAAATCTCAAGCATGTCAAACAACTGGGACGAGATTTTTTAAAATTATTATTTCAAGCCAAGATAATGCACAGCATCACATTTAATGCTGATGACCAGAGAAGAAAATCAGTTGCTTGGAGTGTAATGCAAAAAAAATTCTAATGATGCATGAGAAATCCTGTAACAATAGACTTGCTTGAGAACTTGAGTGGCATGAAATGTGAAGTGTACTGTTACTTTAATTGTATTTTTATGCAGACATACTCAATTCCTATTAGTGGCAGAGTTGTGTTTGCATTTGGCCAGAGGCATAGAATTACTAGTGGACAGTTTAATCAGGATGAAAGAAGGAAAATAAAATTAATGTAGCATGTGCTAGGCTCAGACATTTGTGTTGGGGGAATTTTCACATCTTTTTGTGTGAAGCTTGGTTCTGTTTATTTTAAAAACCTGAAAATGAGGGTTGAACCATTTCAGACTGGAGTTACAGTTGCCAGTCATCCAGTTCAAGGGTTGAGGTTAGTAAATGAATAATTCTGGTTTGCTGAAAAGTCTTTGTTGGTAGTCAGTGGTTAAAAATCAAGAGTTGAAGATGTTGCTGCTTTACTCCCATGTAAATCCACCCATCTGTTATTTATATAATTACTGCTTTGAAGACAAATGCAGATGAGGATCCTGCTGGGCTGGATAGCCCATAAATACCTTTAGGTATTTAGTAAATACTCTGAAATATTTCATACCCGCATAGGACAGAGCAGAAAGTGGAATCAACTTGCCCATGTCCTGCCAGTGGGTGGCCAGTGCCTGATCCAGGAGGAAAGCCCCAAAATGGGGCTCACTGGACCAGTTGTTTGCAGCTGTATGGTTGCAGCTGGGGTGACCAAGATGAGCCATGCTCCCTGGGGAAGGTGATTCCTTCTGTCCTCCAACAGACACCTGAGACAGATGCGTCAAAAGACTTGCCCCATAGTGGTGTCTACTTCTCTGTGGAGAGAGATTACAAAGACTATGAAGACAGACGGGGTTGAAGGTTGAAACCTGCCGTCTAGGTGTTTGAAGTGGGTAGAGATGAATCCCACTATGGGCACTGCTACCCTAGGCAATGGCTGCATCATTAGACCAGCCCTGCCTGTGCTGCTCATCCAGCTAGACCTCCAGTCGATACCAACTGCAGTGGCATTGACAAACACTGTCAGTGCAGTATTTTCTGCAAACATTAAATTTCCTGAAAAAAAAATCATAGTTGGAATAAAGGGAAAACTGTACAAAATTATTCTGGCAAGTGGTGGAATTTGTGTTTATATTTCTATAATCTCTGGCTTCCCTACAAGAATCCTGCCCTGACGTGATCAATCTGAGGGGAGGAATTTTCTTTGCTTGGCCTCCATTTATTTTACCATTTAATGTTGAGACTGTTCAGTCAGGAAGGACTTGCTTCCAGGCTGTGCGGTCAATGAACGATTCATCTTGTCCAAGAGCAAATTAAGCAGAGTGAATAATTAAATGGAAGCACTCGACCAATATTTCTCAGAGCTCTCTTAAACAATTCCCCACAGTCTCCCTGCATCCTCCCCCATCCTCAACACCAGGCGGCTTTAACCAGTCTATTCAGCAGCATTATGTCTGATGTCAAGCCCAGCCTGTGCCAACACTGGCCAAAGGTTATTGTCATCTGGGTGGTCAATGTGAAAGGCTTGGTGATCCAGCTCCTGCTCCTATGGGAAAATATTCTAGACCACAAACCTCTCGCTCCATTCAGGCAGTATTAATAAGACCTTCTTGCTAGGGATGGGGTTAGGATTGTTTGGGCAGAGTGAAAAAGATTGCCAGAGGAGATGGCTCTTCTGGGAGAGAGACAAGCAAGAGGGTTGGAAGCCTTTCATGCCGCTTCCTCGTGGTATTGCTGCCCCTCAGTGAGATACAGGGCTCCCCCCTCTAGCGCTGTGGATCTGGCAGGCTTTCCGCCCTGAGCAGGGCAGGTTAAAGGGAAATGTTAGATGAGGACTTTAAGCTAAGTGATTGCACTGGGAGGCTTCAGGCAAGGATGCTCATACCTTTTTGGGTGAATGTGGGAACGAATGAGGTGTGTTGTGCAGACTGGGAGGCATGGATGGTGGTGGTGTTACATAGCAAACACTATTCACTGCAGACAGGCTGAGTGAGCATCAGTGGAAATCTGAGCTGTCCCAGTAAAATTTCCTTATGGGTTTCACAGGCTAAACAAACAGCAGAGATTTCTGCAAGCACAAAGAGCCAACTCCCTCCTTACCATTTCCTTCAAACCACTCTCCCTGGCAGGGCAGAGCCATGAGGAGGCAGACTATAAAGAGTTAATTAAAAAGTCCTCAGTGAAGGGATTCCCAACTCCAGCTACCCTGGAGGCAGCAAAAGTCCCAACTGGGGTCTGAGAGGTAAAGAACTAGGGCCACCTGTGACCACCTGATTCCTGAGACCACCACTATGAAAGCCTAGGATAGAACATGATGAGATGGTTGCTGTGCGATCTTGAAGGTGTCTTGAGAGGTGAAGGGGACCCTGACAGTGATTGTTGACTTAGTTTAAGGAAGATTTTAGAAAGTGATGGCAGCAGGTAAAAGATGAAGAATAGGGGACTTCTTTGATAATAACCCAATATATGCCATACTTCTGTGCTAAACTATTTCTAGAGTTGATTGGGGATTTTTCAGACAAAGGTATTTTCAGCAGAAAATGCTGACACATCAAAAACCAACACTTTTCATGGGATTCAGAGTCATAGAATCATTTAGGTTGGAAAAGACCTTTAAGCTCATAAGGTCCAACTGTAAATTTAGGCAGTCTTGGAAATTATTTTAGGGAAAGGCAGGAGGATCCTCAGGTCTACGTACTCCTGGACAGGTTATAATTTCAGAAAAGTCAGTGTCACGGGATATGGAAATCCCAGGATCCAGTCATGGTTTCAAATGGACATTTGAATACAAAATGGTGCCCCTTTGGTAGAGACTTTCAGAGGCAGAACTACTTCAGGGCAGCCAAAAGTCAACCCCCCTTGGACACACCGGCAATGGAGAATTGAGTTCCAGCCTTAAACAGCACAGAAGCACCCTGCCACCATGCTGGGGCTTGGCCAAGATGATAATTTCACTTACAAGATGGAAGCTCTGGGCTTTGTCTCACTGAGGAATGGGGAACCTCTGGAATTCACAAAAAGCTTTAATGGGACTCAGGAATCTTTTCCTGACAAGCTCTTATTTCCACCACATTATAATAAGCACATCTGAGAGAAGGAGGGGGGAAAAACCCTTGATTTTTCCCTGTTGCTGTTAGACAGCAACACTGTTGATGTTGGACAACTAACACTGTTGCTGTTAGACAAGCACCACCATGGATGCCACTATGACACAGTTCCTAAGCTGAAGTAGGCCCAACAGAGCAAACAATATCCCAGTTGGGAAGATAAGGAACTGCAGGACATTACCCAGAGAGATATAAATTGTAGTAATCTATTTGTTCTCTTGCCCATGGGGTCCTTGTAGTAAACAGGGAGTGCTGGGAAGTGGGTAAATTCTGACACGTCATTTCTCATTGTTCCCAAGGGATGGTGAGCAATCCTAGTGCTGGCAAGCCAGACAGGCAGTAAATTTTTCCTAGAATACAAGCAGTGGGAGCCAGTATATAAAGTCTGCAAAATTGCTGTCAAAATGTAATCAGCTGAAAAAAACAAAGCAAAAGCAGAGACCAAGCCCCAGCTGTGCGGCCATGGATGCAACGCCCTAAAGAAGGAGAAGGGAAGAGTATAAGTGGGAAGTGAAGCTTGCTCCTTAAAGGAGGCAAGGAGCATATAATATGGCATGCAGGGACAGACAGGAGAGCTTCCAAGAGCTCTATCATGCAGCTCTGTCTCTGATGCAAATCAGAGGTTTAACTGTTAATGACTCAGTTTATTGAGACTGATGATGCTCCGGGCCATGTCTTTGTGCCTTTTTTTTAAGGACTCCTGTTTACAAGTGAAGATTCATCTTACCGAAACACCACTAAGAGCCAGGGATGTTAGACCTGTAATGGAACCATATTCCATCCTTGCTTCCAAGTTGGTGGACTTGCACATTTCCGAGTGCTGACAGCTTTTCAGGGAAAGGCACGGCAAGCTGGCATTCCTGGAGCTGGCCCCGGGGCTCACCAAGCAGGCACACTGTGGTCCCAGGCCTGGCTGAGATGACCACTGACATGCAGACATCACACCTCAGTGCCAAGCAGCAACCCAAGCCAGCTTCCTAACATGCATGGAGAGCTACATACCACCTAGACATCATGCTGAGTCAGTCAGAGGGCTGGGATCAAGATGACTTAATTCCTTCTGGACTTTTCACAACTTGTCTCGAGTGGGAAGCAGTCATTGACCTTGGACAACTTGTGGAGACAGCAGGATGCTGGCAAGGATGTTGACAGCCCTGAACAGCATCATCCAAATGGGCTAAAACCCCATACATACTAAGAGGGCAGAGGCCCCCAGACTGGGGGGTCCAAGCCTGCAGACGAACTTAGATGTCTGAAGAGATGCAAGTGAGAAGACACCACCTGGAGATGTGAGCTTATACCTTCTTGGCCCCAGCCAGTACTGCTCAGCTGTTTTGCTGCCCTACTTCTCTTCTCCATGGCCCATCACCCCGTTGTTCGACTTCCTGGAGCATAGCTCTGAACAGGCATCTGCCAAGTACAGCTTGCACATTGATTGACTTTTGACTGAGTTTGAGATGGGGAAACTTGTTCTCCAGCCCTCTGCCTGACTTTCTGCTTCCCTGTGGCAGTCAGCAGCATCACGTTGTGACCTTCTGAGGGACGAGCCAGGAAATATCTTCCTGGCTAAATAACGAATCTAAAAATCAATTTGTGGAGAGGGTGGAAAGCAATGAGCATACAAATTAACCAGTGGATGAGTAATGCATTTACATCTAGTGGATCCAGTTAACTTCAGAGCAGGCAAAATTTATGACCTACTGAACTTCAAGTACGCGGCTTAAAGAAATTACTGGGAGGAGAATTATTGGATTGGATACTAGACATAATTCCAACCTTCATTAACGTTTTCATGTGCTCTTTAAAGTTTATCCCTAGCAGTACCGATTTCCAAGGCTGGGAAAAAATCAAACACTGAGGTCACTTGAAAAACACTTTGTCTCTTTCTTCTCATTTCCCCAATCACACTTTTATTTTCCACATAAACCTGATGGTCAGAAAAATTACTTTACAAGTGAAATTCTGATAATAGGAATCAGGTTGTAAGCCAAATGCTGATGATCTGCAGATATAATGTTAAGGAAAAAAATCTTTTGTGGGTATGTGTGCAGGCTTTTAGATAGATGTTTTTGCTTTTTGGGTGCATTTGTGACACTTTATTACACTTGGTCTAGAGCTGTGCAGGCATAACCCTAGGCAGACCTCTAGATTGGTTCAGCCTGGTTATTGAGCTACTCCAGGGTTTGAGATGTCATAGACTGTTGACAAATCCCTGTGAATAATTTTTACCATCCTGACACTTGAGAATAGACACCTATGGACACCAACTCCATGGATCACACTGTCCTATTGGTCTCTAGGCTACAGAGAAAAGGCAAAGCCCAACCAAGGGTCAGACACCTGGACTCTCCACCTCTGTTTCTCCTGGCGTTGCTCTCTTCCAGACAGTGAGGGACCAGCTCCCTTTCTTAGCACTTCTCTGGACAGTCCTAATCTTTGAGGTTCCCGAGGAGATGGGAGAGGACACTTCTCTGTTTGCTTTCATCTATGACAAATTAGCTGCTGTCTTGAGGATGGCTCTTTCTGTGCCAGGGGGTGCAAAGAAGCAGGTTGAGGCAGGCCCAGGTATCCTTCTGGTTGTCCACACGTCTGCATCTGAGCCTGAAGGCTCTTTCAAAGCCTGGCTTTAGCACATGTGGCCTGATCTTGGCCCAACCCTGGTGAAGTACACCGTCACACCATGAGCACACCAAGGTTCTTGCTCTCCCGAGTGCTCTGGAGATGAAGTTGTTGTCATAGATTGGGCTTGAGGGTTTGCAATGTGCCTTGAATATTTTGGAAATGAGCTCAAACCTGTGCTTGCTTGCCAGGGGTAAAGGGTGCTTTTCTCCTCCAGGTGCCATAATATCCCTTCTGCTTTCCTGTGTGGAGTGATGCTCTCCAAATAGTGGTTTCCTCCAGTGTTGGTGTCCACAGTTCAGGGTAAGAGAAGCTATGGTCTCCTGATCATCCAGACGGGAGGACACATTGCACCTCATCATTGTGGCCTGGGAAGGGGACATGTCACCTCCTGTCTCCTCCCAGCACACAACTGGGGTGTGCACGGGGTGCACAGCTGGACCAGGATGCTGGGGAGCAATCCGGGGCTGCACAGTACTGCCTCTGATTGCTTTTCATCTGTCCACAACAGCAGGGAAAACCATCAAAGGGAGAAGAAAAAGGGATTTGAAAACAAAGCCAAATAAAAATAGGTCCCAAGTTGCAGAATTTGTATCTGAACTTCCTGGAAGCTTTAAGGATTTGGGTGGGGTTTCATTATGCTGCTCCAGTGAAAATGCCATATGTAAACCTCCTACAACATGAAAGATCATGTTCCCTTGTGATCCAAATACACAGGGACGTATTACTGGTGATGGTCCAAGCAGCTGCACCAGGGTAAGGATGCTTATTAAATCAGGGATTGCTGGATATGCATACCCTTGTCTTCCTAACAGCTTCATCTCTCTTCAGTGAAGAGATGTTAGAATGCAAATTTGGAAGAAACACAAGAAAAAGAACGACTGGTTCCAACACAGGCCAGAAAGAGGCAGTGCTGCACGCTGGACACAATATGTGATAGCACATGGCAATGTGTAATTCTTTGGAAATCCCCTTTCCATCGAATTTTAAAGGAACTGAAAGTGAGAAGGTGAAAGCCCAAGAGGTTTATTCCTCTTTCTCTGGAAGCTGTTGGTGCTGTGGTCTCAGAGCAAGGGCTAGCAGTGGGGTCTCCAGGCCACTAAAATGCACAGATGTCTCTGGGTGCCTGAGAAACCTTTCTGTTCTTGCTTTGGTAATGTGCAGACTGCTTCCCACCATAGCAAGACTTTGCACAGTCCTCTGCTCCCATCTGCCAGCTCCCTTGGTTCAACACACTTAGTATCATAGAATCACAGAATGATTTGGATTGGTAGCAACATTTAAAGGTCATCTAGTCCAAACCCCATGCAGTAAGCAGGGACATCTTGAACCAGTTCAGGTTGCTCAGAGACTGGCCCAACCTGATCTAGAATTTTTCCAGGGATGGGGCAGTGAGATGGGTGCTGGGGGCACTCGCTGAGCAAGTATATAGTTCATACATGAAATTAGAGATGTGAAATGCCCTTCTGTAAGAAACTATGATGTCCCACCCTGAAAAAAACACAAAGACATGGCAGAGGTCTTTGGGGACAAAGCTGTTAAGTCCTCTTGAAAATGCACTTCAGCCATAAGGTTGCTCCTTCTCATCTGACAGTGAGAGATAGCAGGAACCCGTCTGCTCAGGTACAGCCCTCGCTAGGGCAACGGGCACAGATTTCCCAGCATGGAGAACTGCCTGAGCTTTGTTTCTGGTGTGTTGCAAAGAAGAGGACGTGACATCTGTCAACTTCATAAACAGGATTGCCACATGGAGTGTATTTGTGTGGCCAAATCCTATACGCAGGATTACAGCTCAGCCAAGGAATTTCTTCCCTGTTGTGTCTCCGGGCATTTAGACTGGGAAGTCTTTCAGAAAAAAAAACCCAAAACGATCTTTCCATATGTTTTCCATCCATGCTGTGCCCAGTACTGTAGCACCAGGGCTGTAGGCAGCAGCCCCGGGTGGTTCCTGGTACTGTGAACAGCGTGAAGTGTCACTGCAGCTAGTGCCTGACTTCCAAAAGGCAGAACTCTCCCTGCTCTGCCAAGGTGACACTGTCAGCTCCCTTACAGCATTTCATATTTTACCATCCACTTCTTTTAAAGGTCTCTGAATAAGGCAATTTTATCCTGTTCTTCCGTTTCCCACTCCTTGAACTCAGCCTCTGCAGCAATCTCCTGCTTCAAAAAGCAAGCTGCAACATTGTAGTAACACAGGAGAGCTCTCAAGGACACATTGAGCTCTTGATTCCCAGTCAATGAAATCCAAGACTGCATGTGACAGGGAAAAGTGTCCCAGGAAGAGGCTGGGGACACCTCTTGTCTTCCAAGTCAAGGTGTTCCTGCTCTTCCTGTTTGTTCACCCACCCCTGGTTCCAGCTGCATAAGCTCCCTTGTACCTGTGTCAGGCAAAGTGAAAAGAACCTTTGCTTGAGGTGTGAGCCCCCCTGAAGCTGATCAGAAGGCACTCAGGCCTCTGCTGCTGGCAGATATGTGGAGAAGAAGAAGGAACCAAGCCCAAGTGACAACATAGTCAACATAGTTTAGCTACTTTGTATCACTTTTCTGTGTACATTTCCTATGACTCGTGACCATTTTTCTGTAGATTAAATGAAGAGGTATTTTTTTTTTCAAAAACAATAGGAAATTTGAAGTAGAACAAATACTACTTTTCCCATGTGAAGCAGGGAAAAAGTTTCTTTTGAGCCGACTCTACTGAGCAGCCTACATGAACTCTTCCACCATGTGACCTGAAGCATTCCTCAGTTGTCCTTGAAGGAAACTAAACCTAGAGCAAAGCTCACAGCCTGTAACAACTTCATTTATGGTGCAACCACTAGAGGAAAGTAAAACCCCTGGTTGTGTCGGGTCTGCATGCTTCATGTGCTGGTCTGGACGCCGGGCTGTGGGTAGCTCAGCATTTTTTACTTGCTCAGCCCTGACCCTGCTGTTCACAGCATCATCCCTAACCTTGGCAAAAGTCAGCACTTTGTGTGAGCCTGAGCTTGTAATGAGGTCTGCAGAACTCCGGGGAGACTCTCAGGTTTGCAGCATCCACAGAGAGTGCAAAGGACCATCTCATGAAGGATTTAGCTCTCAGAATATGACACAAGGATGCTGGGATGCAGATAAGGAAAGCTTAGTGCGGGTTTGTGCTTTTTTTTGATAAAGCACACAAGGTTGGGAGACGGAAGTAATATATGTGTTTTTCTCACACCATCTGATGCAATTAGGAAAAATAGGCAAGTTTGTGGGCACAAATCTATTGGTGATGACTCCTTCTTCTACCAAACAGTTGAATGAGATTAAATAACCCACTCATAATTTGTTTTGTAGTTTATAGCTCCTGTAAGTAATGCATTTAAAGGATCCCTTCTCTCTCCCTCCCTGTCCCCACAAGGATTCATTATTTATAGATTTTTGGGAGCACTTGAGATCTATTAAATTTAATAAGCCTGCTCTTGAGAAGGTTGTACAGACCCCCAGATAATAAGGGCAGAGGACCAGACTCCTCTACGCTTACATTTTCAATTAGACTTCACAACAGCCCTTGCCGGCTGGTGATGAGGAATGGGAGCAGTCGCCTCATCACTCTCTTGTTGGAAGGCACTTCTGGCACACAATCTGCCAGCATTTGTTGCCTATGATTTATGGTTTCTCCAGCATCTTAAATCCTTAAGTTTTTTGAAGTTTTCTGGAGGCGTATTTCCTTTCTACTAATAAAATACTGTATCAGGCTTCTTGTTTCTTGATCAGAGTGCTGAGAGTGAGGGGAGGAGACCATGAGTCCTGGGTGGGAGTGGGGCCAGTGGGACCAACCATGTGTGATGTCTCCTCAGTCCTGGCCCATGAGTCTTCATGAAACATGGAAGATTTTCTCAGGATGCACCAGGAAGGGGGGTTTGAAAGGCATTGTTTCAGTAGTACTTTCTTGCACAGCCCTAATGCAGTGTGACTGCTCTGTTCCTTAGGGAGATGTCACCTGGGTTGATAAAAAGCCTCCCCAGAGTCCTGCCCTGAGCTGGAGGAGATGCCATGCAGGATGCCGACAGAAGCTTGTGCTTTACTCTTCAGTTTATTTGCCTGCTGTAAACATGATAACAAGACAGTAGCTTGGAAATAATTATTCACCCATATTTTTGCAGAAGAAGCACCCGAACCCTATGCTGGTGAGTGCTTCACAGGTACAGATGTCAGTAGGCCTTGTAGAACTGCCATCTTGAGCAGACAAGGTGGCCAGAAAGTAGGAAAATGGGCAGGCCAAGCAGAGACATGGAGTCTTAAGGTGAGGGTGGGAACAGATGGTTAGCCTTATTAAGGGCTAATTAACAAGGATTGTAGAAAAAGGCAGGCTTAAGTGATACATTGTGATAGCTCTTGCTAGGAGGTATGGGGAAATTGTTGTTGGATGTGCTGTTCAGGTTGTCATCCTCTTCCAGCAAGGGAGGTGCCTGATGTCCCATGCTGTGAGCAGGTAAGGGGAGGACAGTTAACACCGGAGCAGAGAGGGCAAGAGGAAAAAACCCATGGTGCTCTTGTCTGTATGATGCTCTATGGGGGAAGCTGCTGAAAAAGAGAGCTGAATCTGTGGGTTGTTAATGCTTTTATCCCATTACTGTGATCTGATGTGCTGGGGCAGTGCCTTGTTGGAGCAGCTCATCGATGCAGGAAGAACTGCACTGTCAAATGGATGTCCTCTCTCATTCCTGATGGACTGGTGCAGTTTGCTTCTGTGCTGGGTCTTCTGCCACATCCCTCACTTTGGTTTCCTGTTTTCCAGAAGAGCCCTCTGCACTTGATGGAGAACAGGCTCATCTGCAGTGAGTCTGGCTGTGCATGCCAAGGGGGCTGGCAGCTGCAGCATTTGGCTTGGCCACGAGAGCATCAAGGCCATCTCTTTGTTCATGAGAGCTCACTTTATATGACAAAGCTTGACAGCAAGGCAGCCATGAGGGCAGCTCACCACAGGGCCCGCAGGGGAAGAGTTGAGGTCTGAAGTCATGACTGTTGGAACCACACTCTACTTTTTCATGCTTTAAAAAACCCTACTGTGTTCCCCAGTGGGGAATTTGCTGATGGGTGCCAAAATATGAGAAAATGGGCATAGGGGAACTATTTCAAGCTCTATATTTGGAGCTGGTAGCTGCAGGCCTGCTGGACAGCCAGCCAGGAGAGAAACCCCTCATCCCTGAGTTTCACAAGGTCACTGATCTGGACACTCCAGACCCAGTCAATATTAGCATAAGTCCTCAATTTACCCTCTTTTCTTCCCTCCTGCCCTATACCTCCAGCCTCATCTCAGACCACCCAGGACCAAACCTTCTAGAAGTGCTCATTCAGGTTACCCACAGGCCTGCTTTGCAGTGAGAAAACAAGGTAATTGCTGACATATCTCCAGTTCCACTTTGTCATTCCTCCACAGAGTCTCTGGTTACTGATCAACTTGTCCATGAGCTCAGAGTGTCAGCACCATGCAGGTCTTTGCAACACTGAAAGGCCAGCGCATCCCCCTTATGTCGTCTGTCCAGAGACACTGTAAGGCTGGAGTACGTCCAGGTAGCATCATCTCTCAGAGGTGTAGCTCAGACACAAGCTGTGCCAGACATAGAGAACAAGGCTTTTGTTTGATTCTTGTGAGGGTGAAATGGGTTGGACGTAAAAGCTTCCTTTGGTCTGCTGTCTCCTTCCTCATTGATAGCTGCACTGAAGCAGTTCAGATGCCTGTGTCAGTGAAGGCAAGTGGTATTTGGTTAGGGAGCACCTTGACGTTCACTGCTGCAAAGATGAAGCTGGACAGACTCTTCTGCTGTCAGTTTTGTCTGCAGGAGCTGGGTCATCCAGCCCAGCCAGGTTCCTTGGAAATTCCCAGGAAATCTCTGGGCCTGAGAGTCTTCATACTGCTGACAACATGCTTGGCAGCCCTGAGGGAGGAAAGCCCCACACCCCCCGGATGGCCCTGGCTGGGAATCCTGCTGGTGACTCAGTGCTGTGGGATGGCGAGGGTTTGTCCAGTCTCCAGAGATCCCCTCCAGCAAAAAGCCAGTGATGACAGTCTCGGGAGAGAGCTGCTGCAGCAAGGATGTGTAGGGTGGCAGGAGATCTGGTAGCCTCCTGCCCAGGACCAGACATCTCTCATTTCCCTCCACCAAGGCCACCATCACCTAGGCTGAAGGCTTCCCAAGGCTGTCACAGGTCAGATAATTTGACACTGTGATAGCCCCAGATGAGGAGCACGTGTGTTTGATACGCTGCAGGCCAGGGCACTCTGCAGCCTGCCCTGACAGTAAGGGAAGCAGCTGTGTATTTGGGGAGCTAAGGGGAAGGGAAGGGCCATCAATCAGGAGGGCAATGGTCAGGGGAGAGAAATTCTTTGTCATCAAAAAAAGACCTAAAAATACTTCAGCTTCTTTGCTCAGTTGTGTTCAATTGCATCCACGCTGTTGCAGACCCAGGTCTCATGGTAGCTTTGAACATGGATGTCAACTTGGAAGGGTATTTCAGGCACATCCAGAGGTGCTGAGCTTTGCAGCAGGATTTGACCACATGTGTGTGGGGGTTCAGAAGGCTTGGGAGTAAAACATCTCCCAGTCTACCATGCATGTTGCTCAGGTAGCAAGTGCAGCAGCTTTAAGGCATTACCATATGGTTTTACTTGGCTGGTATTAAAATACACCTAGGAAGGGGCTTTTTTTGCCTGAGAATATGGATCGTTTTTATGCAGCTGGTGTGATGACGGGAAAGCTGGGCTAGGAGGGGCTAGATGACATTGTTAAATGTCTAGTTACACTGATTGCAGAGCAGAGCATCCTCCAACGAAGTCAGAGCACGGCTCATTCATCCTAACACGGACATCTGAAATACAGCGGCTGAGTCATGTCCTCCCAAGTGTGATTTCTTTTTTGCATTGACTATGAAGTGAGCTGAGAGTTACTGGCTCGGTGGTAGGAGAAGACATGTAGATGACATGTGGGTCTCCTCCAGACTAATTCAGCATAGCATGGAGGCAGGCAAGCTTATGTTTAACTGACCACCAAGGGCATGGGCAGAGGTCTGATACACAGCGTGGTGCTGTGTGATCTGGGGAGAGCATGGCATGAAGGCAGATGTTTTGTGAGAAGCATTGTCCTGCAGCTGGGTCCTGGATGAGCTAACTCAGTGGGTGATCTTTAGAGGCACTTGACTCCATTAGCATGACCTGGGAAACCGTTATGCACTTTCAGGTGTTGTCTTCTGCTCCTTGCTATCTGTACTCATGACTGACACAACTGACTGTCTGGGTGCTATAAAACAGGCAAAGTCCTAGCTCAAGTAGAGCACCAGTGGTTTAAATGTCCAGGGAACATCTAAGTGCTCATGGCTTGCCAGGCTTTTAAGACCACCTCTCTGTTGCCTCTCACCCCAGCAACACTCAAGGGTTGTGTAAGCGCTCCTCATCTGCCCCAGTGCAAAGTCACCTGGCCTCAGTCAAATGAAGCTGGCTTGGGCCAAGCCCCTGTCTTTGCCCCGAAGGGGATTCAGGAGGCTCATGCTTTAGTATGGCTCCATGCTGACTTACAGCTGAGGAAGATGGTGAAGGGCCCTTGCCCCTCAGAGGCTGAGACCAGGGGGATAGGACATGGCAGCCTGTTGGGAATGTTTCGTGAACGTCCTGCTTCAAGGATTCTCCAAAGGAGCCTGCAAGGCATGCAAATGTTTGACCTTAGCATCCAGAACTTGAATGAGAAAAGTGGTGCCAGTCTGCGAGCACTGCATCCTTGGGAAGCTGGGATGTCTGCTTCCAGTTTCATATTTTTATTTCCCTTGTCCACCAGTCACCAGCTGGAGGGACCCAAATGCCGTTCAGAGCACCCCATGTCTCTGCGTGTTCTGGGAGCTGGCAGAGCCCACAAGGTGGCACTGTGACCCAGCGTCCTGGATTGCCACTATTGCTCTCCGTGGGGACGGGTCGTGACCAGCAGCTGCTGGGTGCTGGGAGGTACAAATCTGGCAGTGGGTCTGATGTGGGACAGCTTCACCCTGACTGCATGAGCCTTGAGCCATGTTGGACAGTGTGGCAGGGAGCAGGACTCCCACCTCCCCATTTCACTGAGGCACCAACCTTCTCCAGGGCTTGGCTTTGTCTCCACTGATGTCGCCAGAAAGAGTCACTTCTTCCTCATGACTCAGGTGACACAAGGCACATAATGGGTTCAGCAGCTCATCGGGATGTGCCCACTGTTCCTTTTGTTGTTGCTAAGAAATGTTTGTTTAAGGAGGATGAAGGCCCTGTCTCCACTACTTAACCAAATGGCCAAGCAGTTTCTGGGTAGAGGGGAGGGTCTATAGGTGACCCTGGATCCTTCACCTAGAGCAGCTGCCACCAAACAGCCCCATCCTGTGTACATGTGTCTAACTTGGAGTCTGTGTCCAAACGTTCTCACCACATGCAGGAGCACTGAGACCAAACTCAGTGACCCCTTGAGCCACCGTGACAAAGCAGTGGCTGGCGCCAGCATTCAATTTCAGCCAGATGTCCTCACACATTCTGTACGTGCCACCAGCTGATTTTTCAGATAAAAACAGCAATGTTTCCAAAAAATCCTTCACTTTGGGAGGAGCCAGCTGTTTCTTGCCCCGGCGTGGGCCATCCCCAGCCTGCACACCCTTCCCTGCGGAGATGCCTGGTGGGGCTCCCCATCCTGCCCCACTGCCTGCTGAGGAGCAGATCCCTTGTCCTTCTCATCTCTCAGTTGCTCCAACGTAGACGCCTGTCACAACAAAGCAGCTCCCTGTGCATAGGCTGCCTTCGAGAGGGGGTGACTAATACATCACCTGCAACAGAAGCTGGGGACCTTTTGTAACTTCTGTGGCAGATAGGACTACAGATCATTCCAGATGAATGGAGCCCTAAGTAGTTACAATTCATATGAATTAATCAAGCTGTTCTCTGTCATGTACATAATTTAAATCACTAAAGTACTTTTACTGGCATCACTTGGTGGCTGCCCATTTTCATCGCAGGGAGTCTGTTTATAGTGGAGCAGAGGGCTCCCCTCCACCCTCCCATCCCAGAGTGGGGTGGGGAGAAGGATGTTCAGTTAAGGTCCTATCCCGACACCCATTATGTTCCTCCTCCTGGCTGCCCCACTGTGCTTACCACGCAGAGCTGGGAATAAGCTCCTCATGGAAAACATGCCATTAGCACTTTATGCAGTAAAGCCCAGGGGATGCAGCTAAATGGAGGTGGAGCTGCCTCNCCAAGATGTCACAGGATATGTTATGAAGTGGGACGTGGAAAGCATAAAGAATGGAGTCTGTGTGGGGAGGTTACTTCTAACTGTGTCTTGGGAGGAAGAAAACTGCAGGAGGGATTTTTCCCTTTACTAACAAATTCCCCTGAAATTAAGAGAGCTGCCAATGGGATGCTTGTGCACAAGGAGTTGAGGCAGCAAAATAAGGCAAGGATAAGTAGGACTTGTTCTTGCCCAAATCCCTTTCCAGCCCCTTCCTCTTTCCCAGGTTAAATCAGCCCTGCTCCTAAGGGGGATACTGTCTCTGCCAGGCATAGCCTTGGATCCTCCCCTAAAGCTCACCTTGACTGTCTCTCCAAGCCCAGGTGAGCTGAAAGTCTGCCTGAGGCCAAGTTTGCAGGTAAGTTGTCCCACAAGGCGCAAGCTCTGCGTATCGTCCCAGCAAAGCAAAGAGTCGGAGGTCATGCCATTGTGAACCCAGCTGCATTTTTTCCCATTTGCCTTGGGCTGACCAAGGTAATGGTCACCCAGCCAAGGCAACTAAGGAGACGTTGTTAAAGATGCACACACGATGTGGTCCAGGTCTCAGGTATGTACTCTTCAGCAGCAGTTGTAACAAACTGTTGAAGAAGTGACAACACTTTTATGCCTCCTAACTACATGTGCACAAAAAGATCTACCTCTGCCTGATCTACTTTGCTCTTGAGCAAGAAAGTCCTGGGCAAGAGCACAGCATTAACATGGGTGGATTTTTTCTTGTCCTCAGGATATTTATGGTGTCCTTGTCTAGCTCTGCACTGTGCAAAATAAAATGCTTTTCGATGCCAATGTGGGAAGCCCTTCATAATCCCCTGAGAAAGATCTTATCCTCCAACATGCTGGTAGGATCAGAAGTGTTCCCAAGTATCAACCCATTGATCCTACAGTGGAAGTTACACAAGATGCATCTATAAGCAAGACCCAAGGTGTCCTTCAGGGTGACACGTGCTTTGCCACAAAAAGGCTTTAAATCTTTAATGGGAAAGTGCACTTTGTTCCTCTCTACGAACACAGTAAAAGGCTTTAAATAATAGCTGTTCATGTGGCCCTGAAAAAGGTTGCCATGTGCCTGAACTCTATAAATCTGGACATTTGCTGAATTGATTTTGCCAAGAAACATACTATGGGTGAAAAATGAGCTGGGGGGATAAGACAGTGATTGCTTGCAGATGCCATGTTGCTGCTGCTCTGCGGAGAGCTTTGTTCCTCATTTAAAAAATGTATTACAACCTGCTGTAGTAGTGGGAAGTTTTTGGGTGGCTTGAAGGGTTACTGGATGAAGCTAAAGCACTCTCACTATGTAGGAACAGGATGAGCTTTAACCCAGTCACTGGGAGAGAAGAGCCGAACGAGAACTACGAATCCAGGTCGATGGCTGTGATTCATTCCCTCTCTGGTTATGAGAGCAGAGAGCAGCTGCTGCCTCTCTCTGGCTTCCAAAGCTGATGAACACGGCATGGTTTTCTTTTGTTTTGTTTTGTTTTTATGATACGCTGGTGCAATTAAAATGCTGTTGTTTTGCCAGTAGCTTTCCCTTATGCAACACTGGTTATACCAGTATAGATTTATTCAGGAATAAGCAAACTAGAAAATTACCTTTTTTTGGGTGTATTATTTTTATTTTTTTTTAATGAGGATATTTATGCACAAAAAACATTGAGCTGGTAACTGGAAGTTACAAATTTCAAAACAGATGAGCACTAAGAGCTTTCCAGTGCATTGGCTCTGTTTGCGGCCCAACACTGAGCAGCTGCCCCGTGTACCTCTGCAGTCAACAGGGTGTCTGTGCCCCTGGATGTCTGCATGTGGGCAACTTCATTGAGCCCATAGTTGTCCATGTTTGATGAGCTGAACAGCTCCCAAGCTTCATTGAAGCTATTGACTAGATCTGCACTGACTACACTGTGAAACTTGCTTGTGAATGGACACATAGGTGTGGGCACCCAAATGCGACTGTCTTAGCCTGGAAGTTAAACTACTCCCCAGTGTCCCTCATCAGTGCTTGGGGACAGATACTCTGTCTTGCTTTATTTCTTGCTGACTCTTAGATGATGCTGAGGGTATAACCCATGCACATCTTCTGGTGTATATTCCCTTGGTGCTAGACACTCCAGAATCACCTGGATCTTGTGCTTTCTTCACTGTCACTCCTCACAAAAGAGGTTGGATTTGGACAAGAAAGCAAAAGATCTTAGCAGTTTTGGTCTATACTGTGAAATCAAATGTGCCTGGTAAAGTCTGCTAGCATAGAATCATGGAATCAGAATCATAGAATGTGATGAGTTGAAAGGAATCCATCAGGATCATAGAGTCCAACTCCTGTCCCTGTGCAGGACACCCCAGCAGTCACACCCTGTGCCTGAGAACATCATCCAAACGCTGCTTGAAATCAGGCAGGCTTGGTGCTGTGACCATTGCCCTGGGGAGCCTGCCCTACTGCTTGACAACCCTCTGGGTGAAAAACCTTTTCCTGATATCCAATCTAAACCTCCCCTGATCCAGCTTTCTGCCTTCTCCCCAAGTCCTGTCATTGGCCACAAGAGTGAAGTGCATGGAACATCTCGTTTTCATTTTATTAAACTCAACATTTGAAACAAAGGGAGCTGCAAACTGCCTGTTGGGAATGGGTCTTTCCAGGAATTGCTTGGGACAGTGCTTGTTGTCATGAACATAAACCAGTCAGGGGCTGTGCTAATGATCTGAAATTATGGTTCATCGAGTTCCACTAGCAGGGAACATTTCCTGACACTGCTGAATTTAGTACCGCAGACGAAGCCAGAAATTACAAGAAGCCTGTATTTTCCTCCCCTCCTGCTTGGTTGGTAAGGGAGGTGTGTCCTGCATTTAATATCTTTGGAGGAGCTATTTATATGCTGGTTCACTTCATTTCTGTCTCTTGTATGATGTGGTAGAATATTCACCTTTCATTTTCTTAAATCCTTGTTTCTGCTCCTGTATAGCTCCTGAATGAAAATTGTCTATGTAACCAGACAAAGTGAAACTGTCCTGAAAGAAGACTTTGAGAAACCACCTAAGAAGAACCTGCCAGCCAAGGCATGTAATCAGTGCAGAAAAGATGCAATATCACAGCCAGGTATCTTAATTGCTAGCTCTTCCTTTTTCAGTGCTGTTTGAACACCTTGGCATAAGAAAAAGGGATTTATTCAAATTTTTAGCCAGCTTTCAGTCCATTTTCTATCACTCGTCTCTGAAATCTGACCCATGAAAAGGCATATTTTGGAAACCAAGCAGTGATGGATCAGGAATCTGAGAGCAAAGGTGGTGCAGGACCACATGTTTCTCCTGAATGAACTTTTTCCACTAATGTGGCAAAAACCCTTCCATCCATCTTCCAATGTTTCAGGTTGTTGAGAACATATTTTGAAGTCTACATGTCCAATGACAGATTCACAACATGTGGTCATTTTTAAAATGCTTTGTGGATGATTTTAGCAGCCAAAACGTGTCCATCATTCCAGTAAAATAACCTTCTTCATTTCCACCCAGAGCTTTTTCTTTCTCTATAAATATTGACAGGAAGGGTGACTCAAAAGAGAACTGTATCCAGGACTGTTCACTGCAGTGTTACTGCTTTGGAGTCCACTGCAGTCACTCTTGACCATCATGTTGTTCTGTTTGCAACCAAAAAATGTGGTGAGCCAAGTGTGTTTCTTACATGTTATTGTATGACCTGTAAGCCAGGAGTTGAAGCTACAGAAAAGGGTTCTCTGTGTGTGCTTTATCTGAATATGTTGGTTTTTTGACCTCAGAAAATTACAAATAAACTTGAGAGGACAAGACAATTTTGTTGTCACAGCTGGAGTGTGTATCTGTTCCTCTTTTCTCCTTCCTGCACAGCATCTTGAAGATCCCCGTCCTGTCTCCAGTGGGCATTGAGACACCAGCAAAGTGGAGCAGCAGCAACAGGAGATCCTGAAGGGCCACCTGTAGGACATGCCATGCTGGCAGAGGGTGCATGTTTGTTCAGATGCTTCCTTGAATGTCTGAGTTGCATTTAATTGACACTTTCCAAATGAAAAGGGTTATCAAATAATTCCCATCCCGGTGTAGTGTGGATGTGATAGCCACAACAGGACCACTCCAGAAATAAGAAAAGTATTTTGCCTGTGCAAAGACCATTTCTGCACAATGCTGGCAGGTGGGATGAAAATTATTTCAGTCTACATGGCCAGCACCTTCCCCTGCAGTTTTGGAGGAGAATTTAAATGGGCTATTTTTCAAGACAGAAAGGGCTGTGCTCTCCTTTCTCCTCTCTCTCTCCCCACTGACATTTTTAGCCCTATGTCTTCAGGCTGTGATAGGTGACGGTTGTGTTTTGTGGTCAAACAGCTTCCCTCTTACAAATGAGGCAGCTTTTTAAAACAAAACACAATAGAAAAAAGTTGAAAAAAACAAATGCTATTTTCATGGGAGCTTTTCCAAGACCACCACTTCTCTCTTTGCTGCACCTTTGACAACAAAGACACAAATAATTTTGACTGTACCAGATGCCCAAGCCATAGCTATGCAGAGTAGTTCTCTTTCTTGCTCATTTTACTTTCTTATTTAGAAAAGGAAAAAGTGTGTGAGAGACTGAGAATATTAATTTTTCAAGTTGTCCTGTGCAAGATGTAGTTGAATACCAAATATGATGAGCTATAGATCTTGAACCGATGAAATATTTAGTAGTCCTTTATGACATTAATCCAAAATCATTTTAAGACTGGAAAATATGGTTATTACCAGACCCCCACACAATGTGGAGTTGGCCTCTGGTCCAGGGCCTCTTTTGTGTCTATTTGTTGATGTCAGATTGAACTACAGCATTTTGTGGTAGAACACTCCCAGTCTTCATTTAAAGCCCTTGTGTGATGGAGAATTCACAATATATATTGATATGTTGTTGCAATGGTTTATTACCCTTGCCATCAGATGATGTGTACAACATTTCTAGCCTGAACTGGTCGGATTCATCTTACCTAAATGTAGTTGTTTACAGTGTAGATAACCACAGCTGACCTGGTTGCCTGAGAGTCCCTTCAGATTTAAAGGAAAGAAAAAGGCACTCTGTGGTGGGATCCACCTGCCCTATTTTAACAGTCTCCTGTGGGATGGGAGGAATCTCACCCTAGAGAACATCAGCTGTGTTGGCTGGATATCTGTTAGCAATATAAGGGCCTGCAGTAACTAAACTGAGATGCAGTTTTCTACACCTAGACAAATGCTGCTTGACACATCTAACATCTGACTGCTCTTAGCCCTTTGTCTACTGTTCACCTTCAGAAGTCTTAGCCCCCACCTAGAAGGAGCAGTTGAGACTCAACTCACTTTCTGCTGTCTTGAATAAATCAAAGGGATTGAACTTTCTAAGCCTTTTCTAGAATTTTTGTCAGTGGGGCTTTTCCTTTGCCAATATAGAAGCTTCCTCTATATAGAGAAGGTTACCAGACAGTCCTGCTAGTGCAGAGGTAGGGCAATACTCACTGTCGTGCACACTGCCTGGACCTTTTCCCGTTTTACACGCCCACAGTTAACGTATGCCTTCTGATCATTGCATGGCAGTGGGAATTCATCATTTGGGGAAGTTGTGATCACCTACATCCCTTTCAGATAAACATCCCTGATCTGTCACTGCAGTGTATACTGATCCTGCACCGATCTGGATTGTTCATGGGAGCCAGAGTGGGCCGCACACTCTTCACTGGTCTATGCAATTATCTGCTACTCTATTTCTTTTACATCTGTTTATTTAATCTTGTCAGCATATACTATCTGGAATGATTTGTTTTTCATTTTTTTCTTGGATTCTTGCTAAAGTCACCAAGAGCATGGACCTACGGATCATGTCTCATCTTCTGGAAGTACTCCCAGAGGATAAGAATTCCCCAATTAAAATAAATTGATGTGATGTATCACAAACTACTTCCCTAGTTAAATACGGGCTATGCTGACAGCATGGATTTGGGTGCTGTCACTGGTGACTGAACTGTGCAGCTTCTGGAGTCTGAGCATTTTATGGCAGCAGCTATTCATGTCTTTGGGCTTCATGAGTTCACTCTTGAACTGACAGATGATGCTTTCAAGATTCTTTTAGTCCCACACCTTGATGTTATTTGTGCCTCCAACTTTTACATCCTTTCTGGGTACTCTCACCACTACTGCTTCCATGAAGTCGATGGGACCAGTTTGAGGATGACTGACCTAGAGCTACTGCAGGGTAATCACAGAATCACAGAATCCTAAGGGTTGGAAGGGACCTCGAAACATCATCTAGTCCAAACCCCCTGCCAGAGCAGGGTCACCTAGAGTACATCACACAGGAACGCATCCAGGCAGGTTTTGAATGTCTCTAGCCAAGGAGACTCCACAACCTCTCTGGGCAGCCTGTTCCAGTGCTCTGGCACTCTCACAGTGAAAAAGTTTCTCCTTATATTCACATGGAACCTCCTGTGCTCCAGTTTGCAACCATTGTCCCTTGTCCTATCATTGGTCATTACTGTAAAAAGCTTTGCTCCATCATCCTGACCTTCACCCTTTACACATTTGTAAACATGGATGAGGTCACCCCTCAGTCTCCTTTTCTCCAAGCTAAAGAGACCCAGCTCCCTCAGCTTTTCCTTATAAGGGAGATGTTCCACTCCCTTAATCATCTTTGTGGCTCTGTGCTGGACTCTCTCAAGCAGTTCCCTGTCCTTCTTGAACTGTGGGGCCCAGAACTGGACACAATACTCCAGATGTGGCCTCACTAAGGCAGAATAGAGGGGGAGGAGAACCTCTCTTGACCTACTAACCACCCCCTTTCTAATGCACCCCAGTAATCTCCAGATCTCAGCACTGCAAAAGGTCACGAATTCCTGTCTTCTTACTAAGAGACAAGACTGAGAATTTTACTGTCCAAATAGAGCAGAAAACTCTAGCAACTTTGGCATCCTTCTCCAAATGGGGGAGTGTCATCATCAGAGCCACTATGTCCTCAAACCAGGACAGAGACCTGCAATGAGATGGGCTCTGGAACAATGGATGTCCTGGTGACACCCAAGGTTGTTTCCTCTCCAGGGATGAGATGTGCAGACCAATCCAGAGAAATTCATCTGCTTTAACCTGGATGACTGTGAGGACTTGTGACTCTCTGTACACCAGAGTCATGAAAAGTGATATGCATAGTCAGTGCAAAGAAATAGGCACTGCCATCAGATTTAAGCCTGCTGGAGTCTCCACCATCTATAGGCATTCATGCCCAGGCCTCATGGGTATTTGGGAATAGAATTAATGTTGCAGCACCCTAAAATGAAACAAGGAATGCAGGGCTGGCAACTGGAAAACTCTGTGCCTCAACTCTGTTCTCAAAAATATTAACGTCTGCCTCTATTGTGTGTGGCTGGCTTGTTAGATCAAGGTCTAACAGAGAGGAAGGCTGGGCCTATTTCTGAAACACCCTCCCCTCTGCCTTCTGAGGTCCACAGCTTCTGTGTTCCCAAGCATCCAGATGCAGATGAAGCTCAGGGAAAGGACAAGCACTTCAGCATCTGGGTTCTTCAAAGGTGGGTTAGACAGGAGATGCTCGGCATACAGGTCTAGTTTGCTATGCTCATGGAAGAAGAGGGATGAGGATTTAATCGTGACTGTGTATGGCTGCAGTCTCAGGCAGCCAGTCCCATGTGTTCTCACTGGAAATACCAACCCAACGTGGGGTCTCCCAGGCTGTAGCTCTCATGCAAGTCTCAAAATCACCGGAAAAAGAAGAAAAAACATCTAAACAGCCTTATTTTTAAAGCAAGACAAACCTGTGATGTCCTGTTCTGTTTGATGCTGACTTCCCAGTGACTGCTCCCTACCCCCTTTGCTGTGCATTCCCCTGTGGCTGTCAGATCAGACTAGATGATGCTTAGAGACAGGAGGGGAAGAAAAGAGAGAGAAACAAAGAAAGAATTTCACCTCCCAGCTTACAATATCCTTCTGTGAGGGCTGGGGGTCAGTGTCAGATACAGTGCCATTCCCGCAAGAACCAAACCGTGGTCCCAGAGAGGAACAAACCTTCAATGATGGCACAAGCTCATGGCCTGTGAGATGGTATTTGAATTAGATCATGAGTGGGGAGCTGACAGAGAGCAGGGGGGAGCGGGGAGTGGCAGATAATTTATGGGTAAAGTCTTCAAAAGAGTTCTGTTCCCATTCGGGACAATAGGAGCTACTGGGGGCTTCACATGCTCTTGCCAATCTGGTCACGTAAGCACAAACTCCCTGATTTGGTTTATGAAGAATACCCTTCAGTCTGACACTGACCTCTAAAACAAATAGAGTATTGCGGCGTGCTGATGCCCCATTCATCACCGGGTGACAATGGGAGCCAGGGCCTGTGAGTGAACAGTGTTTCATTCAGGGGAGGACTGAATCACTCTGAAACACTCATCACAGCACCACTGGTAACAGCTCCATCCTGCCCTACGGGCGCACTTCTGCACCCGTCTGAGATGAGACTTCCTGGGGGGCCTCGGGATGCACCACGGGGGAAATCCTGTTTCACAGCAGGCAGTTGGGTTGAGCTGCAGGGTGGGACAGCAAGAATGACCCAGGGAGAGCCAATAGATGGGAGGGATGAGGAGGTCCAAGTAACCATCTCACACAGAAGAAGTGTCCCACTTTGCCAGAGATGTCTCCTCACTCTGAGTTGAGTCAAAGGGCAGTGCTGTCCCAGAGGGAAAAAGATACCAGAGGTATGGTCCCCCTCTGCACTGATGGAGACCAAGAACTTGGAAGTGTAATACAGCTGAGGTGAAGGGTGATGGAGAGGCAGGGAGACAGGGATGAACAGTGATGGAGAGCTGCACATGAAGCCTAGCCGGCCATGCTGTGCCAGAGGGGTAAGCATCTGCAAATAGGCTATAACAGGGTTACTAGTAATTCTCTAGCTAAATTTGGTGGCTTCTCTGTGGCACTCACCAGTTCCAGGATGAGTTTTCTCCAGCTATTTCTTCTGCCCACTGCTCTCTTTTTTGCTGTTCCTATGCATGAGGACAGAGAAAAGGGCTGGTGACAGGGGAAAAACACCACAGCAGGCTTCAGAGGAAGGTGCAGGCACCATCTGATGGCCCTCTATGGGGAACCAGGCCAGAGGAAGGCTTTCTTCCCCCTCCTGAATCAGGCTGGGCTGAGCACTGAAGCATGACAGTACATATGCTCACTTAGGTGCTTTTTCATTCACATCCTCCATCAATGGTTAATTCCTCCTGAATGGGCTTTGGACTATCTGGTGATTGCGTTTGCTGGTCACGTACCTAGACCACAAAAGCAATCACAGTTCTACATATGTTCCTCATAAGGACCTCTGCAAATGACCAAAGTGAATATGCAGCGAGTCATTCCCGTGAGCAGATATTAGCATGAAGTGTGCAATTACAGACATTACTTGGGCGAATAGCCTGCATATGTACACATGTGGACGTTCACACTTTTAACAAGCCTGGCCTTTCCTAGGCCGGCTTTGGGCCTGGGAGAAACACTCCCACACATTTTCAGAGAGTGTTGTTGCAGGGATTTACCTCTCTGAGAAAGTGGTCTTGCGCTGGTAGCTGAAGGATTGCAACGTGCAACATTATCTTTCAACAGACATCTGTGTTAACGACAAAAATGAAATGATGGCACATTAAAACTTTACAGCACTGTTGTAAAACACTTGCCAAAAAAAACCAACTACCTGAGCTGCTGCTCTAGGTTACTCTAAATTATGCCTGGAAAAAGCATATCCAATAGTTGGAAGCAGACACATGGTTACTAGCAAATCTAATTATCTCCTGGAAAAAAAACCCACCAGTGTCCATGTGAAAGTCTCAGGGGTGAGTGCAGGAATCGTCCCAGCATTCGGGGAAATGATACATGGATTTGTGATTTCTGTAGGTCTTGAAATCACAGTGTCCTTGCCAAGTGTGAAGTTGTCTGCTCAGGTGAAGATCATCCACCTAATGTTGGCTTGACCTGTGAGGAATCTCAAATAAAGCAATCAAGGGCAGCACTGTGAGGACTCATGGCTTTATTTCCCAGCTCACTGCTCAGAGAGGGACAGTGCTGCGAGGGTGGAATGACTTCAGGTGAGTCATCTGGTCTATCGTGGTTGTTTCAGCACCTTTGACACTGGTAGGTGAAACCTGCGTCTTCCTTATCATCTGAATTGTCCCTAGGAGGTGTCTCTTCAGGATGGTAGAGGGAGGCTGAGTGCCCTGCTCAGCTGCCTGGAGGGCAGGAGACAGGGCTATAGGACACCTGGGGATATCCTGCTGGATCAGTTACTTAGAAAAGGGCCTACAAGAAAGCTGGAGAGGGACTTATTAAAAGGGCATGTAGTAATAGAATGAGGCGTAGGAGTTTTAAGCTGAAAGAGGGGAGATTTAGATTAGCTATTGCGAAGAAATTCTTTCCTGTGAGGGTGGTGAGACACTGGCCCATGTTGCCCAGAGAAGTTTTGAGCAACCTGGTCTAGTGGGAGGTTGTCCCTGCCCCTGGCAGGGAGGTTGGAACTAGATGGTCTTTGAGGTGTCTTCCAACCCAAACCATTCTATGATACATGGGCAACTGAATCTGGCCACAGCTATCTCAAAAGGCATGAGTGGAAATCAGCTCAGAGGTTATAACATCTGCATGAAGATGTCTTCATGCATGTATAGGACTAGAGCAGAAGTTTCTAATGCCATTTGAAATGCCCAATGACATCCCATTTGAATGGAATGAAATTACATGGGAAGCCTGTCTCTGGAAGCTGAATCTCAGGAGTTCAGAGGTGGCTTCACTGACCAAGGGCAGGCATCTACCCTGGGGGACCTGAACAGCACTCTAGCTTCTCAGCTATATTAATTGGCTCTTCTTCTACAAGGAGAATTTAGGTGCCAGATCACACGTAGACACTTAGATGTAGGTGCTTAAGTGTAATTAATGACTATTTTAATCTCAGGGAATTGCTGTGGGTCTCAGCAGCATGAAGTACTCAGCAACATGAAGTAACAGGTAGACATGCAGAGGTGGTCATAGTATACAGAGCTCACAGCTGGGGCAATGCTGTGCCATGGAGGAGACAACACCCGGGGGAAGGGATCTTCATAGTGGGGCTGGTGAAGAGCGTGTGCTGAAGAACTCACTGTCTTTGCAGATGCATCCCAAAGAGTTACATACAGAAACCACAGAGAAGGTCCCTAACTCTCTTCATCCCTTCAAAATCTCGTGTGAGAACCACACATTGTCCAACACCAGCCAAAATGTTATTTCTCAGGATTATTTATTCTCAGGATTTTTTCCCCAGTATTATTTCTTGAGGATTTTGTGATAAATTGTGCTAAGAATAACCCCAGTGGGGAAGATGTTTTTTGGTTGAGTGAAAAGGCAGCCCACTGCCCTTCAAAGCTTTGCTGTCAACATCTGTGAGATTTATCCTCTGAGAGCTTAATGTATGAGAAGCCCTCAATACGGTGAGCATGGCTTGGTAATGTGGTGGAGAACAATATGGTCTCTGTGGGGACTATTCAGCATTTTGTGCTTTTGCAAAATTCAGAGTACTGTCAGAAGCTCTCTGACTCGAGCCTGGAAGTCGCTGCAATCCAAACTATCAGCTGTGATATTGGAAGTGCTATGTTTGTTTGCTCTGTGCCATGTTCCCTGCTCATTCTTAGGGAACGTTTTGTGCAGACCGTCTCCTGGCCTCTGGACTATTTTACATTAGCAGAGCCATGCCTTCAAACCTAATCCCTCCACCAAAGTTCTTGAGCCTTCTTATTTTTTTGGCTTGTGCTCCAAAGACTCAGTTTAACCTTTTGCAATAATGAAACACTCTCTGGGATAATGCCTGAAGTCTCTGCCCAGTTAGCAATTATTTAAATACTCTGTTATGAATAGGATCAAAGCCTTCTTTTATTGAAAAACTTTATTCCCGATGCCAGAAGTTGTCATCACATGACAAATGGGTTGCCTGTTCTCTTCTCACAAGTGCGCTCTAACCAGACAGGGCTGAGCAGCCTATGGGATGGGGACTTTAATTAATAACAATATTTAATTTCTACCATGAAGCATTGAGGGGACGATGAATATTGCAGTAGCCGCTGCGGTGCAGACCTTGCCTCTGCCCCTGGTGGCCAGCTGAAAGTGGCTTGGTGCTCGTGAAGAACGGCTGCGTCAGCAAAATCTGATGCACCCTGTGCACTGCATCGTGCCCAAACACGAGCTAGGTTGCATGAGTCCCAGAGAGTTGCCTGAAATATTTCAGCCGGGCCAATTTTTTTCTCAGTTACTGAGCAGCACAAGTGTCATCATTCCTCCAGCTGATAGTAGCTATGGAAACTGTGACATCACCATCGACATAGCAATACATAAAAATTCAAATGGCTGGGGACTGGTTGCTAGGAGAGCTGCACTAGGGAAAGTCATCGGGCAGGCAGCCAAGGGACTGGAGTCTGCTGAACATGTTGTACTTCACCCTGGTGATTTTACCCTCCTCCCCCTATTTTCCCTTTCACATGCAAATCTTCTCTTCTTTTTTTTTCTCCCTCTTTTTTTTTTTTCTCTATATTCACCCTTAAATTATCTCAGAGATTTCAACAATGGGCTAATGAGCTGGTGTAGTAGTTGCACGTTACTGCAATGTGTGCAAGGTCAGGAAAGAAACCCACATACTGTACTTACCATCAAATAAAAGCCACCATCAGCCACCTTTGTAGCACCCAAGTTATTATAAATGTGCATTTTGGATGACTTTCAGGAAAGGGTTTTCCACTAAGCTTTATGTAGACACAAATTAGTGGAAAATCTCTAACCAAAGTCATCAGAAATGAAAGTAATCTGAACCAAGGATGAGGAGTAACCTCTGTAGTGGGTAAAACCTCATATTGTAACGGGCGTGAATATGGGAAGTGTTTTCCAGCAGTCTGAGTCACACCTGGTTGCTGGAGAGCTGGCACTTCTCAGCTGGTGGTTTTGGACCACTGGTGGTCAAAGGAAACAAGTGAAGCAAGTTTTATAGGACAAGGTGTTATGTTTTTTAGACCAAAATTATTTTACTAGACCGAAATAGTTAGAAAAGTCCACAAAGCAGGGAAATGTTTCCTTGGGTTCTGAGAAGATTTGGTGAAGCAGCTTGTTTGTTCCTTCCAACATTTCCAACACTGCCGGGTGGCCCAATGAGGGACCTTGCACACAGATCTGGTCACATGCTGTTGCGTGCATCTCCTGTAGCTCTACCTGCAATAAACTCACAACTGATGTGTCCATGCTTGCATGCAATAGATCCAAGGTCCAGGTGTAAATTTTTGTTTCTATGTATGTATAAATAGACACATACATATATATTGCTTTTTTTTTTCTCCCAGACTGAAATGTAACTGTGCAGAAGTTGCTGAAGTAGCTTTTCACGTGACCACCCAAGCACTAACAAATGACAAAAATCTTAATAGAGGCAATATTCATACTGAATAGTCCTGGTAACTGACCAAACAGAGAAATGGTGTTGAGGAGTTTTGCCTAGAAATTACTCATCAAAATTAATTGGTCAAGGGTTTTTTTTCCACAAACTGGGTGTTCTAAAATTCTTAGAGTGTAAACAGAAACTGAGAAGAAAACAGGAAAGAAAAACAAGCAACTGAATAACATACTATGAAAAAGACTCTGATTCTTGAGAAATGCACATGCACTCCACAACCCACATGAACCCAGACACCACCTGAAGATGCATCAAGTGAACATCAAGTGAAAATGAAATTGCTTTTATTTGTATGAACTGAGTTGTGACATATTAAACAGCTAGCCTGTTCCACCCCAGGGGCAGTTTTGATTTAACTTTATCAAATGTACACGATAATGTGTATTAGGTGTTGAGGTCTTCTAGACCAAGACAGTAGAAGAAAGCTGCAGAGGGACTTCTTACAAGAGCATGGAGTGATAGGACAAGGGGGGATGGTTTCAAATTAAGAGGGGGGAGATTTAGATTAAATATTGAGAAGAAATTCTTTCCTGTGAGGGTGGTGAGACTCTGGCCCAGGTTGCCCAAAGAAGTTGTGGCTGCCTCCTCCCTGGCGGTGTTCAAGGCCAGGTTGGATGGGGCTTGGAGCACGCTGGTCTGGTGGGAGGTGTCCCTGCCCATGGCAGGGGGTTGGAACTAGACAATCTGTAAGATTCCTTCCAACCCAAACCACTCTGTGATTCTATCATAAGTCTGAGTTAAGAAGACAACTTCTTGTGTGGAAAGATCTTCACCATAAATGCAACACACTGCTTAATGTGTATTTCACTTTCTTTCTTGTGCTGGTAACTCCTTCAAGAAGCCTTCATTGTCCCACCGGCAGCAGACCCTGCTTGCTCTGCCTCAGTGATCCATAGTTACCTGAGCTGAGCTTTAAATCTAGTGTTGTATCACCTTTTGGGAGGAAAGTGAGATAGACTTGGAGATCTGTGTTCTTGCAGTGCAGTCAGCAGAAGACTTGCCGTTGTCTCCCAGTGGAATGAAGAATAAAAAATGAAGGCTGTGAGCTGAAGATTTTGAACTGGACTTCACAAATATTCCTCTGTTCAGTGTGGTGCTTGAGGATGGTCAGGCTCACAACCTTTTTTCTTCCTCTTCCTTAATATGCTGGTTGCAATGATAACTCTCCTACGTTTTGTCTGAAGGTGTGTGTATTTTTATGGGATCAAGCTATTGTTTTACCTTTAGGGAATGCAAAATATTTTGGACAAGCTGTTGCATATTTCACTGTCATTTTAGCATAACGAGGAGGATTATTCTTTAGTCATCTTGATTTAAAACAACTAAAAATTTAACCAACATCTTTTAATAAATATAGCCATAGCAGGATTTGAACTTACATCGCTTAGGCATTTTACTATCCATTAGGATACAAGGCCTTTGGCTACCTTCTATGGGAATTTAAGGGCATTAAATTAGCTACAGGAGGGTTTCACTATTGTTCCCTAAATGTAATGGGAGTGGATTTAAATTTACAAGGGGAAAAGCTAATAATTAAAAATTGAACATAAGGGCTATAAAGTACAAAATGGGTTTCCTTGGATTGGCATAAAAAACTTCATGGAAAGTGGAGGTCCTACTGTGTTATGCTTTTCTAGAATGTCTGAAAAAGGTTGTTTAAAGGTGGTTTTTGTTGCTAATTAATTGCTTGTGGCTTCCATGGATTTTACAGCCTATAAAGATGGCCCCATTGTGGTTTCCATTGATTTTTTTAATTGAGGGTTCCCCCTCCCCCCATCCTTCTGGTTGTTACCAAAATCACATACAAATGAATAGAAGTGTTGGGGAGGATGTTGTGAGAGCTACTAATGCCCCAGATCTGTCAGACCTTAAGTAGTTAGGCTACAGATCACAGCTGTCTCCAGTTCCATCCCAGATTTCATGCATTTGCCCATTTTCCACGCAATGTCCACGCCATTTTCCACGCATGGGCCACTGTATGTATCATGGTCCGCATCTCTGTGAGATCTGTGGGTCATAGGGATGTAGAGCTTGATCTACCTGTATGAGCCCTGCCATTAAAGAAAAAAAATACTCCTCCTAAGGGTCCTTTCAAACTGGAAAAAACATTGTGCTGGTCTGTTTTCAGTCCATGACCCACAAATTAGAAAGATCTACTGTAATTTGTGGAATCCTAGTGTTTCACTTGGAGAGGTGGCAGGAACTGGGAACAGTTGGTGTTATGTAGCTTTGCCAGGTCCACGTGATGGAATTGTACCCACCCTCATGTCAGCTCATCTGTCCAGGCAGGTCTGGGACATGAGCATTTGGGTGAGCAGTTTGACTGATTAGTCAGCAGGCACCAGAAAAGACACACTGGAGAAAGGTCTGCTGGCAATGCAGGACCTGCCAGCAACCTGACAGAGGATGGAAAACTACCGAGGATGCTCATCCTCACTTACCTGCTGCAGTAGAAACTCCAAAGATTCAAATGATGTAAAATTCCAGCAACCCCAGCTGCCCTTGTAGAAATGTTGCAATGCCCAGAACCCTCTTAGTGGGAAGAAGGGCCAAGAGAAAACCTTGTTCTTGGTGTGTTTCTTCTGCAATGGGATTTGCCTTTCCGAATTTTAGCCTTTTCACCCCAGACAGTACCCTTTCCAGAAGCACCTGCTGCTCCCACCTTTTTCATCTATGCAGTGTCATTCATCTCCTCATTCCCTTTTTCTGCAAGTCATCAGGTTGTTATTGTTCTTATAATTTTAAGTTCTGATCAGTACAAAACCTCTTCTTCATTTTCTCCAATTCTTGCCACCTTTGTCAAATGGGAAGTTGAATTTTGCTGCCTTCTGGGACTCGCCTGTTTCTTTCCCTATTCCTCCTTTTTCACTGAATTTTTTCATTGCTCTAAATGTTCCTCTGCTGAAACTGATTTTCCTCATACCTTTTTTCACTCCTAGTATATTTTCAACCATTTAATACAGATGCCAGGTCTCCTGGGATGGCTAACCCAATCTCAAGAACATCACACTGATCAACTGATGGGAGGGTTTATGAAGTGCCCATGGGGAAAAGAGAGTTTTCCAGGCAGCCACTGTTGTGGCTTCAATAGCACCTTATCCACAGGAAAATTTTTGAAGGGGATAGTAATTTTAAGCCTATAGCAAAGCAGAAAATAGGATACAAAGCAGGGTGGGGTTTCCAAGGGTAATCCTCAGAGCTTACTTGCTTAAAATAAGGGTGTTTATAGAAAGGTTGTGCATTGGAGCAAATGTATTCACTGATCTGAAGGACGGTATGAGACACCAACATTAATCAAGTCACTCATGGCCACTATTGGGCTAGGTCTCCTACTGATCCCATAACAAAAGAAGGCTGAGTAAGGAACGGGGAGGTTTTTTGCTCAGCATATGGGAAATCTTTGTTCCACTGTTTTGGCAGGCATTCTGTTTCATCTTGTTTAGCACTCCTCTAAAAAAGCTGCTTAAGAAGGTGGGTTTCCCTTCCTTTGGAGAAGGACAACAAAAAAATTAAAGATTTTCAGTTTCAGCTTAAATTCCAAGAGGAATAAAGAAGGGAAATCTGTTACTTACTGTTACATTGCTGCTATATATCAACATATATGGCTAAGTGGCACAATCTGGGCTCAAATTTTCAGTATGCAGTTCTCAAACAAAACTGCTGGCAGTCTGCATGGCTGGAGGTGTATTTTGCAATGGATTCTGCCATTTGCTTCCCTCAGCACATTAATCATTACCTGGAGATGGCTGGAGGGGAAGCGATATGTGTTCAGGTTTCAGCGGAACTTTTACATGTTGAATTGTTGGTCAGATAAGAGATGTCAGATGATCAGATTAAAGGCTGTATTTGAAACATTTTCAAAGGCATTGCAGTTCAAAAGAGCAATTCGGACTGCATGCTATGTGTCTTTCTGCAATCCTTTCTAATCCACTATTCAACAATGGCTTTTCTTTATTGACTGAGTAGGGAATGAGGATCTGGTAGCCCAAGGTTGTAGAAAGTCTCAGTTTATCACTGATTTCTTGAATTGTGGTTGTATACTCTAAGAATTAGTGTCTCAAGGTCATCTTCACCTGGCCTACCTGCCTGGATGAGTAAAGTGGTAAGATAATCAGCTTGATCCAGAGCAAGACAACTTCAACCTGGAAAGTCAGTAGACTCAAGACACTGTTCTGCTGTCTCCCATGGACTCTTTGGGAGTGAAAGATGCACATGCAGTGAAAAGGCAATGCTCCAAAGCCACTTCCCCATGTAATATGGATACAGGGAAGAAAGTCACCCAACAGCCCTTTTGACATCAAACAGGTGTCATGTCACATCAGCAGCAGATGGGTGGGCACAATGAAACTGTCAGCTTGCATTCAAACCATCCATTCCCAAGACCTTGGATTTCTCCAAACTTATGCTACTGGTGTGAAACTCAGCAAAGGCAGCAGTTCTTGGACAGACATCCTAGAATTAATTCACTTTGTGAAGTGTTTCTGTCGGCAGCCAAAGAGATTCTTACTGAGTGTTCAGCATTTTATTTTTTATATAGAAATAAATAGAAAAATTAGCATGATCTTCAAAGGGAGAACACAGCCTTGAGTATGTATGTAATGCATTACTATTAGATGGAAATACTTGCTGGGCTCTGATTTTGGTGGGATTCAGAGTTTCATTTTTAACCAATGTATTTTATTTTCAGTTTGTTCAAGGAAAGAAATAAAATCTGGTCCAGGACAGCTTAGTCTATGGCTCTTCCCATTGTACGAAAATCCAGAGATTTGGACCAAACTGTATTCCTGAACACAGACTTGGGAAAGGAAGGGTGATGGTGAACTCAGTTCTGCTTTGCAGCTCTGGTCCCAATTTCAAACATAATCAGCTCCAAGTGTTGCAGACTGAATCTCTGCTGAAATGGAGAGGTAGGCTTGTTGGGGAAGAAGCAGGCCAGAAAAACTATTTGACATGATCAGATGAAGGCATCCTGAGAGGAAGAGGAGGCAATTGCGGTGCTCTCTGGCATGGCTGCAGCTGCAGATGATGTGGGAAGAGGTTGGCTGAGCAGAAATTTCCACAGGTCAGGGCTGAATCCAGCCCTCGTGACTGCCAGGCTGCCTTAAGCCCCATGTGTGAGCGTGGTACCGATGGATGCTCCTGGAGCTGGCAGCTGCATCCATAGCTGGCCGCTTTCCCCCAGAGCTCTCCTCACCTGCGCACATACTTCATCGCAAATGCAAACTGCAGACCAGGATCCTCAAAGGGGTTGCCAGTAACCACGGGCTGATTTATGAGTTGCTGTCAGATGTGATGTGATAGAAGGAGGTTTGCAAGCTTCCCAGGGAGACAAGTTGGCTCTGAAGAAACCTTGCTAGGTCAGGGTTGTTGGTGGTAAGGGCCGTTGGCTCACTACAGATTGGAAAATTGTACTTTCTGCAGCTGAATATCTGAAGGAACCTGAGACCAGGAGGAAACGGATGGGTGGCAATTCTTCATGACCCCATCTCTTGCAGACAGGAGCTGAGCTGGTGGGGGCAAGTTATTCCCTAATTGAGCATTATGACATTAGTGCTGTAGCTGACCCAGTGGGCTCAGTTAGGGGCTATGACTACATTCAGTCACATGAACCGAAAACAAAGTAATCATGTGCATTCTGAAAGGAGTACGAGGGCGAAGGGAAAAGCTGCTATAGAGCCTCACACTTTCCTCTGAAGCACCTGCTTGTGGTCACAGCTGTGAGTGGAGTGCTTGACCCTGGAACCATTCTAATATAGTGATTTCTTTGTGCCTGGCCCAAGACCAACCAGCTTCCCTGGGTCAGCAGTCAATCAGTAGGATGATCAGTACACCAAGCAGGGAGAAAGGCAGAAGCCCCACACATGGGTTCCCACTTACCTCGTTTGAGAACAGTGTAGATGGCCAGAGCAAAAGAAATAAATCCTACCCCATTGTCCATGAACCCTCTCTGGGGATCAATGGCAGAGTTACAGTTTCTCAGAATCTCTGCTAAAAAACTCCAGAGCAGCTTTGTAAGTCGGGTGGGCAGATGGCATCCAGCTGAAGGACTCCACGACACCATTTGTCATGGTGAAGAGCCACCAGGCTAGAAGCAACATTCTCAGCTCATTGCAGCCCTGATATTGCAGGTGGCAAGGCTATGTGCTGTCTCCCACAACCTGTGAGCCTGTTCACATCTTGCCAGGAACTACACTGAGATGCTGTGAGAGCTCCCTATTCATACAATGTGGCTTATAAGCTTCTGCATTTGTCACTCCACATGTGTGTGTGTCTCATGCAAGGTTTAAATCTGTGACAGGTCTCTGGCTGCCCAGGAAGGTCAGGAGCCTTCTTTGCCAAAACTTTCTCCCTCGTGTTAGATCCTATTACCTGTTCCTATTTTGGTGGGAATTCAGCTTTCAGTCAACTTTTTATAAAACTACCTTTCTTCTCAGTCTCCCTCTCTCCCACTTGCTTTACATTTTAATTTGAACAGACCTAGACCTTCCACACACTGACCCACGCACCGATCTGGATCCAGATGGTCTCACTAGGATCTCACCTACAGCAGGCAAACACTGAGCCCAGGATATGCAGAAATGTTCCCAGACAGAAATCCTAGCATGAGATGCTCTGTGCAGTTTGCCCGGAACAGGGAGATTTCCTCCCATGAAAACTTTTCCTCCAGGGGCTCAGGCTGCTACAAAAGAACAGCCCTTTTTGCTGGAAGTACATCTGTGTATCCATGTATTTGTATCTGTGCAGAAATGCCAGCCATGCAAAAAATAAAATACTAAATAATGAAGTATTCATCAAAAGCCCATCTCAGCCACCTTTGCCAGTTTGCACTGCCCAGCTCTACTTTGTGTGAAGGCCACAGGGACCCCACTGAGTAAGGGAATGGTTGCTGCATCCTCCTGCACTCACGCTGGAGGATGGCTCACTTACAAGGAGACAGAGGGAAATTGCTCACATGGAATTGCTGAATGACACCGCTGGCAGTGCAGAGCTGGGGGCTGAATCGTGCCAGTCCACGAGCAAACCTGAATGGCCAGCTGTCCCCAGCTCTGGCACCATCAGGAGAGGACATGCTGCTCTGCCTGGGCAAGCCAGGCTTGGTTTAGATTACAGATGTTGACACGTTCTCCGACTGCATCCCTGGGAGGGGATGAGGGGACTTGGCTGCCTGAGCCATCCCTCCTCGCCTCACATGGAGTGAGGGGTGGCCATGGCAGGTCCCCATCACCCACGCATGTCCCTGGCTGTGTGTCTGCAGCTGTCAGGGTTACCTGCCATTGTCTCGCCATTAATAGGATCAAGGCTCCAAGAGGGAGCTGGGGTGGCTGCTTGATGTCAGCCCTGTGCTTCAGCTCATCGCAGGGCATGTGAGAGAGAAACCCAAGCTGTCGTGGTGCCGAGCTGGGAAGGGCCAGCACCCAGGCTTCCCCTGGGACCCAGCTGTATTCCGCCGCAGGGTTGGCCTCTGGAGCTATTTCATGCCGTTCTTAAGTAGAAATCCCTCCTCAAAGAGGTTTACATGGAGCTGTGAGTTGAACGCAGCTCCTCCTTGGCCCCTGGCCCACCGCTGAGTTTGGGTTATGAGTCAGGGAGCAGAGAAATGAAGCCAGGGGATGCTGTTACGCTGCAGGGGGGGGGGAGATCTACACACCAGAGCCTTCCTGAGTGGTGCTGGAGTGGCTTTTATAGGGGGAAACCCAACACAGCTGCTGGGCCCTGCTCTCTGAGAGTCCTGAGAGTCTCTGCAAGGAGGGGGCTCAGGGCAAGGGACCCCAACACTGAGCTTTGCTTTGAGCTGAAGAACACCTCTGTCCCTCATTGCATCTGCAAGCACCCTGCCTTCTATGGGATGCTAAAATAGCTCGTATGTCCTTAAATCGGCTGGCCAGCGTCATCTGGTCCTTCCAAAGGGACACAGAAACCCCCTTGGCTCACCTCAGTAACCACTCTCCATGTGAAAGCTTTGGAAAGGAGGAGGAGGTGTTTCAAGCCACTTGCACATTTTCCTGGGCCCAGTTGTGAAAACCAGCTTGTGACTGCTCTCCAGGGGACCAGCCAGATATCCTTAGAGAAGCTGGGGGTCAAAGTCTTGTAGCAGATGCCTATCTGTGCCTCTACTCCTGGGGCTACTAGGTAGTGGGGAAAGCACTAGATAGCTATGTGGGGCAGCACTCTTTCCAGAGCTAATTAAGTGGCTTCTTTCTTTTTGGGACAGATTTTTAGTAGAAACTGTAGCGACAGAGCAAGGGGCAAACTAAAAGTAGGTTCAGACCAGATATAAGGAAGAAAGTTTTTATAGTGAGGATGGTAAAACACTGGCCCAGGTTGCCCAGAGAGGCAGTACGTGCCCCATTCCTGAAAACATTCAAGCTCAGGTGGGATGAGGCTCTGAGCAACCTGATGTAGTTGAAGACGTTCCTGCTAACTGCAGGGGGATGGACTAGGTGAGCTTTAAAGATCCCTTCCAACCCAAACCATTCAATGATTCCATAATTCTGTGAAGTGCATTTTGGCGTGCTTAGTGTAAACTGAGGCAGAGTGCATGAGTGCAAAGTGGGGGACCAAGAGGTGAGACCCACCTATTGCAAAGTGGGAGGCAATGCAGAGCTGCTCCCAGCATGGGCAGGGTTCTGTAGTAGCTTTGGGAGTGACCCACACAGGGTGCTATGCAGGCACAAATTGGATCCAAGTGAGGCTTGACAATGAGATACAAATCAAACCCATACCTCTGGGTCATGGAGCTGCTCTAAGCCTCCCTAGTTTTGCTTTATATAAAAATCCCCAATCTGGGCACTCCACAATCCTGACCCGCTTCAGGATGCTCCATTTAGAGAAAATAGTGCATCCTTCTCTTGAAAAGAGAACCAGGGGTGCTGGCATCTGCTTGGATAATTTGGCTGACTGAGCATGACTTTGATTCATTCATTTTTTGAGAGGGAAATATCTGGCTCAACTGGACACTAACTCCCTCCCTCTCCTGAGATTGTCTTTAATAGCTAAATCTCAGTGCTCTCACTCTGTCTCATACCTCTGGAAACAATTGAATCAATTCCTTGTTTATAAAATGCCTGTGTTTGTGTACAGATGACAAAATAAAACCTGCCTTCTATTTTCCTGCCAGATCTCAACAGCATTAAACTTTGAGGAAAATTTTCACTTCATTTTGTGTGTTTCTCACTCTCTGGCTGCAGGAGAGATGCACTTTTAGAGAAATGGGAAATGAAGACTGGGTGAGATACACTACTCACATTAAAGAATTCAGGTCTTGACCTAAATCCATTTTTCATTCAATTCTCAATCCAAATACATCTGATTTTCAGAAGCTGATAGCTGGAGCTGGATTTGAAACACATGACACAGACATCTTTATCACAGACCTCTGTCACAGTTACAGTGCCTAAAGACCTGTCTTAATAACTGTTTTTCAGGTGTCTTCTTACCCCCCACATCCCTCTAGCTGAAATTAATTTTCTTTGACCTTAGCCATCTGATAGTGCAGAGGATCCACGCTCTTTCAGAGTGAGCAGCAGGATGGCACAAACCAATCCGTCCTTGTAGAAAGAGTTCCTCTGATTTATTTTGGACTTCTGCTTTGAGTGATAAGAATCACTCCAGGACCTCATGAACCTTTAAGGTGACCTGAGGGGAACTTGCTTTCATGAAGATATTGACCTTTGGTCCAAAATCCCCATGAGCTGGTGCTGGAAAAACACTGCGCAGCTACATCTGATAGACACATGTGAGAACAGAGCAGACAGGGTGTGTGAGGAGAACTGGGATGCTCTGGGTGAAAGACCCAAAAGTTGTGACTTGGTGTGACATTTTGGATGTGCCTCTGTGTTCCAGAGAGGTTCAAACTAATATTGAGGCCAAGAAATCAGAAAAATACTTATAGTTGTCCAGTGTAAAGATAACACCCATGGAAATACACCTCGTTATTTAACCAATTCATCTCTATGTTCTAATGTCAGGCTGTTAGACATCCCAGATTCTCCCAGACCCATGACAGTCACCCTGGGCAAGCACAGCTCAGCACTAGCATGGATTTTGGCTTTCCCATTCAACCTTTGGCCCTCAGCCTTGGCACGCTTTGCTGCTGCCAGCAGTGTTCCCAGTGTTCAAATTAAGTCCTTGTCTGTGATTCACATGTCTTGGGTCCCCGAGGTTTTGCTGCCATCAGAAACCTTCTTAGATCAACCATTCTGTCCCAGTCCCTCCTAGAAATTAGCAGGGATTTTGAAAAGAAAAATGAGTGCACATGCGGAGCCATTCTGGCACAACCATGATGCCTTTAATTCACATCTTCTATGTGTTTGAAATAACATTCTCTTGTAGACAAGTTGTAAATTCAGTTCTGCCAAAAAGTTAATCCCTGCATTTCTTGATGTTCATCAGACAGAGTTTACTCCTGACTCCCTGGCTCTGAGAAGGAGCCTTGACCCTGTTTTTTGTACCTGGAGTTATCTGATAGGCAGTCATGCTACAGTACTTCTTCTGTGAAAGTAAATGAAGAAAAATACTTCCCATGCCAGGATCTAGGCTGCAGAGAGTCTTCTAGGGTGGTTTTTACTAACCAATGGGTTTTGACTGCCTGGGGAGGTTGTGAAACACATCGGATAGGTGGTCGTGGGTTAGAAGAAAGCATGTTAGCCAGCAGTGGCATGGTACCTCCTGCATGGGAAATGAGAAGGATCTCAGCTACTGGTTGCAAGAGGTCACAGTAGCCAGAGAGCTGTTAAAGTGCTTTAATTGCTTTCAGTTCCTGTGCTGTGGGTGCACTTTTTTTCCTCTGCAGCTGGTAACTACCAGCACATCTTTCTCCCTGCCTGGAGAGACTGAGCTGATGCTGGAGAGACTGGCTGGAAACTGGTCCCAGTGTCACAGATTTTGAAAAGTGTCATTACGTTAAAAAAAGTCCAGTGAAAAGAACCTTTATCTTCAGGGTGATACAATGTGTAGCTATTTTTACCTTGGCATACCTAATTTTTTATTGTAATCTAAGGTAAACACTCCGTGAAGGGAAGGTAGTGCTGTTTTAGTCAGCAGTAAACTTTGCAAAGACAGCGCCAAGGAGGGGATAATCTTTCCCTTGTCTAGTTTGTTTGGAAAGAAAATTAAACTTGCTTGTTTTATGTGTATTTACTCATTGGATGGACATTGGTTCTCAGTGGTACAAAGTACAGCTTTTTCTGCAGTGCAAATCAGCTTATAAACATACTCACTTGCTTTTGCTGCTTTCTTGACTTTAAGTGATTAAAAACTCCACAACTTATTTTGCCAAAAGAGTATTTTCAACTGAGTTTTGCTGCACATGCAATGAGAAGCTGAGCTCTGTATTGACATGAAAGAAAAGACTTTATTTCTATTTCTTGTGACCATTCAGGGTACAACCCGTGCAGAAACAGGATTTTTTTTCTGCAACATCTTGCAGTCAGGGACCCTATGGTTTGTGTTGCAATCAGCACATTAATGCAGCCCACTCCCCTTGTTTGCAGGGGGGAGATGTTGTTTCTATGAGGCAGGTGGGCAAATTAATGTTCAGAATTGAGCCAGGCGTGCAGCTTTGTAAAACTCTTTGCTTAAAGGTGCTGCTGGTCTGGAGACCAGCAATAAAAGAGAAAAAATGACCATGCTTATGACTAATTCATTGGGTTGATACAGAGTAAAGTGATATTGTAGATACAAGTTCTATCTCTAACTGACGGTTAAAACCATACCAGTGGGAACATTTATAACTGGTCATATTTATTGACTGATTAACCATTTATGAAAATGCATAGTAATAAAAATGTCATAAACCTTTACCACTTATTCAAAGCTCTGCAATGTGAACTATTCCTGGAAAAAGATCTCCCACCTTTCATTTAAGAATAAAATGGGATTTTTTTTGCCTTTTCCCATGCAAAGATGGTCTTGATGATAAAATCACACTGATGGAAGGGAGAAGATGATATGCGTGAGCTCACTGCAAGCAGGGGCTGGTAGGATCCAAGTCACACAGACATCCCTTTTCCTGCCCTCTCTACTCTAGTTCTCCCAAAGCTTAATGTGAGGTTCTCCCAAAGCAAGGCAGTGAGGTTTTGGGGTCTACCCTGAGCAGCCACTTAGTCATGATTTTTGAGCCAGATCAGTGAGATGTGATTGCAGAAGTGTGTAGGGTGAGGTGAAACCAGGGAGGGGGTCCTGCCTGGCACCTTCAATGCATCTGTTTAGAGCTATTTTCATGGGAAAAGCTCATCAGAGATGAGTCCACTGTGCCAAGGTGTTTCCTTGAGAGATTTGCAGGGGCTTCAGACCCTAGTGATTACACCACAAGGCTATTTCTTTTTACAGCATTTCAGTTTCTCCTGACTGGACGACATCATGGAAAGAAGAGGAGAAAAAATTAAAACACAGGTAAGTATTTCTTTTGAACCACTGATCTGACGTATGTAGGATACTCTGGGGTTGCAGGGGTTGACTGTGTTTTTCCCTCTTGGTTTTTCCTCATCCCTGACCTCTTGGTCCTCTTTAACGCTGCCTTTCTCTCCATGGTTACTCTACACAAACAATTTCCCTGCTGACATGGTCAATGCAAAACTGCCATAAATATGCACTGCAGATGCAATGTATTACTCACCCGTGGGGTGACTCATCTGGAGCAAGCTGGTGAAGAGCCATACTGGGGCCTGTGAGTCAGCAAGCCTGGTTTGCTTTTTTGAGCTCACACCTACAGGGAGTGGAAACATATCTCAGTGCTTTTTGTGGAAACCCAGGGAGCTCTGCACGGGTGGCCCTGACAGCTCATCCAGAAGATTACCGGAAATCAGGACAGGAAAGTCTTTGTTTGGTTTTCCTGTTGTTACTGGTAGAAGGAGAGAGCTTGTGTAATGAGAAGGTGGCCACTGTGATCAGCTGTGGGATTTAAGCCTTGGCCCTCCCATGGTGAGAGCCCAGTCCTCACTCACTGGAAGTCAAGATGTTAGCACCTGAAGGAGGGCAGGCACAGCAGGCTGCAGGTAGCAGAGGGAAAGTCATACAGACACTGTCCCTTTTTTAAGTCAGAAAACAAAGTTTCACATGGTGACCCCACAAACTATGAATTTTCTTCTGGTGCTGGCTCTAGCCCAGTCACAGCTCAAATGCCTCCTGAATCTGTATGGTCTCAGCACCCTCAGGATGCTCAGAAGTTTCCTCTATTTGCCTCTTATTGTGGTCTGTTGATTCCGAGACATTAGATCACTGTTCACGAGAATTCAGGGAGCCTGCCCCAAAGTGATTAGGTTTTTATGGTGACAGATTCATGCAAATTTTGCTTAACAGTATAATCAGTCCCTACAATGGGCAAACAAAGGATAAAGTAAGGCAGATATGGCATGGGAAAATTATTTGTAGAACTATGGGAAATGTATGCAAATGTGAATGCGGAACAAAAATGAACCCAAATGCAAAACAGGGAAACATAAATACTTACAATCACAAGGGAAGTGTTGTGTTGTTTCTGGTTTTGTTTTGGTTTTTTGTTTGGTTTGTTTTGTTTTGTTGTGTTTTTTTTTTTAAAGAATAATAGAGAAATTGGTTACTAAGGCAGAATTTTGGCATATGTATCATTACTAAATTTCATGCAGGACTGGGTTATCTGCAGGTGGATGTTAACGCCAGCTTGGGGAGAAGAATGCAATCAGGGCATCAGATCCCTCTTTTATTTTCTTAAGAAATAATTTAAAATATCCTCATCTAGCTGAAGCAGATGGCCACAATCACACCATTTTATCTTAATCTGAACAAGGAAAAATTTGTTTCCTGGCTTCATGACACTCAAGCTGTTTCTCTTAGCCTTTTCCCTTTTCCTCAGGAGAAGCCTCAAACAGTTTACACCTTTGACATTCTCATGTTCTTTGCCTACTGGCCAGACTAACTCATACTAAATTTCCCTAATCTGTCCATAACAGTTCAGATATGCTAATCTACAACTCTACGCTATCTCTAACGGTTATCATATACCGTTTCATTTTGATACTGTCCTAAGCGCTATATTGAGGCTTCCTGAAAGAGTTAGGCTCAGGCAAGGTGTCTAAAGGGTGTAAAGTTCTTCCAGGTAATCATCTGTAGGTTGGTCTGATCATGCCAGGTCCAACTTGTACTCATTCCACTCTGCTGAACAAAGCTGGGCCAGTGCTGTGATGCCCAGCATGCTTGGGCTGGCTCCGACTCAGAGCCCTGGAGCTCAGATCTGCTTTCACCCACTCTCTCTGTTGCCAAAGTAACTGGTTTTCAGAAGGACCTTAAGATCCAGGATTAGCTGAGGGCATAGCCCCAAACCCTGAAGGTTACATCATCTGAAAGCACATTCACCCCAGCACCCTGAAGTCAGGAGGCCATGAGGTACCTCTGGATTATGGTACCTTGGTATATCCTACTCCTGGCCAGGGCACACAGCACTGTTGCCCCCTTTCCAGTGAAGATCTGTTTCCAAATCTACATTGTCAGGCTCTAAAAAGGGTTGGCTCACAGCCTGTTGTATAGAGGAGATAAAGTTATATGATCCTTTATGTACTGTGAAATGCTCCATGAAACTTTGTAGAGGACAGATATGAACCTCCTTTAAATAGACTCCCTGTGATTGCCTGGGGCCTGTGTTTCTCATTAAGATTGTTTTTATTTTTGATGAGCAAAGGATTCTTGGAGAGCATTGCTCCTCTTCTCTCTTGTACTTAAAACCTGCCTTCACTTCTCCACCATGCTGTGTCTTGGCTGTTGTGGTGACAACCTTTGTGGGACACTTGCTAACCGCCACCCTCAGAGCAGCTGGCTTGGTTCCCAGACCAACTGCACCTTGCTGGGTTCCTCTCTTTGGTGTCCAGGCTCCTCTCTACATTGGCAGGAGATGATGCCTTCACACAAACACACTCTGAGCCAGAGGAACGGCTCATGGATGCAGAGGCAGAAGAATGAAGACATTTGTCAGACTTCTTGCAACGAGGAAGGAAAAAACCACCAGCTGCTGCCAAAGCCTATATGGTGCAGTAGAGCATGGGTTTGTTTTTGTGGTGTTTTCCATGGCAATTAGCAGTTTGAGGAGATGTTAAGTGGACTTGGGTGGAAAGGGAAAGCCTGATGCGTGAAAAGAGTAGGGATGAGAATAGGAAAAACTCTTCTGGTGAAAACAGGAAGGGTGCAGGCATCCTTCAGACCACTTGTCAGCCTGGGAGCTATGGACTGCTTCCAAGATATCCAAGAGTGGTAGCTAAGAAATGCGCATTAGTAGACTTTATTTTGCTTTGCGGGAGTCTGCTGCACAGCTGGAAAATGTAATTAGGTCCTTGTGCTGTAAAACGGGCTGCACAGATGCCGCTTCAGGCTGAGATTAGAAGGGGAATCTGGGAATGGGTTAGGTACAGGCCATGGAGGAGTGGAAAATGCTTGCTGTGAATACAGGAGGACAAGATTTGTCCCAGGAGCCACCTTTTCTTGATCCCAATTATTTGCCTGACATGTCCACTGCAGTCAGTTTGCTATAAACCTGGAAGATCTCATCTGTGCCCCTCACTTTAGGTAGAGTGCTCAACCATTTCTACAGCCTGAACATCAAGTTTACAGGGTAAATTGAGAGATCTAATGAAGGAGCAGACTTGGAGGAAGAGAAGGGGACAGAGAGAATCCCAATAAAACCACCTCCACAGGAGATGTTCTGCACTGATATGGGGGTAAGAAACAGAGCTGAAAGAGGGCAACGTGTGAGCAAGGAAGCTCTCTTCCCAGTCAGTGAACTGGTGTGGAGACACCCCAGGTTTGTGTTTCCTGTGTATCCTGTGTGGTTCATTGCCTCTACTGGAGAATACTCCTTCCCAGAGCCAGGTGAAGGATTCAGAAAATGTTGTTTCCAGTATTCTTCCTTCATCTAGTAAGTAAACAGAGCACACAGGATATTCTCCTCCATGGACACCTCCAAATGGGAGATAATCACCTGTCACTACTATCACTCATTCCTTCAAGCTGTAAAGACCTGCGCTTTTACTTAAGGTTCAGATTTTACTCTAGATCTAAGTGGGAATAGTCAGCACGTTTCTGTGTAAAAGAGCTCTTGTTCTTTTCCTGTCATTATTGCTTTTGGTTTTTTAAACTGGAGAAAGTCCAACCAAGAACAATAGTAAGACTCCAAAGGTTGCAAAGTCAAGCACCCTGGTGCTAGAAGCTGCCAGAAATGAGGTTGTTCACGTGAGTTCAGTTTTATTTCCTATTTTGATTTCTTTTTACAAGATCCTGGATATTTCAGCAGGGGGCCCCCAACCTCATTCAGTGTGCCGATTGGACAGTGACCAAGCAGGGTGCACCATAAAGCAAACACTTTCTCTTGTGATTAAGGCAGACTGAGGGTATCCAGGAAAGGTAAATTATATTCTGGGCTTTGCTACCACCTTTTGTTTGATGTTGAGTTGGGTGGGGTGGTATCATAATGGAAGTGTACAAGGTGGCTGAATTATGGTGGTGTGGTGGCTTGGCAGAATGAATTACGGCCTTCTACACTGTAACTTTTTTGGTCTGTACTTTGAAACCTTTGTGTTCTTGCAACTGAGCTCTTTCATAGCACATATTGTTCTGGAGGACTGGATAGATCCCTGTACAGTTTTTTTTAGTGTCCTCAGAAGAAACTAGCATCTCGGTGACCGCCGACTTGTGCAGCTATTTGTGATAGTGCCTTTGTCCACTTGAGGGTGATGTGACCTGGTTCAGTATGGACAAGAGGCAATTCAGTGTGAAATGAAAATGACACAATTTTGGCATCTGACTTTGAGTGTCCAAATGGGTCTGGGCATCTGAGTTCCCACTGTAGTTGATGGAGATTCAGTCAATACAGGCAGTGGAATCTGGAGGGAAAGTCAGCTTTCTCTACAGTAGACTGGCATCAGCTGAGCGTGTGAACGGCTCCCTGCGTTCACCTGGCTGTACTGCGTGGGGTCATGACTCCCTCCTCACCGTAATGCCATGAGTCTCCGAGATGGCCTTGAGTCTCCTGTATGGTCTCCAGCTGTTGTCCCAGAAGGGTCTCCCAGAGGTCCTCCATTGCATCTACCTGTTGTATACAGCTATTTTGGCTATACTGAGGCATGTCAAGTGTCACTGGATATCTAACTGAACAATCAAATCAAGGCCCAAATCTCTGCTCACAGGGAACTTGGACATTTAGCTCGTGTGTAGACAGAGGCACTCAGCTGCCTACATTTAGGGGTCTTCTTTTCCAAGCTAAACCCTGCCCAGGCTTATTGATGTCATTGAAGAAGGGAACATGTCCAACTGTGTGGAAATGCAGGACATTTTTGCTTAGGGCACCACATGCCCACCTCTTGGCTGTCCTGTAAGGTACTTTATGGGTTGAGAGCTCAGATCAAAGAAGAAGCTGATGAAGTAAGCTGAAAATACAGATGATGCCACGTTGTATAGTCAGATTTTGCTACAAAATATGTAGCAACAGGGCTTTTTGAAGACATAAAATTTTGCTTTGTAGAGGCCCATAATACTCCTTGTGGCAAGAAATATATTTCAGGTTTCTTCAATCTTTCAAGCAATATACTTTCTTTTTATAATCTACGAGAGCTGCCTTGCACTCCAGGAATATGGGCATATACAACAACTGACTGATAAATGTCAGTTGATCTGAAAGATCCACCCTAGTTCTGTCTGCTTTATCTGTCAGGCTGATCAGCATTTATCTTTCTTTTTTGCAGAAGGAACAGGAAAGAAATATTATAGGTGGAAACATTTCAATCTAGTTAAGACTACATGAGACTAAATGAGTGTTATGGTGCCAACGGAAGCAGACATTGCTAATCAGCAGTGGCTTAAAATATCCAGACAGCAATGGTCTGTAATGAAATAAATAGATCACCATTGTCCCTAGCAGTAAAGAAAGTGTTGTAGGGCACCAGATATCCATGACAGAAGCCTCATGCTTCTTTCTGGAGCTTTCCTCCCATGACCACATTCAGAGTCTTCACAGGTTCAGTTCCCTTCCTAAAGCAAATTTTTGCATGATACTTGATTTTTTTTTCAAGCAGAAGAGTATATATTCTGCCTTACTGGGTATAAGTATTGTTCTGATGTGGTGAGAGCTGCACAGAAAATATACCCTCTTTTTGGGTCAGTGGGGACAGGAAAAGATCAAGTCCCAGGTCTTGAAAGAGCCCAGACTTACTTGTATTTATCTCCTTGAAACCAGTTGAAGTTTAGACCTGTAATGAACATCTGAATACCAAAATACCTCTGTGAATATCCCCAAATACCTCTAATCTAGTTCTTTGGGTCTGGGCATCTTCTGTTGGTTGATCTAGTAACACTTTGGTTGAGTTACAGTGGGCAAGGATTTGGTTTTCTTTGGGGAAAAAAGGAAACTAAAGTGCTTTCTCTTGAAGATGATCAGGGGGCTGTAGCACCTCTCCTATGAAGACAGGCTGAGAGAGTTTGGGTTGTTCAGTCTGGGGAAGAGAAGGCTCCACGGAGACCTCATAGCTGTCTTCCAGTACCTGAAGGGGGCCTATAGGAAAGCTGGAAAGGGACTTTTTACAAGCGCATGGAGTGATAGGAAGAGGGGAAATAGTTTCAAGCTCAAAGAGGCGAGATTTAGATTGGATATTAGGAAGAAATTCTTGGCTGTGAGGGTGGTGAGACACTGGCCCAAGTTGCCCAGAGAAGCTGTGGCTGCCCCCTCCCTGGAAGTGTTCAAGGTCAGGTTGGATGGGGCTTGAAGCACGCTGGTCTGGTGGGAGGTGTCCCTGCCCATGGCAGGGGGTTGGAACTGGATGATCTTTAAGATGATCTTCCAACCCAAACCATTCTGTGATTCTATGATCGTTTGTTTCATGTGTGCTTCTGCCTTAGTTCTCAGACAGACAAGGAACTGCTGTTCTCTTAGCCTCTGATATGGGACAAAATTAGTAACAGAAGGGAATTAGTACAGGAAACACAAATTCCAAAGGAAAGCTTTCATGCTGGCCTGTGGACCTCACTCCCACAGAATGTCTGAGAGACAGAGGTGAGCAGGGCTCATGACAGTTGGAAAGTATCTATCCCTGCCTAGGTAATTGTACTGGGTCTGAAAGAGGCAACTCTTCCAAAAGCACATTGTGGGGCTCCCCAGCCTTGGCTGTGGTCTTGCATTTTCTCCCCAGACATGTAGCAGAGGAGCCATGCAGAAAGCCCTGGCATTGTGGTGGCTGACCCTCCAACCATCTGCCGGTAACAGCAGGAGCCTTCTGGCTGCCTTGTTGTGGGAAGCACACAGTGACATTCTTGCAAGAGAGACTTCTGCTGAGCAATCGCCCTGCAGAAGGCTGAATTTACTGACTATGTCTTAAAAACTTCCACTATTGAGCTTAAGCTAATGGAAATATACGTTCCTGCTGGCCTGCTTGCTGCTGATTTGACATCACACCACATGGGGGAGGTGTTGGAAATAGGCAAATACTGCAGAATTAAAAAAAAATAAAGTTAAAAAAAATCCCTCTGAGTTGAAAGGGAGGAGAGCCAGGAAAGGAAATACCTCAGGCAGAGAATTACTACTTCTGTATCAAAGCCAGCAGCTCCTTACTCTAATATTTAACACCCAGGAGAGCTGTGGAGGAGGATGCTGAGGATGGGTGAAATTTTTCAAAGGCACCCAATCTCTAGTGATTTTCCTTGGGTGCATTTTTCTAGTGAATATTCAGTTTGATGAGAAATGTGACTTTTGGTCATCAGAAGCAGATTCACAGGTTTAACTGCAAACTGCTGAATGGTTTCAGCTTGAAAGCAAGTGTGGAGAGCGGCTGGAAAGGGAGGTGACACCAACCCCTACAACCAAAATCCAGCACTCCTTGCTTTTCTTACTAGAAGTCAAAAAGTTTCATTCTGGGTCAAAGAGGTTGTTCAAGGTGTTAGGGGAAGAGAAGGCAGAAAGAGGAGGTAGGGTTTTTACCATGTTTAGCTACCTAAAGGAGGGTTATTGAGAAGTGTGCAACAAAAGAAGATGAAATGGGCACAAGCTGCAGCAGGGAAAATTCCTGCTGGACATAAGGAAATGTGTCTTTTTCACGAGAGCACTGAAGCACTAGAAAAGAAGCCCAGAGAGGCTGAGAAATCTCCATCCTTGGAGATAACTAAAACTTGATAGAGTAAGGCCATGAACAACTAGATGTGACCTTGAACCTAGACCTGCTTTGATCAGGGTATTGAGCTACAGACCTCCAGAGATCCCTGCCAACACAGATTATTCTCCAGTTCTGTGAAGCTGAGACACAGATTGAATAATAAGAAGAAAAGAAGTTCCCCATTTCCCCCCGGTTCCTCTCCCTTCAGCACAGCTGGAGGCTGGTGTTGTTGTGCTTTGCCATGCTTTTTGCTTGTAATCCTCTGGCCCATACGTGAGTGCTAATATCCATTTCAGCTCCCTTGTTGAATCAATTAAGTTAGTTTGAAATTATTTCAGTCCCCAGTGATGCTATCTGCATCAGTGACAGTGAAATCAATTGCACTGCAACAAGAAGCACTCTTATTGCATTGCCAGCACTTATGGCGATGTCTTTTGATGTTGCAGGGACAGGGAAAAAAATAAGACAGGGGCCAGACAGGGTACGAGGTAGGTCTACAAGATCACCTAGGGAAAGAGAGCAAGAAGGAGAAGTTGGGAGTGTTGAAGATGGTTGTCAAAGTGTCATGGTTACACGCACAGGGATTTGCTCCCTCTCTTTGCTCCCTTAACTCACCTTGTTGATAGAAATGGAGTATCCTGAGGTCCCAAGACTGGATCCAGACTACAGGAAGCCAGTCCTGTTATTCAAACCAGTGTATGACAGTCCACCTCTTTGGAGTTGATGTGTTGGAACCCAAGAGGCACTGTTTAGTTTGGGAGCAGGGAGGTGTGGGGTCTTGCTGCACAGCCCTTAGACATTTTGGAGTTCTTCACTTCCATGGGGATTTGACTTGGCACCAGAAGCAGGAAAGTGAAACAGTCCATCACATCAGAGGTTAACAGGGCAAGTGTATTAATAATAATTGTACTTTTGGATATTGTGGGGCTCTGGACATGATCCTACCCACTGACTCCAGTGGGAAAGTCCATGACTGACTTTGGCCTGAGATCACCTCCCATCTCTGTAGGTACCTGGAGAGTTAGGAAAGGGCCAGGATGCAGAGTTAAACAAAACACTTGCTGGTATGTATGTCTTTTTCTGCACTGGCAAAAGCCCTGTTTGAGTAGATCCAGAAGGCTTTTGTCCCGAATATTTACAATATGCTGCTAAAAGGAACTGCTGGGTGTGACCTGGAGGCCTTCTCTCCACTTCTTTGCCTGAGGGAGATCCAAAACAATGCAAGGGAGCATCCTGCCATGCTTGTCTCCGCCTGGGGAGGGGATGAAAGAAAACAAACCAGAGACAGCAAATGTCTCTTATATTACTTATTACAGACTGCAGCAGGGGGCAGGAGAAGAACCTGTAGTGTATGGACCAGCTGGAAACTCTGCTGAGGAACAGCCTTCCCACAGCTCTTGGAAAGGGCTGGGACATGGAGTGGCCAGACCCTGGGCCACGTGCTGGGTTGCTGCAGCCAACTCAAACCATGACTTTGTTGCGGGTCACAGCATCTGCTTTGACTTCACTGTAAACAGTGAGAAAAGGGACGAAGTCGGTCCTTTGTCATTTATTAGAGAAGGTATGTTTCCTCTGGAATTTTTGAGTCCCCCAGTGAATCATGGAGAAAGCTCTATTCCTGCCCAGCCCTGCTCTTACCTGGTTTCAAAAGAAACTGTGCAAAAATGTTAATTCTTTTATTTGTAGAGTCTGTCCCAGTAGGTCTTTATTGATGTCTCTCCTCTTAAATTCAGAGAGTCTTTCCTGACTTAAAGGTAGCTGGTAATTGACTTATATCTGCCTCTCCACAGGAAATTGCAGTATCATATTCCCTTTTATGTTGCTGTATCATGGAAACATTCCCATGGGTTTTGGGGAAAAGGAAGAATGAAAAGGTGAGAGTAGGATAGAAACCTGCCTCTGTTTGGTCCTGAGTCTGCTGCTGCTTACCCTGAGGATCAAAGGGGATCAAGTTTTGTCCTGGTAAGGACTATAATTAATAAGAGCTACGTGATGATCATGGTCATCACAACTCACGTAGGGGACCTTCACTTGTGTCTAGGTAACCATCGCTGAGATTTTCTTGACATGACATTTTATTTTGCTCATGGTGATCGTGTCTCCTTGTCTGTTCCTAGAGGACGGTGGGAGAAAGAGGCAGATCCTTGCATTTGGTCCTGTCTATATTCCTGTTCCAGTCCAGGGTGTTACAAGGGCCAGACTTGATCACCTTGAGTGCCCATGCAGAAAGGTATGTCTGCACTTTGTTGTGGCTTGCATCTCTGTGGATTTACTAGCCACTGAAGAGTGATGAATACACTTGCAAGGCTCAAACCTCACATTTTCAAAGCAAGAAGCATGCGAACAAACTTGGAGGAGCAGGCAGCCAATGTTAACCATACTAGCTACGATTGCAATGGCTAGTCAGTTTCATTCTTCAAGGAAAAACTGATCTCTGGGGATGGTCAAGAGGGCAGCTTCCCCTGTGGAATTGGATTATACAAGCAGGTGCATGAAGTAGGTTTATGACGAGTGCAGTAACAGCTGGAGGCCCCAGCACCAGATCCGGTTTCTTGGTTTGGCCCAAGATTACACATTACCACAGGGCTTGACAGAGATGTGAGATCTGATTCAAATCAGACCAGAACATCTGCCTTCTCCCTCTGCCCTCCACGGATGATACATCAAAACTGGCCCCTGGTGTAGTTCTGCTGGAGCCAAGTGCCTTTTACCTCCTTAGATATTTTGGTCCAGCATGTTGCAAAGTGTCAGAGCTGCCAGGGCTTGAATTCCCACTGCCACAGCTGCTTGCCGTGGATTTGGTGGAGGAGATGTCTTTGTCATTTGTCTCATGATCTCACTTCCCCTCCATGGCTTCAGCAAGCAGAACAGCTTCCACCTGGTTATAAAAGGCTTTTTCCTTACATTCAGCTGTGCGCAGACTGAGTCTTGCCATGGTACAGATGCCAACCACAGGTTGCTCGAGCATCTCTAGACTGGCAGGGATGCTTATCCAGGTCTGTTCCCTTGAACAGCTCTACTGTACCTTTTTCTTCCCATATATTCCTGATGGGGAAGTCTGGTCTGATAAATACTCTGATAGGAATCTAGACAGATATGAAGCTGCCAAAGCATCCATGTACATGAAAGTCTTTTCCTCATGTGATCATAAGCAGGAAGCCTTTGCATGGTGACCAGTTGAACATGGCCCACACTCCACAAGCCCCTGTGAGATATTGTCAACCCACATCTGTTGGTGGGCCAGCGCTGTCCAAAGAATGGGCACAAAGAGTCCTGCAGCATTTTACAAAAAGACACAGAGGTCCCAGAGCTGACACAGGAGACAACAGAGAGTGCTGCCAGGTTGTGATGTGAGGAACCCTGTGTGTGACATGGCCAATGTTACAATGCTCTTTTCTGAGCACACAAATTCAGCTTTGCACTGAACAGCAAAGCCATGGAGAAGCTTCACACCAGCAAACTCCAGTGAGGAGGAGGGGCAATTTCTAAGTAATTGGGGTTCCTTGAGGTTTCTGGTCAGAGTGTCACGGCTGTTCACTCTAGGAGGCTGGTGAATAAAAGGCTATCACTGTTACACAGCAGTAAAATTTAAAGCCATAACCCCTGGGACTGTAGCTGAATGATCAGGCAGTGGCTGCTGAAGAGCTGAGATATGAGATGAGCTGTCCTGGAGAGCAGCTCAGTGGGGAGGCACATGGCTTTAGGCCTGGCAGTGTGGGCAAGCACTTGGGAAGCTGTAGTTTTATGTCCTCTGGGATGCCTTGACCATTCATATAGGATGTGGCATGCCACCAGAGTTGGAGAGGTTGCTGCCCTGGGGGGAGCAGAGCTGCGGGGACAGAGCCGAGGCTTTGGCAGGTCTGTTGTAGCACAGCTGGGCTGGCTGCTTAGGAGCTTCTGGAAATGCACATGCTACCAGTCTGGGAGGAGACCTTTAGGGCTGAGAGCAGCCAGGGAAGGTGTGTGCATCAGCTACATCTCAACCGATAAACTATACAGGTCCTGAGCATGGGCTCCCATGGCAGCACAAGACTGTCTGTGCTGTTAGGTGGAGAGCAGAGTCTCTGGCATGGCCCTACTGGTGTTCCCCAGGTGATACCCAGACACAATTTGGGGGTTATCACAGGCTGGAGACATCCCCCACAGGCAGCAGCAATGTGACTTTCCTTTCTGAAGGATAAGAACATCTTAGCTGAATAGATGCAAACTGTGCTGCTATGACACTGGCACAGGCTCCCTGGGGCAGTGGTCACAGCACCAAGCCTGACTGAGTTCAAGAAGTGTTTGGATGATGCTCTCAGGCGCATGGAGTGACTCTTGGGGTGCCCTACACAGGGACAGGAGTTGGACTCGATGATCCTGGAGGGTCTCTTTCAACTCCGCACATTCAACGATTCTATGATTCTATGTTTCTATGATTCTGTGATTCTATGATTCTATGATTCTATGATTCTATGTTTCTATGTTTCTATGTTTCTATGATTCTATGACACATGTCCTCAGAGCTGGAAAAGGGGCTTGTGCCTGCCCTCTTAGATGGTACAGCCAGAATGGTGCCAGGGTGCAGAATTGGGGCTGGCAGTCAGCGGACTCTTGGCTGTCCATCATGTCCTCATTCCACTTCACATAACGTCCTCCTAGAAATTCCTGTTTATAGTCACGTCTGAACTCTCCCCAGCTTCTGTCAGGTTAACACATGCACTCCCCAGCCCTGCAGACACTCAGGAGATTTCAGACTAGGTGAGATCTGTGCTGGGAAACGCCCATTGAGCCCTCTGCTTTGCTACACTGATCTCCTGCAACATGAGATTTTATTCAAGTACTTTTGCTTTATCCTGATTTAAATATCGTGACAGTGGTGCAGCCCCATGACCCTCAGGAACTGCCATCCTCTGAACATCACTTTGCAAAAATACAAGCTGCAAATTTCCTGGTGCCACCTGGAGTGGGGAAAAAAAATGCAGTGAGGAACTGCTGCTGGCTACTATGTTACAGCACACCAGAGCTGGGGGCAGGCCGGCTTTTTGGTGCTACCATGGAGTTAAAATTAATTAATAATAGAGGTAAGAAAATAAAAGAAGGTTCTTCCTTGCGCTGCCCCGGGAACAGGAAATTCTGCATGGGTGAGAATACAGAGGTGAACAAAGCGTTAAACCCTGGCAGAGCAGCTGCTGCTGGCCTTCTGGTCCCAGCAGCTAAACAAAGCTCCTGTTACACTGAACTTTAGTACCAACTTCTGCTCCAGGGATCCTCGCAAAAGTACACACTGAGCGGCAATGAGTGCCGTGCATCTCCGTGGGGAATGATGGAGGAAAGAGGGTGGCAGGGCAGTGAAGCCCACCGAGCCCACCCTATCCTCTTCCTGGGCTCTCCCAAAAGCCACCCTCTGCTGTAGCCAGTAGTTTGGGACTCAGCAAGCTGGAGGGTGCCTCCACACCAAGGTGCTCAGCAGCCACTGATTCATATATCCACCGTAAATTTTGAGTTTCCACTGAAGGCATCCTGCAGCAATGAGTTCCATAGATTAATTATGTGGCTTGGGAAAACAGGCTTCCTTTTGTGTCTAAAATGTGCTTAATTGCAAGTTTTCTTGCAATTCTTGAGTGCTTCTAGGTCCTCTGGCATGGGAAATGATGAACAATTATTTAATATTTCTCTTTCCCTCCCTATTCATGGTTTTACAACATCTAATACCATATCCTCAGAGAATTCTCTCCTTTCAGAGGGAGAATCCAAATCTATTCAGTCTCTTCTCACATGAGAGCCTTCCACAGCCCACACTTAATGTTGGGCTTCCTGCATTCCTTCCTCAGAAAGCAGAATTCAAGACACTTCCCAGCAGAGGTCTTACAGGTATGGTCTGGACTGCTAATGGGACAGAGATAGGTGAGAAACATTTTCAACACATGGAACACTTCTCATCCTCCATTGGAGGTAATGTTGGAATTTCACCCCATAGGATAAAATGCCCTTACTTCTGTGTGAGATTTGATAAGAATGATGAGGCAGACTAGACATAAGGCATCTTGAGTCTCCTCGCCTTCATTCAGACCCCCAAACTGTGAGTAAGAAAAAAAAAGTTGTCCTGTGAAATGATAAATAAGACTCAACAGACAGATAGGCGTGAAGACTGGCTGTGGCAAGGAATAAAGAAACAGGTCCAAAACCCCCAAGTTTGGATTGAAATAGCAGTAAACCTTATCTCGATGCTTTCTACATGCAGCTGAGTTCAGTTGTGGTGCCTCTTTTTAGCCGCTGGAACTTGAAATTTGCCCTTATGCAAATCAGTGTATTTTATGCATATAGTTGGCAGTGCAGTCAACCCCAGAGCTGCACACAATGTACTTTTTGCTGCTCAGGTTGAGAGCTCTTCTATGTCTTGGCTCTGTTGCTCCTGGCCTGTTGCCACTGACAGCAGGGTGAGGGAAAGGGAAACAGTGTGGTTGCTGAGAGTGGACATAGCTCCCCATGTGTGCATGCATCTGCGGGATGTACCTTGGGAGGCAAGTGGGTTGGCCATCAGAGGTTTACCTGGATGTGCTTGAGGTCAACCTTAAGACCAGATCGTTATTGCTATTCCTTCCTGAGCCTTGGGAAAGCAGGGAACTGGGAAGGAAAAGAATTTTATTGCTTAGGAGCTGGGAGGCTCTTTGGGCTTTCTGGATCCCAGACGAGTGGCAAGAAGTATCCCAAAGTGGTTGAATACTCAAGTGCATGAGTACTTGACTCATGGCATGCAGACCCTTGGGAATAGAAGAATGTGCAAATTACCATATTAGATCACTCTGGGCATGTAATGCCCAGTCTTGGCAGGGTTGGTAGCTTCAAGAAAGCTATGAGAAACAGAGGAGGCACATGTTGCTTCTCCGACCAAGAGTTTCTCCGACCTTTTAGCAAGCAGGGTTTGAGGATTTACCCCCTCAGAGGAAGAACAACCCCATATCCCAGGGTCTGGGTACTCATCCCCTCAGCAGCCAGCCAGGAGAGGCAGGAGGCAGTGTCTTTGCTGTACACTTGTTAAAACCTATGTGGTTTGCTTTGGACCAAACTGGCTTCTGTGCAAACTGGTTCACTTAGACATTCTCTGCCCTCCTCGAAACAGCATTTATTTCTTGGGATGGCTCTTAGCTTCTCAAGGAAAGTCCAAACTCAGCTCTAAGCTGACCTGTGCCTCAGGATGTCCCCGGGATGAAGCAGGACACAGCTTGGTTTTGAGACTCACACCTTGCTTGCACTACAGGTGAGAGAGTTTCCACTTTGCAGGAAGTATTTGTGGTTGAGACCATAAAGACTCATGCAAGAAGATGACTGCCTTGCAGAGGGGGTCACCTTGGGAACTTGGGGGCTGTGGGGCAGCTCTTTCCCCTGTCAGGGCAGCCACAAAACTCCTCTCCCATCAGGATGGAAGCAGTTCTGCATAGTGCTTCCAGGACTTCCCAGATGAGTCATACCATTCCTGGGCTTTGCCCCAGTTCCTGGGATTTCGTGAGTCCTCACCTGCCATTGTGAAAACTTGTGAACCTGATGGTTGCTGGGGAAGAATTGAAAGCATGGTTTAGGCATAATTGGAGAACTTAAAGCCTTAAAATTTACACTAAAACCTGACACTTCTTGGAGTCAGAAACCTGTTATGGGTGGGTGTGTGACAAGACAGGCAGTGGCACTGATGCTTTTAGCAGTAACATCAACAGCATTAATATTAACAGAGCCCCCATGGTCCAGGGCTTTGTTTGCATTTGTTCTGTGTCAGCAGCTCATCCTGGAGAAGGGTCTCCTGCAGGTGCTGCAGGAGTGATGTGTGAGACTGCTCTGTCTCAAGGAGCTCCTGGTCCAAGCACAAGGGCTCTGACTTGCAGTAGCTGATCTTCCTCCACAAAGACCTGACCCTGTCCCTCAGGCTGCAGCTCCTCAACCTTTGCCCTTGTCCACTTGGGCTATCAAAGTTAATGAATGTGGGTGTCTCGCTTAAGTGGCTGAGATGCAATTAGCTCAGCACCTTCCAGAGACTCTGGGGACCCTGTGGTGGTGGCACCCACTCCCTTTCCTTCATGAATCATTGCGTTTGGAGAAAGCATGCTGGGAGTGGTGGTAGAGCAGACATTTAGAGAGGTGCCTGAAGCACAATGAGTCTTTTCTCCATGAGTACCTGTCAGGAGAAATCGCTGCAGCTGTCTGGGAGATTTCTTGCCTCTCCCTGATAGATCTGTGTGTACCTGGTGACAGGCTGGTGTGCTGGGTTCATGTGTACCTGGGAAACAGTGGGAGTAATTTTGGCATGTTTGGAGCTCCCGTACATCATCCCAGGTCAGGAGGATCTGCAGGCTTGCTTGTGCCATTGCCAGTATTCATCAGGAGCTGAAATTGTGATTTCAGTGGCTATGATGGTCAAGTTTCCAATCTGGTCAATGCTGCCAGGACATGAGTCCTCACCCAGGACCTCTGGGAATGTGCCTGAGGACTGGCTCATCCCTGTTTCACATTGCCTATGAGCCACCCCACACTCCCAGCACTCTCTTCTGGCTCTGTCTCTCCACTGGCTGGCAACTCTGGCAGGAGACCTTGTGGTGGTACAAACCGAAGCCTGGGGTGTCCCTGACTCGAGGCATCCCCCTGTAAAGCTGGCATGAGGACCGCTTGTCAGCTTCCAGGGCCATTGTTGTAAATTGAGAAATGCTTTTGGAGGTTGCCAGACAGCCACTCAGTGGCCCCGTGGTGCTCTGACCCAAGCACCAGGTTTCTGGGGCTTTTTCTATCTCCTAAATCAATAATCTTGTGCACCGTGCAATGCAGCCTGGTCAAAAAGAGTATAGAAGAAGAAAACATACCCAAAAGCCAAACCTTCAGCCTCCACAGTTGCTTTGGACATCATGAATTACCAGTAGGCGCATGACTACCAGGAGAGAGGATGGGGAGAGCAAAGGTCCGTTAGCGATTCCCTACCCCCAGCATATGGCTAATTAAAATTTCTAATTAAGGCACTGTGGGGGTGAAGAAAGGAAGCTCTTGGCTGAAAGTCCCCCTCCTTCTTCTATATTTCCTTCGATAGCTTTATAAATTTTCCCCCTAAATCAACTAATTAATATCACCTAATCAGTTAATAGAATTAGCTAATTAGATTGCTTAATGGAATTTCTGAAGAGCAGATTTAAAAGCTCTTAAGGAGACTTTAATCACTTTTTATCTGGGAAGTGGGGCACCAGTGTCTGTGTACATCCAGTGGCTTAAAGCAACCAACATTATCAGCAGAACATTTCTGACAATCACTGATGAGGCTTCATCCTGCTCCAGAGCCACCCAGGCTTGAAAGGTCAGTCTGAGCCTTGCCAGCTTGCTCCTCCAAGTTGCTGATGCCTGCACCTGATCGCATCGAAAATCCACCACTCTCAAGTGCTTGGCATAGTATTTTAATAAAATGAGTGGTGGGGTTGAGCTCTGCTAAGGCAACTGATCTCCCTGCAGGATCTGGAGGGGTTTGTTAGCCCATGGCGTTTTCCCAGCTTGTTTGCAGATGGTGGCAGTGAGTGATAGCAAATCACTGCCCCAGCCACTGCTCCGGTTGTGTTCACAGAGGTCAAAGTTATCTCCCAGTCCCCTTGCAAACCTGCTCACACACACTCTGCCAACTGCTCCAAGCAGCGAGACTGTGGTGACGGACAAATATGCTGAGAAAAGTGGGGTTGGGTGAGCTTGTGTGCGCTCTGGACACGCACAGTTTGCAGATACCACAAAAGCTAAGGCTCTCCAGGAAGCACAGGGCAGCTCCAGCAAGGAGTTATTTGTTTAAGCCTGGCCAGAGGAGGGCCTGGATTTTCAATGGTGTCCAGCTACAAGCAGGCTGGTCTTGCTGGGACATCCAGAGCTATTCTGGCTTTCAACACTGGCCCTCACTGTTTTTCAACAGTGCAAAGTGGGAGTGAAGACTGGGGGACTTGTCCCTGTACTCCCTATGAGAAAGGGAGACCTTTGCAGTTCAAGATGGAGCTACAAGACCTGGGGCTTAGAGGGAGAACCCAAGAGGAAGGTAATGAACCGACCTTCTCCAGCTAACAAGCTGCAGTGTTGAAAAACATCAGACCTCGGTCAAATCAATGTACGTTATTGCATAGCCTGCCTATTACAGACCTGTTGGTAGTCACTAAGAGTTACTGGGTGTTTGGGGAAAGGACACCAGTTCCCATTATCAGGCATGAATCTTTTGCCATAAAAGTTTTGTATTCCCTCCAAGGCTCCACACCCCATCAATATCACAAGGCAACGGCCCATGGCATGGAGAGGAGGAGCTGGAGTCTTTCTTGGCACAAATATTAGCCCAAAGACTTACAGTCATCTTCTGGTGGCAGCACTGGTTTTTGACATGGAAGTGGTGTGATAATGGAAGCCTGGTGGTGTGTTTCCTGATGGGCAGATAGGTCCAGGTTTGTCGCTGGGCACTTGTAGCAGGAGCAGCCCTACATGCAGGGGCCTGCTGTGATAATGCTACCTCTGCTTGCAGCTGCCTTAGTAACAGCCAGATGATGAGGACCATATGGCACCAAAGCAGCATCGCTGCTCTAGTAACATCTCTTAACCCTTTGGAGGACATCTTCTTCCAGGCTGAGTAGCATGGCAGGTTTAAATGACTGTACTGGAGCCAACCAGTGCAGCATCTTGGCTTTGATAGTGGTCCCCTGCAGATGGCCAGGGAAGAGAGAAGAAATAAAGGAAAATTGAAGTAACTCTTTCACCTTCTTATTGGCCCAATGTCTGGCAATAGGTGGATTAGTACTTTCTTGATCCACAGAGTTGTGTCCAGACTTACGTGTTTCGGGTACTTTGATGGACATTGAGGAATGTGTCTAGTTTGTAAAACTTCTCCAATGGTGCTTGTACTCCCTGGCATATGATTTCATTAAAACAATAGGAATATCATTCCTTCTCCACGGACATTTCTTAGCCTGCCAAATGGATTCCTGCTGTATTCTCTCGGCAATGGCAAAATTCATTTCACAGAGGGTACCAAAATACTGCTAGGACATTAAACTTCAAAAAGTACAACAGGCTGAAAATGCTTAAGAACTGGTGGATTAGCCCATCCCTACCAGTGACTAGAGAAAAGCTGGGAAAAAAAAAAAGCAGGACACTTTAAGGCTCTAGCAATATATTGTATGGAGTCTTTCTGAGGCAGAGTGTCTTTATGTCTAATAAACTGATGGATTTTTGGGACAACTTACCTCATTACTTTATGCACCCTTGTGCATTTCTAGCACCCACAACATCCTGCAGCAAGGAGCTCCACGGGTCAACTGCGCGTAGGGCAACGAACTAAATCCTTTTGTGTGTTTAAGCTACCTGTCTGTTAGTTTTACTTGTTGGTCTCTAATTCCTGTATGGGTGGAGACCATGGACACCTGGCCCTTGTTTATCTTCTTTGAGCCTCTGATGAGCTTTCAGACATCACACCCCTACTCTTTTCCCAATGATTTTCAAACACAGACAAGTCCTAGCTTATTTGATCGTTTCACAGTGTGTTATAGAAGGACATTCCATAACTGTGGAATATTTGTCCATTCCAGATGTTTCATGTTCAGCAAAACATTTGTGGTAGCAAACTTCATGTAAACTTCTGAAAAAAAATGGTAGCGTGTGGTCATTTCAGAGAGAAGTAGAGATGGAGAATGAAGTGAGCATATAGGTACAGCGAACACAGTAGGAGTATGGATAGAGATTTTGACTAAAATGTTAAACTCTAAATAATGTCTCCTATTTGTACAGGCTTCCTTAAAAATAAATAATAATATTTTTTCTAATTCAAAGCATCCCTAAAGCTGAGTATTGCAAGCAAATTCCAGTTTGTTGCTGAAGTCTTGCTCAGGTGTTGTATTCTGTCCCACCATAAAATGGTTAACACTGAAAAGCCAAAATATCCCTCTCCTGGACATTCCTCTGGTGTGTCCGTTTTCACAGGCTCTGACTCCTGCACTCCTTGAACATGTGAACATTTTCTGGTTTCCAAAACTGCAAGCTTATATTAACTTTCCCCTCGTCGGGTCACTAGCAAAGCTGTGTAAACAAATGACCTGTAGCTGTAATCTTCTTCAGTTCCCCCTATTGATTTCACTCTGCTATTTGCCTGCCAAATATTAGCAAACCTTCCTTCAGAAGTAGAGAAACTTTTGAATGCTTCTTAGATGGGGTGAGTCAGGGGAGCCTGAAAACAGTCTGCTGGTATCTTATAATCATAGACTGGGGCTGAGGATGTGTGCTAGTTTTGGCTGGAATAGAGTTAATTTTTTTCATAGTTGTTTGTGTGGTGCTATGTTTTGAATTTGTGCTGAAAACAGTGTTGATAACACAGGGATGTTTTAGTTATTGCTGAGCAGTGCTCACACGGCCTCAAGGCCTTGACTGCCCCACCAGCAAGCAGGATGGGGGTGCACAAGGAGCTGGGAGGGGACACAGCTGGGACAGCTGATCCCAGCTGACCAAAGGGATATTCCACACCATATGATGCCATGCTCAGCAATAAAAGCTGGGGAAGAAGGAAGAAGGGGGGATGTTCAGAGTTATGACATTTCTCTTCCCAAGTGGCAGTTGGCAAACATGGAGTTTGCTTTCTCAAGATGGAGCCCTGCTTTCCTGGGGAGAAGTAGTGATGAATTCCCAGTTTTTCTTTTGCTCTCCCTATTAAACTGTCTTTGACTCAACCCACAAGTTACCTCACTTTTACCCTTCCCATTCTCTCCCCCATCCCACTGGCGGGAGGTGAGTGGCTGTGGGCAACTAAGCCACTGGCCAGGGTTACACCATGACAGGAAGACAACCATGTTGATATGGTTAATAAAACTTTGTCCAGGAGTAACACCCATGATATTTCAATTTTGAAAGAGGACATTTTGCAGTATCAAGGGGACAACAATTAGGTGGACCTGTTCACTGCTGCATCATGAAAGCCATGCCTGCCTTGACCCCAATGAGTAGAGCTATTTTGAAGTGGCTTCCCCAGAGACCGGTCTTGCTCTACCACTTGTAAAGGTTTTGTATAAGTCATTTTGCAGTGATATAGAACATATAAGGGTGAGGAACCTTTTATGGCATTATAGATGACACAGAAATTTGCAGGCTAGCAAATAAGGAAGATACAGGTTACTCATACTGAGAGATATGGATCGTGTACTTAACTGGTCATGGTTTGGCAGGATGCTTTTAGTCCAGCTAAATTGAAGGGAATCCCTCTGGGAGTGAAGAATGTGACACTGTGCTTGCAGAAAAGCAAGCCCCATGTCTGCAAGCAGTGTCTTGAGGAACAACTTCAGGGTCATCTGTGATAACCTCTCAGGATGAGCTTTCATTGCAATGCTATGGGGAAAAAAGAGAAAAAAGAGATAATCTTCAGATCAGTTAAAAAGGTAGGTAATGCCAGTTGGGACAGGGAAAACACAGTCTTGGGAGGAGAGCCATGCTGAGTCCAGGCATGTTGGAGAGCGAGCGTGAAGAAGAGTTCAGAGAGGCACCCAAAGCTGGGCAACAATAGCTGGAAATCAAGGAAATTCAACATCAGGCTAGACCTCAGCTCCCTAAGACTAGAGACAATGGAACATTGGTCTGCTAGGAGAGAGATAGTGGTCTGGAGTCTCTGCAGAGAGGCTGTTTGAGCTTATGTTGTAGGTTTTATTTAAGGATGGAGCTGGAAGAATGGTGGCCTCTTGGACCAGTGATCTGGCTGTGATCCCCCATTTTCCACACTTCTTTTCAGGTCTGGCAGCTGTGGCTGGCCTAGGGTGAGATGATGAGCTTCAGGCCAGGAAGGACTCCTGTGCAGGAGTCTTTGGGTTTCATAAGGAGAAACCAGCTCATGACTTGCTGGCCTGTGATGGAGGAAACCACTTAGATGAGTCAATGTTCTCTTACGTCAGAGACTCCTGTTGCCCCATGTGTGGGTGCAGAGATACACATACTCAAGTACACATGAGCTTGCAGATACGCACCCCTGGGATGCTCAGTCCCGCGATGATGTCCAGGGCAGCACTGTGACTCCTCCGTTCACTCAGCCAGATAGATTTTTTCCCCTCCTCCTGTTCATTTGCTCTTCTAATTCTTTGAAGCACACAATTTATACAAGCAGGAGCTGGTTGCTTTTTGCTTCCCCTGCAAAACAAAAGGAGAAACACACAGAGAGAGGATTGTATAAATAAAGAAAAAGCACCTGAAGAACAACCTTACAGCTGACAGCTCAGACAGGGTCTCCCCCAGGGAAAGGAACACATTATATTAACCGTGATACACTAAGGAGCCTTGTGCATACATCACTTTCCAAAATGTTTTTAAAAGTTCATTAACTTCCAGTGGAAAGTTGTGGCTGCATCAGTTGCCTTCGAGCCATTTCTGCTGACTCTTGGCCCTGTCTGGGGAATACTATGTTGATTTAGACGGGTCTATTAGAAAGTGTAAGTCTGCTGGGATATATAAAAGGCAAAGCTTCACTCTCCTGAACATTTCCTTAGTGCAGCACTTTAAAAATTGCACGGGAAGCAGGCTTTGAATGCCTTGCTGCTTTTTAACTGCTGGACTTTCAGCTTGAATTTTTCAACTTGGTTAGTAACCTGTAAATGACACCAATAAAAAGGAATGTGAATGGGGAGGGAGGAGAGAAAGAAAAAGATGAGCTCCATCCGGCATTTCTACAGCTTCTGGGAATTTGTTTCTAACCAGTAATAGAAACACCTGGCACTGAATGAGGACCATGTGCTGGAAAATTAGATGTGACCCATTTACCCATGGGAAAATCCTTTTTCGGGGGGGAGGGGGGAAGGGGCAAGGGGCAGGATTATGTCTGTAATATCAGAGAAGGGAAAACAGTGGGGTGAAATGTTTTCAGTGTTATTGCTGCTGCTTTTTGGAGGTGTTCTCCCAAACTAGTGCTCCCAGAGCTTCAGACAGGGATGAGCATGTCCTCCTTCCAGTGCCTCGGAAGGCTGGGACCTGTGCTGCCCGTGGAGGACCTGAGGACACAGCTGCAACACTGCACTGGCTGGGTGCTGGGGACCTGCCCTCCTGCCCCTGAGCTCTGGTCCTGCCACCATCCAGATGGCTTTTATTAATGTTGTTCCTGGGCCTGTCGGAGGGGAAATTGAGGAGAAGGTCCTGGGCAGTCGAGCAAGACCTGTCCTAAACAAATGCCCTTGTGAAACTGTTAACTAGGGTTGGCTGCAGCTTTTGGGGAGATAAAAATTGACCCTTCTCCCCTCCCAACAAATAATTACATTTTCTATTTTTTTGTCTATTTCTTTTGTAATTCCAACTGCCAAAATTTCCTCAGGTGCTGTATTTTTCCCTTGCTTTGTATTGTCTTTTCCTCCAATCTGGCTGTTGCATTAGAAAAAGAAGGGGATTAAAAAAAGGAAGGAGACAGTCAAGCTGTCATCTTCACCTGAAAGCAAGAACAATACAAACTGTTTGCTAAATGTATTTAATGCATTTATCCTTTTTTCTTTTTTTTTTCCTTCTTCTCAATCAGACCAAATATTGCTTGGTGGCCAAAGAAAAACTGCTGTATTTCTCTGGCTCTGACATACACTGTATGCCGTTAAACCTAATACATATTTATTTAAAATATTAATGCAAATGACTGAGCACTGCCTGGCTGATAAGCATGTTCATTGGAGACTTTTGTGCACGTTGTCTTCTGTTCTCCGAGCCTTGTTCAGGGGCCTTGTTGGAAGAAGAAATATACTGGAGAGTAAAGGTTTGCTTCCTACCCTATAGGAATTTTTTAATTACTGTTTTAACAGAGAACAAGTTTAACTGGCTCTTCAGCCACAGACTATAAGGTCATTGCTATCACAGACCATAAAGAAGGTACAAAAATGAGGTAATAAAGTATATGGGCTGTATATGTCTGGTAATTTAACATTATTCTTGTAACTCTATGAGTCACCTGTGACTAATTTAAAAATGCTGATGCGCTTAGATGAAAGCCACAGTAAACTACCTAAATCAGAGTTTGAGAGCAGTAAACACTGGGGATGAGGAGGTGGATGGAGATGAGGAGTGAATCTCAGCTTTTATTTGAAAAGATGCAACCAAGATGTGGTTTGCAGATCCCGAGGAGCTGCCTGTTTTGTGCAAGCATCCCAATGTGCTGTTGACCCACTGCACGCTTGCATGGTGCCCCAGCGCTCTCCCACCAGGGCAGGAGATGAACCAGGTCAAATTCAGAGGGTTTTGCATAAGCAGGGGGTGACAAACAGTCCTGGGGGATGCAAGTCCTGGGCTCCCACTGAATAGGCTGTGTGGGTTACTGGGTATCTGGTCCCAGGGCAGCATCTCCTCAGCTGCTTGCTAAAGCTGTTTTATCCCAAGTAAAGGAATGCACAGAGACATGAGCTGCTGCTTCTGCTGCGCTGCAGTGAGAAACAGTTCCTGCATCGAATGTGAAGTATTGCTCTTTTGGTTTCTCTTTTCCCTCTGCCCTTCACCAGCAGCTGTTTGTTTGTTTTTCAGCAGTTGGTATCAGGGGGATGGAGGTGGAAAAAGCTTTCTAGCATGTAGACAGTATTTTCAGGCAGGTTACCCAAGCAGGCAGGTGTCAGGGTTAGGGTGCACAGCCACCCAAGGGTGCTGGCTGCAAAGGTGCCCGTGTGTCCACCATGCCCCTTCCCCATGGGGACTGAGCTGTCAGCTGGGTTACAGAGTCATTTTGTCCTGGTGAAACCAATGCAAACCAGCTCAGCCCAGACAAATCTTGTTTGTCCCTGTCCCCACAGCTGCACATTCCCACTCCTTGTCTGGCAGGGACCAAGCCACATCTCACCCTGGGATAAGTCAGTCCAGGGAAATGAACCAACCGGAAATTATTTGCTTGTTTGGGATGTCTCTGCTGGCTTAGGTCTCTGAGCCAGCTGTCCACAGAGGAAAGACAGGTATTTCCAGCGAGAGGATGGGGATGCCCAGGCAGGACTGAGGTGGAGGGAGGGATCCCCAGTGATGGCAGACCCAGTGGGCTGAAGATTCAGGGAATGTCCTACATCTGGAGACACCTTTCTTCCCCATGTCCCTTATGCCATGTTTGGATGTAATGAGATATTTTGCATGCTGGTGCTGAGGATTTTCTTTCTATGCAGAACCAGAGGGGCATTTTTAGCTGTAATACCTCAGTTACTTTCTATCCACAAAGCCAAAATTTCCAGAGTTGTTCTAGTCCAAAGACAAACTTCACACCTAATGCCATCATTTTGGGTTGTGAATTAGCACTGGCTCTAAGGAACCCAGCTCTGGAGCTCTCTTTGTCGGGTAACGAGGTGAATTCCTGCTGTGAAAAACAGGCCAGGAAAGGAGAGCAGATATATATAATCATGGGGGCTGGGGAAACTTGAAGAACACAGTGATGGTTGATAGGTATTGATCCTCCTCTTGAGTCTGCTCAGCCACTGCAGGCTGGAGAAGAAAATCCTTTTGTTCCTCCTAGGCAGGTGTGGGAGGCAGGTCATGCTCAGTTGCCCCAGGAGCAGATGGGCCAGAGCTTTTTTTTGTGCTCTATATGGCACAGCAAACACTGGCCCATGGTGGTGAAGAAGGGATGCTCCCATCCTGGACAGTCCCAACCCCATGTTTTCCGTTGGAGCCTCAGCAGAGTAACCCAACACAGCATCACCCAGGCCTCCTGTGGGATTGAACAGCCCCATGGGGCATGTGCCATTTTGTTTTGGAAGCCAAGCCATTCTGGCTGGAGGAAATGGGGAAGGTCTGCCATGATCTGCTTTGCCCTGCTGGTAAATCTGCTCCAGGCTTCAGAGTAATTCTGCCCTATCTAGTTCAGGACTCACAACTCTAGGGGCTTCCTGTGGAAAGCAGTTGCAGAAGGAGAGAGGCAAGATGGACTGGAGGGTGACATAGATGCAGAGTCACTCGGAAAAGATGCTGGAGGATGAGCCATCAGGGCTATCTAAAAGACCCCTCAGGGCAGGTAGGAGAGGAGTAGAATTCTGTTAGAGGCCAGATTGGTCCTCCTGGTCTCAGAAGACAAGGTGATCACCTAAGCAAAACATCCTCCCTTATTCACTCTTTCCTTGATGCAGACATCAGACCCAGCATGCCATCTCTGGACCAGGAATCTAGAAATGCCGGTTTCCCTCCAGTCTCTGACCTGGCCCTTGGTATGATTTGGGCTGAGTCACTCCACCTCTCCCGGCTTCCCTTTCCCCTCAGTGCTTTGGCTTGTCAGAAGAGCCCACGAGCTCTTTGCTGGCAGTGTCTCCTCTTGTGTGTTTGTTCAATAATGAGGATTTATTTCAGGCAGTCTTCAGAAGAAAGGTTTTGGTATCAAACATCCAAATTTCTTAGTTCCCTGGGAATGTAATTTCTGCCCCCAAAAAAGTTGCAACACTCGGCTTCACTATGACACAGTGTGAGAAAGGTGACTTGGGAACAAGCCTACCTGAGTGTCTTCACAGAATAACGGAGTCTGACATAAGGTGACAGGTCTCAGGGAAAGATTTCAACATTTTTTACATAAATGATAACAGTTTCAGCTAAAACCTCAACATTTACAAATGGTGATTTGAAAGGGAGGGTAAAAAAAAGAATAAGCCATTTGCTTAGATTTGGTGGAAAACAGGAGAATGTCATTGAAAGTCATGTTTTTGAGCCAAAAGTTGTGTTTTGACAGAATTCCCTATTTCATTAAGAAATATCTCTCGGTTGCAAGACATCGATTGACCGGCTCTGTTCCTCCCTGAATCCCAACGAGATACTTAGTGCTGTGCAAAAGCAGAGACAGAGATTGAGCCTGTTCCAGGCAGCTTCCTACCACGCAGAGTAACTCTTATCTCTCACTTTTGATTTCTTTGCTTTGTAACGTATATTTTGAGAAATGGAGGCAAAGCCTAGGAGCAAAGTTGCCCAGTGTGTGACCTTCTGACATATAATCAATTGCCTGCTCACTGGCTACGGACTGGCTGTGTTAATATGTCTGTGAAGTCCTTCAATTTATCAGGTAGGGCAGCAGCATCTCTGAAACTGGAGCTGGCTGGCAATAATAGAGGGGAGCAAAGTAACAGAATACAGCCACTCTTCCCCGAAGTAACTTATCATTCAGACTATATTCATGAATTAGCCTGTGCTAGGTTTGTCAGCCTCTGGCTCGCTTGCAAACCCTGCACAGTTTTTTACTCAGGATGTGTGAAAAACAGAGTTTGGGTAGGAAAAATGTTAAGCAGTGGATAGTAATCAGGTGTTGCTACATATTATTGTTATCAAAAGCAGCGTGACCAGCAGGGCAAGGGAGGGTATTCTCCCCATCTGCTCTGCTCTCGTGAGAACCCCCTGCAGTGCTGGGTCCAGTTCTGGAGTTCCCAGCATAAGAAGGACATGGAGCTGTTGGAGCAAGTCCAGAGGAGGCCACAAAGATGATCAGGGGGCTGGAGCACCTCTGCTATAGAGACAGGCTGAGAGAGTTGGGGTTGTTCAGTCTGGGGAAGAGAAGGCTCCACGGAGACCTTAGAGCACCTTCCGGTGCCTGAAGGGGCTACAGGAAAGCTGGAGAGGGACTTTTTACGAGGGCATGGAGTGATGGGACAAGGGGGAGCAATTTCAAACTGAGAGAGAAAAGATTTAGATTGCATATTAGGAGGAAATTCTTTCCTGTGAGGGTGGTGAGACACTGGCCCAGGTTGCCCAGAGAAGCTGTGGCTGCCCCCTCCCTGGCAGTGTTCAAGGCCAGGTTGGATGGGGCTTGGAGCACGCTGGTCTGGTGGGAGGTGTCCCTGCCCATGGCAGGGGGTTGGGACTGGATGACTTTTAAGGTCCCTTCCAACCCAAACCATTCTATGATTTTGTGATTATTTTTTGGTGGACATTTTGGAATAAAAACCTGGCAGAACTTTATGGGTCAAATCCTTTCTTTTTTTTTTGGTGGATCAGTCATTGTCTGAATCATCCAAAAACATTAAATTGTCTTATCCTGTGGGCAGCTGTGACACAGGCATCACCCAGTTTTAAAGGAAAACCATGTGGTAATCCTTTTTTAATATGATTAAACCACATCAGAGATGCCATTGTATACCTGTCAGTAAAAAACCCTCTTATGGCACAAGTGCGGACCTGATTGAGTCTTAGAGTTTTAAAATATTTGCCTTTGGGATGCTCAGCACCCATATGGGAAGCAGGCAAGGAGCTGGGATGAAACAGCTTACTGGGCTGAGACACAACGTGGCTGTGACAAGAGGATGGCAGCAGCTAAGGTGTCCCGAGACACAAGCTCTGATTTCTTCCCATCTTTTCTCCAAACCCACAGTGGACCACAGGAAGGACGAGGTTGCCCTTTGCAAGCAGCCAATCTTTCCCCCCCTGTTCTGCCCTTTAGCAATGGCAATCAGAGAATTTCTCTGCCAAGACTTTTATTCTTTGTTCCTTTGTTTTTTTCCTCTACTCCCTCTTTATTTGTGTGCTTCAAGGAGTATAGCTGGAGAGGGAGTTTCACCAAAGGAGGTGAGCTAAGGACCCCTCCTCTGCGCAAACTTTCCCAAGCGACAGCCCCCAGTGCAGCTGAAGCTTGCACTAGATTAAAGAAAAATATTATGGGGATTTTTAATTTCCCTGTGTGGTACGGGGAGATGAAGAGCCACCAAGAGAGAAGTTTGCCAGGGGCAGAGAGTAGATGAGAATGTCAAGCCCAGTGAGAAACTACTGAGAAGTACCGGAGCAGCATTTTTATTTGAAAGGAGTTCTCATCTCCAGGACTCACCACTCCGGGCACCAAGCTGGAGTACAAAATGAGATCCCCAGGGTCCTACCAACAGGACAACATCTAAAGAGTGCCGCTCAGTTACAACTGTACGGCTGTTGTCACTCCCCATCTCCCCGTGTTCTCCGCATGAGGGGAATGAAACATGAGGATGGGGGCTCCGCTGCCAGCTGCCTGTGCAGGCTGCAAGGTAGGGAGGAGTGTTTCTTGGAGTGATGTTGGGTGTTTCTTGAAGCTGCTGCTGATGCAACTATCTTCTTGCTCAGTTTGCTGTTATCCATCATCTTTTGGTTGCTACAGCAAGTACACCAGGTTTTACCTCGTAGGCCATGTGTTTGTATCATTGGGCTTTTCACAACGCCTGTTGTCTCAATGGAAAATAATCTTCAAAAGCACTGACACAACTAAGATCCTAAATGCCATCTCCCAGCAGGACTTAGGATCCTGCACATTACTTCAAGTAGAATTCAAAGAAAATCAGTTAAATCAGGGCCCTGCACAGAAAGGCTGGACATCACCTCAGTCCCTGCCTGCAAGGATTCCTGTGGCTGCTCTAGACCTTCACAGTGAATGACCCACCAGGAGTAAGTGTGGGTAGTACCAGCTTCTATGGTTTAAGACTTATGAGAGGAGTAAAGTCCATGTGATAAATTCTCATTATCTTTTCTGCACTGAGAGCATCTTCTTGCTCAAGGTACTGGAGATTCACTTCCTAGCATCCATCCTGGAAGCATTCCCAGTTAGCTAAGTTCAAAGTAGAACAGAAGAAAAATGCCAGGTGGTTTCAACATGACTTTTCAACTTTTCTTCTAATTGTTCAGTAAAAAAACAAGTTTTCAAAACTTAAAAAAATATGCAATTTAGTGTCCTCTGCTACATATCTGTGAACATACGTGTTTGCTGATTTCAACTAAATTTGGCAGGAGGAGAGGCATCCCAGAGTCTCCTAAATGTTCTGAGGAAAAGGAAGGCTGAATTAAAGAACCCATGTTGTGAGACTCCTAATACATGCTCCCAAGTGGGAGCAAGGCTCACCTTTTCAAATACGCATCTTTCAAGCTTACTTCCCTCTCCTACACCAAAATCCTGGGACACAGCTGCAAAGGAAGACAGGTTTCCTCAATTTCTGCTTCCTGCAGGAATGTCTGGCTAACACTTGGGATTTTAGAAACTAAAAGTGAGCTGAAGGCTCAAAGCCCTCTTGCACATCAGCATGTCAGAGTGCTTTGGTGCTGCTCAGTCCTCATTACACTGGTTAACTTGAATTAGCTCGTTCGAGAATGATGCCTTTTATCTGGTTGTCACATGCATGCTTAGTGTGAACAACAGCAAGAAGAATAGCAGAAGAATAAAGGCCTTTGATGGCGATTTATGTAGGTCACGTGTCTTAATTTTCCAGGGGTGGAAGTGTACGCTCAGAGGGCCCATGGGAAAGTGTGTTTGGTGAGCACCCCTAAGTGTGGAGACCTGGAGGAAACAGAGCAACTAAGGGGAGAAGATTTCCTGGGAGGAGATAAGAAGGAGCCAGATGCGCCTTCACTGTGTGGTCTCTCCCCTTTGGGACCAGTGGATCTAAAGGTCTCTCCTTAGAGCAGCAAACAGGCTGAGAGCAAGAAGTGCATGGAGAAGTCATTGGTCAAATTGTCAGATTGCTACCAAAGTCACAGGTGTCTTGAGGAGCCATTTCAGATGCTCCATCACTGGCTGGCTACAGAGTTCTGGGTTGATATAAAGCTTTTGAATAGCTGACAAGAGCTTTTGGAAGAGCCGAGACCAGCTTCATGAGCACTGTGGAGTTCCCAGTGAACAGAGTGACCCTAGCCAGCACAGGCATGCTGCATCCATTACATCCGTCAGGAAAGACTTCAAACACAAACAAGATCAGCATTTCCCTGTAAAACCCAGTCCTGTGAGGTCTGTTCAGTGGAGAAGGTGCAACTGTGAGAACCATAGCAGATGACCCCAGGGAGAAGTCATGCTTAGGTGGGACCAGCTAAGGCCTGGAAACAGGGTGGTCAAAGTACAGTGGGTGGGTGCAGTGGGTGAAGGGAGGCATTCAGTGAAGAATATGTCCATATTCTATATTCCTGCAGTGGAGAAGAGGCTACAGCCAAAGGCACTATGGGTCCCCTTTGTTTTATCAGTCTTGTCAGCAGGTTTTTGCTGTACTTGCTGCTCTTTTCTCTCTTGGGAATGCTCCGACCCTGGCACCTAGGAGGAGAAGAGTACACCACAAAGGGAGACATGAATCGTTTAGGACAGGGACTGGAACAGGCCATGCCTGTTGCTGTAAGGAAAGAGGCAAATGATCTGATCCCTGCCAGTAACATGAAGTTGCATATGCCAAACTCCTGTTCATAGCAGGCAGTTACTTGCTGGATCCTGAAACTCCCTTGCATCAACTGATGCACAAGGAAGCCCCTTCCACTGCTTCCTTGCCTCTCCCCCTTGGCCCGTCTCCTTGATTCTCCCCTTACTGAGGTCACAGAGATGTTTCCTCCATGTCAGTCTCCCATCAGACTCTCACCAGGTCTGCAAAACCTACAGTAAATATCAGGAAAGTGGCAGTGTTGAGTGATGGAAAACGCTCATGAAAGACCATGGGGCAGGCACCAAGTAACAGGGAGATTTTGGGACTCTGTTCTTGGGTGCTCTCCTTCCCATCCCTGTACCCACTTATCTTCATGGTAAGTCATGCTCCCTCCCAGCACCACAGGATGCTCAAAGCAAAACTATGATTTTACTATTCTCTCCCAACCTGAGGGCTGCAGTGCACACGTATTCTCATAGCAAAGAGTGCCTTAGTGAAGGGTTCTTGGCTCCAGCCTTAAAGTGATGCAGCAATCTGCCATCTGTCTAATGACAACTCTTCGAGCAATTGGAAAATTGTGGCCTTCAGTAAACTCTCCAGCTGAGTGAGAGCCGTTTGTGTCTGCTCCACTCTCTCGTCAGGGCTTGGCACTTGCAGTGAAAGTAAGAATGCTCTCCATGCACTTGGCAGGGCATTAATGCAAAGGCAGGATGCAAAGGGTGGGTTGAAGAGTGTCCAAGGATATGTCTATATTATTAAACAAATGGGCCAGAGTTTGCTCTCTGGCATGGGAAGCAGCTTGCAGAGCTTACATGTCCATGCACAACTCTGCTCCTCTTCAGGACAGGGTGACTGCATCAAACCATCCATTGAGGATGTGTCTTTGGCTCAAGCATCAGCCTGAACTTGGGCTTATGGCAAGTGCTCAATGACCAGAAGTTGGGCTGTGGTCCCAACGGCCTGGCCTGGCTGATCAAATGCCCTAGTTTATCAAGTTTGATGACGTTTGGGAATCCCCACATTTGCTATCAGGTTTGTAGCCTTGTGTCCCTGTTGCTTTACTGGAAGAGTGGGCAAAGCAGGACGTGGTGGGTTAACACCTACTAATGTTTACTATGTGTCATGTCTAGAGGCTCCAGCTGGGATGCAGGGAGATATAAATACTTAGGAGAGATCTATCCAGTCCCATCATTGCTTTGCCACCAAACTGGGTAGAAATGGAAAGAGGTTCTCCATGACACAAGTGAGGAAATTAGGCCTGGAGGGACCCAGGAACTCCTGGAAATGCTGGAGGAACGTGACAATAATGAACTGTACTTTCATGTTTTGCTAAGAGCTGGATCTGGCTGAGGAGACATGGGCCAGGCAAGGCTGGGGTTATCTCATCTCTAATGAAGCTGTCAGTGAAGCAGCAATCAGAGTACACTCACTTCCCAAAAGTAGGCTAATCTGGTTGAAGAGATTAAGTTTTTTTGACACATTCAAACCTGCCTGGGAAGCTGACAGCATTCTTGCCTGAGGAAAGAAAAAATGGATTAAAGACATGTTATATTACGTGTAAGGCCAGGATAGTGTGGAGGTTATGGGAAGAGAGGCAGTGCAAGGGTGAGGCTTCACCCTACAAACACAAGGAAGGCACCCCATGGGTGTCCTGTCCTTCCTGCAGCTGGCTGGGTCTAACATTGGAGCAGGGGAGCTGGAAGGGTGGGAAGCCTCATATCCTGGCACTGGGAGGCTGGGATGCACAGTTCAATGAGAGTGGATGGGTGGTGTGAGCAGAGTGTAGCACATCTGTGTTGGCAGCTGGCTTGGCTGGAGACAATGGTGATAAACTCAGCAGTGTTCCATGGAAGGAGAGAGGAGAGGGAAGAGCATCAGGGATGGTAAGTGACAATGGCTTGGCACGTTTACAGTATCCAGACAAAGTACTTTGGCCAAAGCACTCAACTGGTGTACATCAGGGTTGGTTTCTTTTTCATGGGGCATATATGGGGAGAGGAAACTCACAGACCCACATTCACCTCCAGTTCTCTAATTGCAACTCCTCTCTGGTACAAACTGTAGGGGTCTTGTTCTACCAAAACACATGGGAGATGCCCCCTCTGTAGCTCAGGGCTGTGATGAGGAGGGGTATGAGAGACAAAGCCAGCACATGGGGCTCTCCGCCAGCAGTCATCCTGCCAAAGGGATGTCGTGCTGGAGGATGGCTGTCATCCCAGCTGCACTAGGGCAGATGTGCTCAGCCAGCTGTGGGACCCCGCCAGGGGACCACAGCTTCTCTTGCTGGCACCGCACCCCCTCCCTGCATGCGGCACAGCAGCCAGAGTCAAAGCCTGAACCCAAGGAGGATTTTGGCTCCAGCTCTGCCCGCTGTGGCTTAGACTCCACAAGGCAAACTGATGAATTCCCAACCTGACGCTGGAGCCAAACGATCCTGCAATTTGGGAAGCAACTTGATTGCTCAGTTCAACTGGAGTATTGTGACCCCAGCCAGCTCCAGGGATGAGCAGAAACTGGGGTTGGGCTGAGGCCAGCGAGACCAGCGTTGGGCTGAGTGCATATCTCTGCAACACTTGGAGCCCTGGCTTTTATCTGTATTTCTTTACAGCTTATCGTGTTTGCACTAGGGCTCTGCAGATAACAATCTATTAACAGTAAAGTGAATTAGATCACTGCCTGGTTATTTCACTCAGCTGAGGCCAAACTGCTCTCGTCCATTCAGGAAATTTGTGTTACTTTATTCTCTCTGTGCATGAAAGCATGTCATTCCAATTACCTCCCGTCTCATTCAGCCCCAGCAGCTCTGGAAAGTTTGCGAGGCAGGAGGAGAGCTATAACCTCATTAGAGCATGTTATCGTAAGAGATCAGACACTGGCAGGGGTTTGTTGCGACGAGACCTTCACAGATGTTTTCTTTTGAAACTACAAAAGGAGAAGAGGACTCCGAAGTAGGCGATGGGGAGCCTTCAAATAACCCCTTCCAGCAGCAAGGACCGTGAGCAAGTGCACAAGGTTGCAACCTGCTCTTCTCTTGGACTGGAAAGGGTCAGTGCAAGGAAACCTGGAAGGGTCTGGGGGCTGTAACATGCAGCTTACAGCCTAAAATTGTCCATTCTTCACAAAATCTCAGCTTCAGGAGAACATTTTTCTGGATGTGCAGGTGATGTGTGCCAAAGCAAACAGACCTTTGGGGCAGCAGATAAGCTGCCAGCACAGGGTGAGCAGAATGGAATGGTCTGGAGGGCAGCAGGAGGGTGGGTTTGGAGTGGGATGGAGCCCAGCTTTGCCGCTGTACAACCCCTTTCCCGAACTCTCTGGGATCTCTAATCCAGGGACACTTAGCTTTTTCCCCCAATATAATGAATATTTGTGATGGAAGTTGGAAGTAGAAACTTTTTCTCCTCCTCTAATCACAGCAAATTAAAATGCCAAGCAAAACAACCTGTTCTTGCAAGCCATTAACCAAATTAACAAAAAAAAAATTGGGTTTTGGTTGCACATGGATAATTTTCATTGAAAGGTGCATTTCTTTCTGGATTAGGAGAGAGGCAATTTGAAGTATCCACGGTCCTACCAGAAAGAGTGACCATGTGCAAGACAGAGGGCTGTCCCCAAACTCTGAGCCCAAACCATGGAGAAGGTGCCTGGCCAGCGCCAGCCACGCCGACCGGGAGTCAGGACCCTAACCCTGCCATGGCACCTGCCAAAACAGAGCTTTAAAGTTACAAGCAGTGCATCTTCTTGCTGGTAGACATATCCTAAGCATTTAAGAAACGCCACTGAGCAGCTTCCCAATGAATCTAAAACTCTTCATTTGTGTCAGAATAAACTTAAATGATCCCCTTTACTATTAGCTGTTGGAGAGAAGCTGAAGCCATTGATGTTTAATAAAGCCAGTGCCCATCAGCAGCTCGCTGCTGCTGCATGTGCCAGGCCCATCTGGCAAAGGCACAAATCCCACCTTGCCAAGGGTACACAGGCAGATTCCGGCAATTTAATGATGAAAGCAATTTAATGGAACATTAATTTAAGTCATTGGGACAAAAATATGCCAAGGCAAGACAGCTTCCAGGAGCCAAGGGGTTAATGCAGAGCCACCTACATCCCAGCCTTGGTCCCATAGGATGCATCCATTGGAGCCAGTGGGATTACAGCATGGGAACATGAGACCTGCTGCTTGAAGATGTTTTTTTTCTTGGTTGGATCACCACAGCCAGAGCTGCTGCAAATGGAAACATTCCCCGCTCACTGTTTCAGCAGCTTCTTAACTTCATGTTAATTTTGACCCCTGCTCTCAGGGAACGTGGTGGCCCCTAATGCAAGCAGAGCCAGGGCAGCCTCACACAACACCCACTCCCTTCCCCATGCCCGTTTGGGCTTGTGGAATGTGGTTTCACCATCAGTGAATGCTTAAGTGAAACAATGAGGGCCCTGATCCAAAGCCCTCTGAAATCAAAGGGAGGTTTGAGTTGGGTTTTTTTCTGCCTTTGACTTGTACTGCTCTGGATTACACTGTTACTCAGCAGTTTCCAGCAGGTGAGAGTGGATCAGCATTGGGCAGTAGCCAGACAGTCTCGCAGAGCATCTAGACACACAGGCATGCTTTAGCAATGCTTTCCAACAGATATGGCTCCAAACCGAAGGCCCAGTTCATCTCTTGACCATGGTCCAAGCTGAGGTTTTGGCTCTAAACAACACTGAAAACTGGAGGATTAAGCATAGACCAGGATAAAACCCACTCAGCAGCTGTGCACACACACTCCCCTCCTCCAGACACCTGCAGGAGACACCAATTCTAAAGTCATGGGCAACTTTCTGCCTGAATTGCAGTACATATTGGCAAAGCCACCGTCCTCTTCCTTCTCCAGTTTTCTGCCTTAGAGACCTCTGGGCCAACTCTGACTTTCAGATGCTGCAGTTGCAACTTGGAGCCAGCCACACAACTGGCTTAATGTTCAGGCAATGACCTTGAACATGGCTTAAGGGCATTTCCTAGCCTGTTGGGTGCAGGGAGCCAGAGATTTCAGCTCTCCCGTGAGGTCAGGAGGGACAGAAAAGCATAGGTCTGGGTTTTCTTTTTTGTCTCTGTTTCCTTTTTCAGTTTTCCATTGGAAACTTTTTTTGCAAGTGCCCCAGAGACAGTGCAGGTAACGAAGCTCTGGGACAGAGCAGGTCAGACTTTAGTTAGACCAAACACACAAGCGTTGACTCACAAGTACTGAGCAGAAATCGTCCAACTGCTCCGTGGTGTGTGGAAAGATGGGGAGCTCATTCTCCTCCAGGACAGATGCTCTGACTGTGCACACATCAATGCCTACAGCACATACAAGCCCAGGGGACTCCCATGCATCCCTGACATCTGCAGGAGGACAGTATCTGGAGCAGAAAGGTTGCACCCAAGCATGCAGGCAGACATTGATTGTGAGAGGAGAGCAGCTTTAAGATGGGAAAAGGGACAAGTCTGCTCTGATGGACACATCAAAGCCCAGAAATGGATGAGGGAGTGTTCCCAGCAGCGGGACAACAGGTGACACTTGCAGCAGTGGAGTCACTGAGTCTGTCCCGTTGCCCACAGTCTCCACTCTGGCTGGCAAAACTGTTGCAAAATCACCTTCCGTCTAAGGCTCTGGCTTCACATCAGCCCAGCACATGTACAGGACAGCTTCCAGAAACACAGAGTCAAGCAATGTCTGCAAACTCAAAGCCTGAAAGAAGCCAGTCTGCTCCCAAACTCTTTTGGGTCTTCGGAGAGCAGAAGCCACAAGGTGACAAAAGGTAGAGGATAGATGGCAAAGTGGGCACAAGCCTGCTTCATCCAGGGGAGCCAAGCGAAACACAGGGGCATTGAAAGCATGTACCTCTTACAGTTGTGGAGTGATTTATTGAAAGCTTAAAGAAGGAATTGCCAGGCACTCTTTGTTTCCATGGTACCATAAAAAATGGATGGGAAGTGACTGGGCTGTCTTGTAGTTTGAATGTTTCATTGGCATGTCGGGGAAACCTCCAGAGGATGCCTCGAGGACATGAGAACGGGCTGATGGAATGTGCTAGTTTGTTAATTTAATAGGATACAGCGTTTTCCCTTAACACCACACATGCAAATCAGGGTGGTGAATCAGGTCAGCACATCTCCCCCACGCTGGGAGTGCCAGGACCCTCCTCTCACATGGCATCTCCTGCAGGATGCCAAGATGCTCCCTCTCCCCCCCACCAGGATCAGGCTGCAGGAGAGATTTTGGACTCCAAAGTGTCTAGTGGGAAATGAGAAGCAGTATTTTTGTGGTGTGAAAGCCAGGCTGAACAATGTGGTGATATGCAAGGCTCCGCTGGCTGGAAGTGAACAGATCGATGTGAACATCGATAGGAGTATTGAAAAGTGCAGGTTGTGTGTGGTTCACTAGGGACTTTACCAATGAACCCTTCAAAGATGACTAAGGAAAAAGCATACCAGATTTGTTTGAGCTGAGCAAATTTACTGCAGCATTTTCAAAACAAGCTAGAGAATGCCACAATTAAGACACAACTCTCCTAGAGCTCACAAAGTTCTTCAAATTCCACAGAAATGATGTCAACCTCTAATAAATTGTATATGCAATTTTAAAATAATTTCTAGGAATCTTTTGTATTTCGATCCCTGTGGAATTCCCTCAATGTTTCCAAGAGGAGGTTAACAAATTTTACATAAATATTATGTGTGAGTGCATGCACACATGTGTGTGCATGTGTGTCCTACAACCCAATGCACAAGTCTTTGCTCTAGAGGTGAGTCCAGTCCTTCTATTGAACCAAATGACTAAGCAACATTTTGGGAAGGATTTAGGCCTGCCACAGTCACAGACTCTTCAGGGGACAGACATAATCCCAAATTAATTTAATTCAGTGGAACTCTGCTCATTTAACCAGTCAAAGATGTTTGAACTTGATACTTAACACATCCCTCCTCCTCATTGCAGCCAGGAGAGAATCACAGCTGTATATGAGATACCTGGGACATCTGCAACTGGTGTCCTCAAGCAACCATCATTTCACACTTCCTGAAGCTTTTGCAGCCATCCTGTGAAGGCATGGTGTGACGCTGGACATGGTTTTCATGTCAGTAATGTTCCTGCATGGTGGCAGGGGACCCTGATGCTGGCACTGATGGGCTTTGACTACTCTTTGGGGAAATGATCTAGTGGATCCAACGTCAGCCCATCTTTCACCTTGCTGCTGTCTCCACCACACATGAACATCTCACGTGCGTGGGTGGCTGGGCTGGTCCTGCTCCAGCTACGCTATGCAGCTAATGGGTTTCATTTCTGTTGCCTGATGGCTTTGTGTTTGTGTTTCTCTCTCTGTATCTGGTGCATTCTGCTGCTCCACCAGCCAGGGAAAAAAGCAGTGAGACATTCCCATCTAGCTGCAGAGGCAAGATCTCATGGTACTTTTTCATTCTTTTTTTTTTTTTACTTTTAATGGGGGAGGAAAATTACTAATTTCTATTGTGAACTTGCTGTTGTGTGGAAGCACTCTTCTTGAACTCAAAGTTTTGTTCTCAATCATACAGACCTGGAGGATCCTGGAAGAGAGGATGCTTTGAAAGGAACTCCACCAACCTTCCCCACATCACCTCAGCTGCTCCTAGTATGAGCCAGGAGGATAAACACAAAGTGAGAACCTTTTCTAGAGAAAAAAAGAACTGTCACAAAAATCTGAGTGAAGCTCATTCCCAAACAATTCAGTGCCAGCTGCACAGCAGGAAACATATCCAAACGGACAGTTGCAGCAGCTGTGTTTGATCCTTACACAGAGGAGGCCAGAGGCTGCATCAGTGCCAAGTACTGCATCGCCACCAATAGCTCCTGGCTGAATGGGACTCAGCTCCTGGCAGGACGACTGATCTTAATTTAGTGACTAGGTGGTGAAAAACACACCACACCTCCTTCTAATCAGCTATGAAAGCCTTTTGGTGTTGCATTTTCTTCATCTGACTTCCATCGTGTGCTTCCCTGTGGCTACATCTATATTACAGTGGGTAGCTGTGGGCTTGAGTTAGCAGAACTGAGTATGTCTGTCATTTCTGGGGCATTTCCAAGCTAAACCAGCTAAAACCAGGACATACAAAAGCCCAGGCTAACTGCAAGTGCACATCCAGACTGCACAACACCCACTCAGACTTCAAAAGAGCGCTTCAAAAGAACCTTTTAGAGTTCCTCCAACAGTTGTCCTGTTGAGGGATGGCATTTGAAGTAAGAGACCCTATGTGACAATCTGCTTAGGGAAGTGAGTTTGGGATGTGCATGCACTGCCTACCCTGGAATAGATCTTGGCTATAACCCAACAGATTTCAAATCACCCTGGTAGCCACCTTCCTGTGACACCGAGATGTATCATACAGATTGTAAAACCTGCCTGAGAAACAGGAGAAATTAGCCTGGTGCTTTCTTCCAGCTACTGTTCCCTTGTGTAAAGCATCTTTCGGTTGCTCTGTACTATGTTGTCATAGATGAAGTGGAGAGGGAAGTGCAAATCTGTCAAAGGAGAATGTTATGAGAGGTTTTTCAGCAGCATGACTGCAACATGATCGTACCGCAGCTCTGTAGCACGCTATCTGTAGGATGCTTCAGTACAGCCGTGGAGACAGATGGCTAGTGCAAAGTGAAAAATCTAGTGGCATCAAACACACTACCCAGCAAGTGCTTGTCAGGATCCTGTGCAAAGCATGGCTAATCTGCACCTGCAAGTCCATATGCACATGTCCCATCAAACATTCTCAACCATGTTCCTGGCGTGACAGCAAATCCAGACTTTTTTTTTCACCTCCACTTCTACTCTGGAAGTTTTGATGTAGAGCATCCTGTAGCTACCAGTTCCCATAATGTGTCCAGTTCAGCGTCCTCCCCAGTATGCTGCACTGACCTCTGCTCTGTGATAGATACCAGATTTTTTATTTAGTTAGGAAGCAGTAACCTTTCAGTGCTCCCTGATGTACCAGATATGTCAGAGCATCCCACTCTGACTTCAAAGGAATGTCACAGGAATAGGAAGCAGAGAACCAGCAGCAAAGCAATTAGTGATACGATCTAGTAGGGCAGTTCCCCTGCTCTGCTTCCTAATGCCACTTAGTGTGTTTCCATTAATGTTAAAACATGGGTTCAAAGAGATCAGAGACCGAGAAATGAAGGCTCTCCTAGAAAGAACTGGACACCGCTTTGTTGTGGGTTCACAGTGAAAAATCTGTGAAAATCCATGGCTGTGGTTTCACAGCATAATGAGGCAGAAGAAAAAAAACCAGCACAAGGAATGGATTTAAAGCCTGCGCTGGGGAACTTTTTTCTTGCATGGATATTTCCCATGCAAGTCAGTTTATCTGAGTTTAAATACAAGAGAATCGAACTCTCTGCCTGAAATCCTGCTCTCGCTATACCATGGGACATAGGCAATTGGCAATACAAATGCAATATAAATGTGCCAGAGCAGTGGGAAAAGTAAAGTCTGGCTACCCTTAACTATGTCCTGCTACAATAACTGTAGTTCCTCTAGGGCAAGAGGCAATCTGTGCACTGATTTATCATTCATGCCGATGAATTAGCTAGTTCTGCATGCTAAACAGCCAGCTGGCCACGACCAAACATTTCTGCTTGGTTTTCCCTTGTTTGCTAGTAATCTAGTGCTCTCTACTAGCACAGGATCTGTATAGCCAGCATGTGAATATGATACCCTGCTGATAGGGGAAATACAGAGTGTAGTTATGCTGCAGAAGTCCTGTTTCTAAGCCCTTCTGATATCCCAGCCCTGTCCCTGCAAAGCTGGGCTCCCGCTTTACACCACATGCACGTTCCCCTTTCACCATGTGTAAGAGCATCTCAGGGCAGCTTTCTCTAAGGGACTTCACCTGTCACATCCACAGGCTAAAGAGGGACAAGGAAGAGGACAGGCACCCAGCTCAGTATGGCATCCTGCAGTTGGCACTGCAGACAGCCAAGTGAATGACAGGAACACCAAGAGCACAGGAATGCCCAGGTTGTGGTGGCCCTACCCGGTCCTTGAAATCTGACCCTTAGTCCTGATTTTGGGAATGGTTTTGGTATTGGTACACATTCATGCCTCTGCATAAATAATGCCCGCACCCCCCCTCCCCTAATATGGGAGGAAGGAGGAATGGTGGGTGTTGGACAGCAGGTGGTGGACAGCAGGTTCACCCTTGTGTGTATGCACCTGCCTGAACAGAGGACGTTCTCCCACTTCCCATGGGTGAGACCTCCTTACAACAGCTCCATCCATCCAAGCAGCTTTAGTCCATTTATATTACATGAGGATCTGAACTCATGCCTGCGTTAGCAGTATGTAAAAACTGGAAGCCTGCTCACACTGTCCACCTCTCTGTTATTTACTGCTCTGGCATTTGAAAGCTCTACAAGCTGCAAGCAGACAAGGGAAAAAACATCATCCAGCAAACTACTGCACAGGGTGAGTGTAATCAGCCCATTCATGCTACCCATGGGCAGAGGGCTGGACACTGATCCCTTCTCTGGGACCCCTCAGATTTCTGTGCAACAAAGCCACCTAAAGTCTCCCTTTGGAGAAACAAGGGGACAAGGGTTATTGTCAAGGGTTATTGCCTCATGCCTTTGGCTTTTCCAACTGTGAGTGCTCCAGGGCAGGACCCACTTGGTTGTTTGTACTGCGGCTCAAAGGGCACTGGAGCTTTGCTGCTCCTTGCAGGGACAGTGCCATGACTTCTAGGTTAGCATGGGCTCCTTCATGTTTTTCTCTGTCCTTTCCATGCCCTGATTTCAATATCAAACAGGGATCAATCCTGTAGCAAACACAGGGATGTTTTCTTACTCTTGCCCTACATGATGGGCAGATCCTGCAGCCAGCAGAGCACCATGGCTGACCTTGGAGGGTACGGAGGATGCCCGGCATCATGCCGGGATCAGAGTTGGCCCCAGCGTGGGGTCAGCCTGACCCGATTCACCTCCCTGATCCAGCGAGGAAGGTGTTGCTGGCACTGAGGGGGAGCAGAGTCAGCGGGGAGGAGGGGGAGATGTAGGGAAAACACACACCAGCACCTCTGCGAATGAGGGCAGCGGGGGATGGCGCCTGCTTGTAGGCAGAAAAAAAGGAAGGGAAGATGGAGCAAGGGAAGAAATGGAGGAGGATTTCATCCATGAACAAAACCTGTAAATAGGAAAGGTGCATTTCCCCTGAAGCCTTTTTTTTGTCAGCATGCAGGAGGTGTGAGCTCTCTCCTTCTTGTGCAGGTGTTTAGTGATTTAGGCTTGCGGCTCTTCCAGCTCCCCTCCTTTTCCTCCCTAAAGTGCCCTCCATGCTCTGCTTTTCATTCTTTGCATCTCCAGCTCTAATTATCTTTTGTCTCCTGCTGCTTCTGATGAATTGCTCTGTTTTTTCATATCTTTGGGGCCCTGCTGCTTCTTGGGGAGCTGGGCTAGAGAGTTATATTTCTCATGCCTCTCAGTCATTACGAAAGACAATCCTCTCAGATGAGGACATTCATTAAACTGATTTGGGATGCTTGGTCTATCTTCACTGTATGTGTTTGCTTTAGTGTGGAAAAAATAATTAAAATGCACAAGAAGTGTAGGCTGGAATAATAAGAAAGGCTGGCCCTAACCTTAGGAAATTTGGGGGCAGGGTATCTGTTTACTTTTTAATAGGTGTCTCCATCACTGCAAATGTAAAACGTGTAAGAGTGTTTTTTTCTCCTTTACTCTGGTGCCTTTGCATGTCGGGGGGTGCAGAAGACACTGGCAATGAGACCTTGCACTCAGAACTGCATCCCCCCAAGTCCTGAGGTCGCTGTAAGAGTTTGACATTTAACAAATCATTAATGCAGCTATGGTGGGGAGGGAAGAATGGTTATTTGCCCTGTGAATTTGGACCTTCTTAGACCCCAGCTTCTCTCCACAGCCAGACAAACTCAGAAATTATTTCTAACATAAATGCTGAGATGAACCAGATCCCAGAAGATGGGGATTTAAGGGAGAGAAATATGGAGAAAATGAAACACACAGAGATGACAGTGCCAGGAGTGGCTTTTTGTTCTGCTGGTAGAGTAGGCAAGCAGTACCAGAGATACCCCCTGCAGTGAGAGGGCACAGAGTGGTTCCACTGTGGAGGTCAGGAGAGATCTGGGGGCCATCAGATCTCAGCTCTGCCACAGCCTCTCTGATTCAGAAGCAAGACACCTCTCCTTTCTATCACTTATCACCAGTAAAAGTCTAGTAACACTTTTACTTTTTGCCTTCTTCATGTATGGGTCTCAAAATGCCTTGGAGCAGGGATGTCTCCTGCAGCGCACACCAGCCCCAAGTGGGGTTTGGGTGGTGCTGGTGCCTCTACCAGGCTATAGGAAAACTCAATTTGTTCAAATGCCACTGAGGTCTCTCCTTGCCCTTGGAGATGAAACAGCCACAGCTTGCACAAGTCAACGGCAGGCTTGCAGGGCCCAGGAAAAGCAGGGCACAACTAGTCTGGCCTGATGCCACACTCCTATGCCTAGTTGGCTCTGTGCTCGTGTCCACAGGTGAGCAGCCCTGTGGGCACGTGTCTAGAAGAAGAACCAGGTTTGTTTCAAGGCTTTGCATATAAGTGGGCTGCCTTGGGCTGAGTTACAGTGAGATACCGAGCCAGGGCAATCTGGAATATGGTTTAGGAGTTCACAACTGGCTGAAGACAAACCATAAAAGGGATTGTACTGGCTAGGACCTCAACAGTTCCTTTCCTGCTGTGGCCTCTGGAGGCTCTTTCCATCAGACCAGCCTTGTTGGTTCTCTCCCTTTGCAGGATCCTCACCCCAGGTTCCAGATGGAGCCAGTGGGCAGGATCTCCCAGCAGAGGAGACACACATGTAGGGTGGTGTGAGATGAGTCAGAAAGAGCAAGTTTCGTTCTCTGTGTGACCTGGTGCACTTTGTGTCAGCTCTCTGGCTGGGTTGCCCTCCCTGAGGACATCACAGTGGCGTGATTTCCCCACGGGCATGTGCTCCACATGTCTTGGAGGACAGCAATAGATTTTGAAAGTGGAATTCACCTGCTTTTAGGCAGATGTCTGCATCTCAGGCTGCTCTCCTTGCTCCTCAGTGGAGACTTGGTCAGTGGCATCCAGAGTTCAGCTCATCGTAAAGGAGACATCTCCAGCAGGACAAATGGCTAATGCAACATAAATGCTTCTCAGTCTGTATTGCCTGTCAAGGGACCAGGAATAGCTGGCTCGGGTGGAGACATCCAAGCTGCAGGTATCTAAACTTAAGCTGCCTAAGATGCCAGTCAAGCTACTGAGGTCTGGGATGGCAAGGCTGGGGGTGCAGGGCATCTGATTTGGGATACTTCAGTAAGAGGAGCCCATCAGCAGGCAGATGGGAGGGTTTTCTTTCAAGTACAGGGCAAATGTGCAAATATTCCTGTTCCAGCTCCCTGCACTGAGAGAGAAAATATGTGAGTGTGTGTGTGGGTGTCAGTGTGGGTGTGAGAAACAGAGATACCCTGGGAGAGGGAGGGTGGGAAGCAGGACATGATTTAGTACTGCTCGCAAGGTATGTCCTGTGCTTGCCTCCTCTCCAAGGTCTTGGCACCAGCACTTTTCTCTGCAGAGAAGCCAGAGGTGCGTTCCTCCAAACTGATACTCTATCAAACAGGAAAGCCATTTACTTTCTGCTGGCTCTGCAGATTTTCAGTGCCTGCAAGTGCAGACCTAAAAGTTTATCTTACCGGAGGAATTTATATGGGGCTGTGAGATAGGCTGGTGTTATATGGCTCTAAGTAGTTACATGAAGCCTCTGTGGGCTAATAAAACGGTATTAATTGTATTGCTAAAGTTGTATTTTAAACATTAAATTATGGATGGCTTGATAGCATTGTGAAAGCCAGCATCTTGACATGACCTAACCATTATCTATGGAAACAGCTAAAATGGCTCTTTACAGTGTAGTCTGGTTGATTTAACTCTTTAAGGTGACTCTTCACACTATATTATTTTCTCAGGCAGAGGGAGAGTAATGAAGGCTTATCCTTTTTCCTTCCCCTTCCTACATTTCTGAGCTGCTCTTAACCTCTACAGCTTACTTCAGCCAGAAACAGCTAAAGTAAGGAGGGTGCAGGACAAGCTCAGGTTACATACCATCCCCCACTTTGTCCCGTGAATCTCTGATGGTGCAAAAGCGAGGACCTCACCAGTCGTGGGGGACAATGGCAGTGGGAGGTGTGGGATTGCAGGGATAAGCTCCAAGGAAGCTCCAACACAGTGGGAATGGGCACTGTGACCTGGAAGGGATCCTGCCCAACTCTTGTCCCCAGTCTGAGGAAGAAAACAGAGGGAGACTGCATGGGTGCCCGTTAAACTAATTAGAGGGGTCAGCCCTGAAGGCCAATTACAACACAGCCAGTGTCAGCAGCAGTTCTTCCCTTGCTGCTCGTTTTAGGGGCAGGGATGGGGCTGGCAGCAGGGCCCTTCGGGGCTGGGAACGGCGTGTGCTGCCAAGGAGGAGGCACAGACAAATAGAAATTTGGTGGGTTTGCTTAAATTTTTTTAAAAAGGGTTGATGGATTCATCACTGGAGGTGACAAGCTAAAGAGTAGAGAGCCATCCCTGCCACATCGGGTGAGTCCCACCCCCAGTGCCCCCCTCCCCTGTGTTACCCACCCTGGTATTTTCCTGTCTGCCTCCTGCAGCAGAGGAGATGCGGTGTCCCTGCAGGCTGTGTGGTGGGAGTCTGGCCACTGGCACTCTCCCACTGCAGCAGTGAGGGCCACTGCCTCGTCCCCCCAGCTGTGCGAGGTCCATCTGGCCAGTGGGGCAGCTGCCTGGGACCCTGTCGTGCCCGGCATCCCACGGCTGATGCGTGAGACTTGGCAGCTCGGTGTTTTCAGAGCTGCAGCTCTGACGTGTCCCTGCTGACCGCGTCGGAGCAGCCGGCACGCTGCTCCCCCTCCCAGCTCCTGAGCTGCTCAGAGCCCCCGCTGGAGGATAAACCCCAAGGGGAGTGTGAGGAGAAGCCCTTGGCTCACACCAGGACTGATGCGCTCAAGTTGAGGGAGACATTAAACATATCGGACAGGAGAATTACACTTCCTGCCACCATCCCCTCCTGTGCCTGACAACACTGCCCTGGGTGCAGTGGGGTCTCGGCTAGGATGGAGAGCCCCATACCCACTTGGGATCTCCTGCCCCATGGCCTCTCCACTCAGGAAAACATCTGTGCACTGGTAGATATGGAAATAAAATGCAAATCTCTGCTGCCAAGGGCTCATGTAGCACACTCGTCGTCTGCTCACCTCTGCAGTGTGAAAACCCCTGTCGTGGCCCCTAGGAATCAAACAAACTGGGGAAAGGGCTAAAGCCTGTGGTGTGGTGCCCTTGAATTTTTATACTAATAAAGCTGCTGGGTGGGGTTTTTATCAAAAGGGAAAAATCCTTTCCTAGGTTGCCGTCCCCTGACAATTCTGACATTGGAGACCCATCATGCCTCTGTACTACACAGCGCTAATTTATCTCAGAAGCCAGTAGCAGCTGCTCATGTTACAAGTGGGAATTTTTTCTCTTTGTTTTCCTCCACGTTGCTCTCCTGAACTTTGGTTCAAGGGTTGATTTAAGTGGATCTGCGTTACAGCCTGATGAGGTATTTCACTCACTCACAGTAAGTGAAATGACTGAACGTGGCATGCTTAATGTCTTTGGTGGGTCAAGCTCCCCACTCATTTCTGGGCATTCTGAGAGCCAGGCTTGCGTGGTACAAAGAGTACCCAAGGGACTACACTGATGCAAAATATATATAAGAATCTCATCACATTTGTGTTTCCCGCAGCCCCCAAAGACCCCTGTTACAAAGCAGCTGCCCTGGGAAGCCAAAATGTCACACAAATCAGCCCAGAACAGAAAAGCCCAGAACAGGAGCCTGGATGCCCAGCAAAGCCAACAGCAAGTTGAATATGAAGAGGAAATAAGGAACCCCTGCCACAAAAGCCCAGAGGACAATTTATGGGAAGTGTTTGTTAATAATATTTACATTTTATTTAAAAGGTTGAGGGCTGAGATTTCCTGGGAAACACCTCTTCTTGGAGTGCAGAGGAGCCACCCAGGTGCCAGTGGGACAGGAGAAGATGGCTGCATGTGCAGAATAATGAGGTCTGTCCTTAAGGCAGCTCGGCTCTCTTGTATGACTTACAAAATAGTCTGTTAAGTCAGAGCTGCTCTCCTTCCTCAGGAAAAATACCAATCCTTCATTCAAGCTGAAGTCCTCTGTTGGGTGTCTGGGACTGGCAGCCCCTTGGTGAACAGGCCAAAGAGCTGCAGGTTTTGGGGGTTTGACCCAGAGGGGATGCCCTCTCCAGAACGATGCTCCTGAGGGGAGAGAACTGGTGACAGCACTGCCATGCTAGCTGTCTCATCATCCGTGTGTTCTGTGTGGAGGCTGCCTGGCTGATCTGGGCTGAGCCAGCTGGTCCTTCTGTTTGGGCTAGCGGTGCATGACTGAAGTCTGGTCCGTGCTCAGGCTCTGCTGGTCCATGCAGTCTGGATACTCATAAGCAAGCCAACTGGCTCTGGGAACACCACCATGGGCTGAAGCACAGCTCCTAAAGGCGGAGAAATGCAACCCAGAGAGGCTGAATCTCTTCTTGACCTGCATGTTCTTGGTGAGCAAAGGTCAATTCCTCCAGAGGTAACGAGATCTTCTTGTACTGTTCCTGCTGCTGGATGCCAAAGAGATGAAAGGCAAACCTCTGGCAAAAATTATGATGTAGCATGGCCTGAGTTTTCCTAGGAAGCTTCAGAGTCTGTTGCTTGCTGAGAGGGGGTTGCTGAAATCCTATGTGAACTGTAACACCAAGGCAGCATCTGTACAAGGCACTGAGAAATGAAACCACCGCTCCCCACCCGGCTTTCTTCCCTGGTTCCCAGGCTGATGGAGAGGGCTTGGCTCATCTTTACAGCAGCAGCCTCCTTCTGTTCCCTAGGTCTGCTCACCCTCATGGTTTCTTCTTTGTTCTTCAGACCACCAGGACAGAGACACATGCAAAACCAGCCCTGCCCTGGCTCTGCAGTGGTGGTCTCCATCTCACTTCAACACAGGCTTGCAACCTTATAAGCAAACCAGGATTTCCTGTTACCGTATGCTTTCTCTCTACAGGCCTTCTGTGATTTGCTCAGGAATCCCAGTAGATATCCATCAAAGCCATGTCCTTCCCAGCTGGCATTTGGTGGGTGCTTCTGATGGTTGCTGGTGGTCCATTAATCACTCACTCCCCTGGCAGATTCACAGAGAGATGATTTGCTTCTTGGCCTTTTAGCAACAATCAGTTCATGCCTTTTTATGACCAATTCCTTTAATATCTCCTCCTCAGGTGGTGGCTTTTAATACCTTTCTGGAGGGTTGGTATTGATGAGCATCTGTGTGACTACATGTGTTGTGCCAGTGTGTCTTAGTACACCACTGCTAGTGCACAGTTAGTGACAACAAGAGGAGATCACTCCTGTCGATGGGTGACCATCAAAAAATTTAGGAGATTGGTTTGGAGTGGCATCTGAGAGTTCAGATGCTCCTCTGAAGCTTAGCCAAACCCCTTTGGCCTGGAAACTGAGCTGGGAAATATAATGAGATTACGCTGTCGAGTGAGATTTATGGCTCATCCTTCTTCCAGCTGGGTCAAAAATCCCACAAGTGCAGCCTCTTTGAGAGTGCATGGGTGCCTCTGCTCTCAGATGAAGTTATGGAGGGGAGGACAGGTGGGGTTTCCTTTCAAGTCAGCAGTTGATCATTGGTTTGGGGGAAGTTCAGCTTGTGCTCCAGGCCCATTTGCATCTGGGGCCACCTACACATTGGGGATGGGACTCACCATGACCCCCATGATGAAGGCAACAGTTGGAGTGGTCAGCAGATCTTGAGGACATTGCCCTAGTCTTGTTGCTTGTCCACAACATCTGCAAGTCTGGTTCACAGGATTCGTATAGAAACCAGATTTTGCCTCCAAGGGGTTTCCTGCTTTGCCCACTGTGCTTCCTGCTTGGATAAAGTGGAGAGGCAATATGGGGATCCTCTGCTGCTGCTGCTGGCAACTTCCACCCTCTTTCTGTTCCTGCTTAAAAAGCTGGGTTAGCAAGTATCTACCATTTTAAAACCAGCTCCTTCAGGCTGACCTGAGCTGGGCCTCCATCGTGTGAGCAGCACAGCTACCGGAGAGGAGAAGACAGCAGTTTCTACCAGGCAGTCAGTGACAGTGGGCTGGAGAAAATCATCTCAGCCCATGCAACTGGTGCTAGAAAAGGGCATGGATCTATGCCCTGAGCCTTCTCCAGCCATACAAAGGGACACCTTTGCATCAAGCCACGATCTCTGTCACTGTGAATCAAACCAGATGTTGGGAATTGTAAAGAAGTAGAGAATAAAGTAGAAAATGTCATTACACTGTTACAAATGTCTCTGGTGCATCCACACAGGCTCTTTGGATGATTCAGGTTGGAAGAGATCTTAGGATGTTGTTGTCAGTAGTATGTGCAATTTTGGTCTCATATCGCCAAAAGGAAACAGGATGTTTGGGAAAGATGCATAGGAATAAACAAGGATGGCTGAAGGTCTAGAAGGAGATATTCTGAGGTTTGGGAAAGAAATCGCCATGGAGACATACAACAGAAGTCTAGACAAGTCCTGAGGGATGACTGACTGCTCGTCTTGATTCATGGAAGAATTTGGGGCATCAGACAACACTAGCAGCTGGCAAGCTCAAATGCTACATCCTTCCACTGTCTCACTTTGTGATATAGGTGCAACCACCCCCTGTGAGGCATGATATAACCAGCCGTGAAGCTCATGGTGTGCCACCAAGCTGACCTTCAAGCTCAGGTGAAGAGGATGCCATGGGCTCACCATGGCTTTCACACATGGTTGCTTTTTTGACCCCTGTGTTGAAGACTTCCAAATACTGCTACATAAGTGTATCAACAAAACTACTATTTAATTACAAAACAAGCTGGTAACCACTGCAGCTAGCAAATGCTGGCAGCTGCTATATATGAAGAGTATCAGCCATCACCACAGCCCATGGTATATGTCGGAAATTCAATCGTATCCATTCCCAGTAGTCCCAGAAACCCAGTCCTCATTGCTCTCCATTTTTTTTTAATCCCAGCAGGAGTGACACTGAAGATTGCTTTCCTGCCAATGTCTGTCTCATAGGTTGAATTTACTGGTGTCCAATGAGAGGCAGATCCCAAAAGCAGCTTCTCCTGGTGGGTGGTACTGGATTCTCTAGTGGCTAGTAAGAGATGAGCTCAATATCATCACCTTTATGCAGGTGCTTTTTCTTAGGGCTAGTGGGGGTCTGCTGTTGAGCTCTGACTGGCTCAGAGGCAGTCAGTCATAGAGAATGTGCATGAGTTGCATTTTGTGAAGAAAGCAGTTGAGAAACCCTTCATTTTGCACAAACTCTCCTTTTGGGCTTTATAAGCATTTTCTCTTCTCCCATTAACTAGATAGCACAAGCTGCTCATCACCTGCTCTCCTTATCAGGGCTGAGTTAAAGCACGATGGTTTATAGACACAACAGCTTCTGAATTACTGATCGTTCACTTTTATAGTGTACTGTGGGAGGAGGAAGATTTTCTCCTTAAAATCAATCATTCCTCTTAATAAGCACACTGTGCAGCAGCAGGAGGGAGCAGAACCATGCTCTGTCCTGGTGTGGGACATGCTCGTACCACTGTCATCGCAATTTTGTGACTGTGGCACAAAGGTACATAAATTCCACATCACAGTGGGTTTGCACAGTCTCTCCTTTCAGCCTTCAATAGGGAGACAGAGATGTGAGACAAAAAGTCTTTTCTTAGGTATTCTGGATTATGGGAAGATTTTGCCCAACCCCTTTTATTTTACTTTTCTTCTTTATTTTATTTTCTTTATTTTCTTTATTTTTTTTCTGATTTTTTACTAAAGCAAAGCAGCCAAACTGCTATGGAATTACATTTTTGCTTCCTGGAAGAAACATCCTTCAAATTCAAACCAGCCTGATTCTAACTATTTTTTAAATACTTTTTAAACACTTACTTTTTCAGCTCAGTGTAGCTTTCCACTTCACAATATATTTTCCTTCCGGAATTCTTAATGGGATTGTTCCAAACAGTGCTCAAAATTAAAAGCACTTCTTTTGTCTCCAAACAGCATATTTCAAATTCTCAATTCATGGAAAATCTCCCAACTTTTGGCTTCTACAACACAGTGAAAGGAAGCATATGGAAGTTTTGAACTTGCCGTCGTCCGGCAAAACCATGTGCGTGAGCAGCTGCAGCTATCGAGAGCCTCTTCAGCAGCTGTGAGCAAGAGTTGTAAGTCGGTTGTGTCCACATCTGCCATCACATAGTAGTATTTTTAACATTTAAAGGTAGTTTTAGCATTCTTGTGCTTTGCAGAATGCCCTCATCTGGGCTCAGCGGATCTTGTAGCCAGGCCAGGCCTTTTGCAGGTGGACCAGAGCAGATGCTCAGCTCCTGGCCTTCCCTGTGTTCATGGGGATGCCAGTGACCCCAGCAAACATCCTTTGGCCCAGAGGGTCTCTTTCTTTCTTTCTTTCTTTCTTTCTTTCTTTCTTTCTTTCTTTCTTTCTTTCATTTCTCTCTTTCTCTCTTTCTCTTTCTTTCTCACCTGCCTTCCTTTTTTCTCTATTTATATTTTTCTCTTTCTCTTTTAATATCTCTTTCTTTTTATTTTCCTTCCTCTTTTTCTTTTTGTTTATTTATTTCTCTGTGTTCCTTTCCTTTCTCTTTTCACCTCCTCTTTCTTGTTTCTCTCTTTCTCTTTATTTCTCTCCTTTCCTATTCTTCTCACTCCTTTTCTCTCTTCCTCTTCTTTTCCTCTTTCCTCATGTGTCACCCTCTCTCGCTTTTCTCCTCCTTTTTTCTCTCCCCTCTCTTCTTCATTCCCTCTCCCCCTCGAGTGTATTCCCCAGCACTCTCTCCCAGATGCCACTGTCTTTGCAGACATCCTGGAGGCATCCCAGAGCTGTGGATGAGGCCCTGGAGTCAGCAGAGCCTCAGAGCTCATTTGCAAGCAGAAGGATGCTTTGATGGAGGATTTACCACCACCACCAAGGCTCCCAACCTTGTGGGAGCACAAGGAGGGCAGTGATGTAAGAGAGAAGAAATTATCCGTGGGGTTGAACCATCTCTCTATTTGTCACCTTCCTGGGAGAGAGTTCTTGTCCCAGGGCAAATTCCCTTTTCTCCCCACTCTGGATGGAGGGGATTGCCTTGGGGCTGTCCTTGCCCTGGCTGCCTCTTCCCCAGCCCTCCCCAGAAGGTCCACCCCACCACCAGCTCTCACTCTGGCCAATGCATTGAGGGCACAGAGGTGCTTCGGAGTTGTGAGGTGCAACCAACTATCTGCATCCTTCTGTCATGGCTCGTAAGGCGGCTGGCGGACTAATTTAATATAGTTTGGGCTCAGTTCTTTTAATTATGTCTTTATAGTATTTTAATTAGCCAGAATCCTACTAATTTAAAACACTCTTGTTTGGAGAGACTTCTGCTGAGCAGCTGTTCTCACTCTGAGCTTTCTCTGGGTTAGGAAGAGGAGACTGGGATGTTTGCTTCTCCCCTTCAGGCTGTTTTTTCTTATTTTGCTGCATCAGCAAAAGGTTGCAGAACACAAATGGTTCCTCTGAGATAGAGGAATGTGAGTTACAAATAAATATTTGTGTCTGGAACCTGTTTACGGGGTTCATATAATAAAGAATAACCAAACCCACGGTGTTTCCCTTTGCAGAGGATACCGGTTGTCCTTCAAACAAGGCAGAGATTAGAAACTTGGAGGACCAGGATGACCAGTTCATCTGAAAGGCAGCACTTGGCCAAGATAAGAAAGGTCCTGGCAGTCAGGCTGATTTCCAGGGAAAGCCACTGGACAGAGGGATCCACAAATTGCTATTTTATGCCCATTGCGTGCCAGACCACTGGCTGCAAACCAGGCCTGTGCTAGGTGCTGTACAGTCATTAAAAAAAGAGGGGGTTGCGTGGTGCACACTGTGAATTAAGAAACCCACCCAGAGGTTCACGGGGGAGACATGAGCTTCCTCAGCTCCCCTTCCCAAGAGGGCTTGAGCACAGGTCTCCTCTGGGAGCTGACACTGAATCCTCCTTGTCACTGAGCTCCAGAGGATAAAAAAAAAAGGCTTTGCAAAAAAAGCAGCTTTCTACATTATCTTCAGCTGCACCTCCAACAGTGTGGGGGGGTGCAGGGCTGGTGACTTTGGGGCTGCTCCTCTGCTAATGGTGCCACCCATCCCCTTCCTGTGGCTCAGCTCCACTCTCAGCAAATGCGGGGTGTTGTCCGGCTTCAGGTTTTAAGGGGGGGAGGGGGGGAAAGGAAGAAAGGCTGTGCAACAGCTGTGAGGGATTATCCCTGTGTATTGTGCTGTCCTGCGCTGCAAGAATGAAGTATGCTTTAAAGTTCAGGGTAGTCATTATTGATTGCATTTAATTGCTTATGTCCCATCCCAGGCAAAGGCTGCAGCATGCCGGGAGTAATACAAGCACACACAGAGGACGATTCCTGCTAAAAAAGGCCTGCCATTGGAGTGCAAGGCAGGAGATAGCAAATGGGAGCCAGCCTGGATTTCTCCTTTAATCATTCCTCCGAACCATTAGGCTCTTTGAAAGCAAATACTGAGGACGGTCGAGGGAATTGAAATCCATCACAGCGAGGCAAGCAGACAGCCCTGCTCTTGCTGCAAGTCAGGAGGGAGGTGGGAAGAAAAGGGAGAGCCAAGGGGGAAAAGCAACACCAGCGGGCAGCTCATTATCATGGCTGTTTGGGTTGGTGTCGGAGTTTATAATCCAGGCTCCATGGTACTGTAAAAGCTCATTAATTTGGAGCCTGCACTGGTGAGTCAAACACAATTAAGAATAATCAAAGAAATGCCATGGCAAAATGCACTTCATGGATTTCTTTTCAAAGTTTTAGTATCACTGTAATTATTTGTGGTATAAATTCATAGCACTTCTCTAAACAGGCTGTGGTCACTCTTGCAAAAAGAGGATCCCTTTGTAGTAGGCAAGCTACTAGTAGGCAAAGACCTTTAAAATCATCAAGTCCAACCCATCACTGCCAAGTCCACCCCTAAACCATGTCCCTCAGCACCACATCTGCACATCTTTAAAATTCCTCCAGATATGGGGACTCCACCACTGCCCTGGGCAGCTTGTGCCGGGGCCTGACAACCCCTTCAGTGAAGAAATTTTTCTTAATATGCAATCTAGACGTCCCCTGGCACAACTTAAAATCATTTCCTCTTATCCTACTCCTTGCTACTTTAGGGAGCTGTAGAGGGTGAGAAGGTCACCTCTGAGCCTCCTTCTCTCCAGACTAAACAACCCGAAGCTCCCTCAGTGGCTTCTTGTAAGATTCCTGCTCCAGGCCCTTCACCAGCTTTGTTGCCATTCTCTGGATCTGCTCCAGCCCCTCAAGGTTCTTCTTGTAGTGGTGACCCCAAAACTGAACACTGAATTTGAGGTGCTGCCTCACCAGTGCCGAGTACAGGGGAAATGATAACTCAATGGATAACTCAATTGGATGACAACTCAATGAAGGGGGAGCGGAGAAGCCGGTGCTTTGCTGTATGGCCAACAGCCACCACAGCACAAGGGGTAGTGGGACCGACCTCCCCTCCCACTGAAGGCTGCCGAGCACTGGACTGAAGGAGGGGTGCCTCGCATCTTAGAGCATGGCTGGGAGTAAAACACATATAACCATACGTGTTATATAACAAATATATATTTGATTTTTATATATATATAAATATATAAATATAAATATATATATCTCAAACCTATAACTGTGCACTCTGGGCTGGTTAAGTCCACTAAGCAACTTGCCCAATCTAAAAATACAATATATGCCTTGGAATCAGAGGAAGCACAACCTTCTCTGTTCATCCATGATAAGGTTTGGTGGAAGCCAGTGCTACAAGCAGCCTTGGCTGTCTGCTGCCTACCATGGCTGGGATTTTCAGTGGGGCCAAGGAGAGTTAGATGCCCATGGAGAACCAGATGCCTGCCTCATGTTGATCTCTCTGCTTGCAAAGATGTCTCTTCTTCTTGGATGGGCTGAATTTTGTCAGCTACTGTCATCAGTCAAGATTACAGCCCTTCGCTGAAGCTAGAGGTGGCCAGGGAGGTGGCCTGCAGTCAGGCACCAGGTGGAAAGATTCACACCTCTGTGATGGTGTTGTGTTTTCTCAGGTCATTTGCTGGTGCACCCTTCAAATACCTCATGAAAGTTCGAGTCTGCCTGCAGGAGGGAAAAATGTGCAAAGAGATTTAGGTAATTGCCACCCATTAATTGTCCCACAGTGATGGCCAAAAGCCTCAGACATGATCCTTATTATTATTATAACTGCTAAGCATAATAATGATTCATTGTGTTATGGTAGTGCCTGAGGTGTAAGAGTCTCCATTGGTTGCTACATTTAAATGGTCACCATGCCCTGGTCAACATCCAATCTGATCTATAAAAAACAGTGATTCTATAATCTTAAAACCAATATCTTTGGTACAGATTACTCCAAGTCAACCTGAAACTAAGGCACCAGCTGAGCAAACCTACCCCCAGTCAGAATCAAAGCCCCCACTCACTTTTTATTGCCTTTATTTGCATTTCTTTCCCACTACATCAGTCACCTCTGAGATGCCCAGTGTTTCTGGCTGTGACTTGTACAGGGAACCATGCAATATCGCAAAATGATCCAAAATAGTCTGGTGTGTCCCCTTCCAGGAAAGGGTGTTCCTCATTCATCCCCTCCATCCTGGGGTAGACCTCACATTTTCCACTCAAATCATTTGATCTCACGTGGGCTGGCATCAGACCAGGCTTCCCGTGCAAGGCAAGGCACACACACATTGCCTGTGGGCAGCAACCAGAAGATGCAAAACACCATGGAATACCTTTTTTATACTTTTTTTTCAAATGAAAATCAGCTAGTTGGAGGAATTAAACCATTATTTTGACTCCTGGTTTCTCAGTATTTGAGACCTGCCAGTAACAAGTTAGGAAAGGGCTGTTTCAACCCAGGACAGAAGTATCCAGGCATCCCTGGCCCCCAGCCAAGGGTGAGAAGAGCCCAGAGTATCTGGAGAGAGCACTGGGCTCAGCTCTATGGCTGTGGTTTGTGTCCCGTTTTAGTGTCTCTCATGACACTGTAATAAAATGACTCAGGAGACCATGGAGCCAGACAAGCCTTCCTTGCCCCATGGCTGAGTTGCAAAGCAGAGTCACTGCCATGGCAAAGCCAGCCCACTCCCCTCCATCCAGTGCTGGATGTCCCCTTGCTGGAGGGGACAGTTCAAGACCAGTCAGCAAAAGCCTGGCAAAACAAAAAGCCACCCTGACTCATCTTTTCCCATCTGCCCAGCACAGAGCTTGGGGTTTCAGGGCCAGGCAGACGTTCTTAGTCATCGCTAGCTCTGCAGATATTTTCTGGTTGCACAAGGCATTGATTCTGTCAAACCTTAGTTTTGCCGATGTCATGAAGTACAGCCTGACTCAAAGCCTCGTGAAAGCAGCAGAAAGGTCTGGCTGAGGCTGGAAAACCAGTGGTTTGAATCTACTTTTCTCCTGACATTGGTGTTATAAAGGAAATGAGACCAAAGCTGGAAGTGACTGGTGCTGAGGTCTGCAGATGCTCAATCTCTCCCCTGGGATTCCTCCCTTGGAGAAGCTCCCATGTGTCCAAAAAATGAAAATCTACCTGGAATGGGATAATATGTTGTGGTGGTGTATGAATATCTCCTAGCATGCATTTCCCTTCATTTCCTTGGAAAAAAACATTAACAAAAATACAAACAAGTGAACAAACAGAAAACTTGGGAATATTTATTTGGTGGCACCTACAAGATTAAAAAAGAATTGAACTGGATTTTAAGACCTGCAGTTTTGAAGATTTCTTGGAGGACTGCAGCGCAGATTCTCTTTCTGCCCTACAAGATATAGCAATGCAGACTTCCCTCAATTTTTAAATTTTATTATTTTTTTTCTAAGTCAATTAACCTGCAAACGCTGTTTTGCTGAGATTTTTAACTTTACTCACCAACCCCCTCCCTGACTGTGCAGTAAAGAAAAAAGCCCATCCCATGTCATGATGGCACCACTGTCTCTCTCAAGGATCTTCTCCAGATCTTTGCCCCATCCCATTGAGCAGTGATGGAGCCTCCACGTTTACAGCCATGGGACCCACGTGGTGGTAGGACATAGTTTGAATCCGTCAGGTGAGTCATGGCCAACTACACACTAATAAGAGTCTTCACAGACTGTGGTGGCAACTTTTATTCAGCCCATTTTCAGGGCAGAAGCAGGAGTGAAGTGTCAATCTCTCCTCCTGCTCTTTACCTCTCCAGAGGGAGCAGCATCCCTCGCTGACATTAAAGGTGACTGAGTGAAAGGGCACGATTATAGGCCAGACTTTATATAATTATATAAGGAGGAGGGCTGGGATGTCTCTTTGTAGAGGCTGGGAATGTTCCACTGGAAAACTAGGTTAGACTGAAAAAAAAAGAAAGAGCCTCTGTAACCCAGAAATAGCTGGGAGGTTTAAGTATAATTTTCCAGCCCTGTGTTATTATGGTGCTAATTCAGGTCTGAGAAATAAATGTAGGTAAAGGTCTCCCAAGGTCATGAGGAGAAACAAATCAAACTCACAGCTTCCTTTCATAAAAAATCCCTTGTCCTGATTGAACAATCTTCATTTACATGGGGTTGGTTCCCCTCACAGTGGGGAGGGTAACATTTGGGTTTAATTGATTGATAGATTAATTAATTCATTTAGAAATAAGGCAATTTTTTTTATTTGCGTGGCGCATCCTTTCACCTGGAAGGTGAGTTTTGGGATCAAGCAGAGCGTGGAGGTGCCTCATGTGTTCCAGGAGCTGAGATGGAGGCAGTGTTTCTGCAAGTAGAGAGCTGGAGGGTGCTGCACAGCCAGCAAGGAGCTGCAACTTCATAGAATCATAGAATGGTTTGGGTTGGAAGAGACCTTAAAGATCTTCAGGTTCCAACCCCCTGCCATGGGCAGGGACACCTCCCACCAGACCAGGTTGCTCCAAGACCCATCCAACCTGGCCTTCAACATTGCCAGGGAGGGGGCAACCGCCGCTACTCTGGGCAACCTGGGCCAGTGTCTCATCACCCTCACAGGGAAGAATTTCCTCCTAATATCCAATCTAAATATCCCCTCTTTCAGTTCAAAACCATTCCTCCTACATGCTGTCATAAAAAGTCCCTCTCCAGATTTCTTGTAGCCCCTTCAGGTACTGGAAGGCTTTCCTGCAGCCTTCTCTTAGGCAGTGAGCCTAAGGCCAAAACAACCACCTTGGAAAGCCCAGAGCAAGTTCATTGCAATGTTCATTGTTCTTTGAATACACATGAAGTTTAGCTCCCTTCATGGACTGCCACTGTGCAAGGTGCTGCATAAGAAGGTGCCTGTGCCTAAGAAGGAACAACCTCCAAACCATGTCAGCGCCTTGTCAGTCCATAAAGCCCTGTTTTTGCTGAGAACAAACCAGATTCACCAATGTCTCTGCCCTGTTCTGGGAGGAGATTGATGCTAAGAAATGTCAGCAATGCAAGAAAAGAGGAGGAAGTCAGTGCAACCATTTTTCCGGGAAGGCAAGACATTTCCCTTCCCCATCTGAAACGTGCATATTTAAGCAAGTTCTAAGAAGTTGAGCAAAATAAAATGAGATGGTTTTGCTTATGTCAGAGTCAAGAACCAAAAGTCTTATTGCTTTGGCATCTCCTTTTAATGTGAACTCCGAAACAGAGGGTGTATCTGTGGGGAAGGCTTACCAGCAACAGGTCTCATCATGGAATCATAGAATCATAGAATGGTTCAGGTTGGAAGAGATCTTAAAGATCTTCTGGTTCCAACCACCCTGCCATGGGCAGGGACACCTCTCACCAGACCAGGTTGCTCCAAGCCCCATCCAACCTGGCCTTGAACACTGCCAGGGAGGGGCAGCCACAGCTTCTCTGGGCAACCTCAGGCAGCATCTTATTTCAAATTAATGCCCATTTGCTCCCCCAGGTCAGTGGTTGAACATCTGGTAGCAGTTTCATAATACAGCCACCCTGCAACCCGAAAACTGATGTCCAGATCCAAGACAAGGAGGGAAATACTTAGCTGTAAAGCCAGAGTTCAGAGCAGGAAAGTGCAATGCTAGAAATGGCCAAAACTGTTTGAGGAATTGTAGGTTTTGGCCAATTTGGTCTGCACATTCTTCTTTCTTAACTGCCAGGATTTCTCAGAGATTTCATTTGTTTTTATCTTGATTTCCTTAGGATATGGAGCCTGTACAATCTTTGACCCTGAAAGTGGCAGACAGAGTGGCTGGGGTGATGAGGATGATGAGGACTTGGGAGCAGTGCAAGAGCAGGAGGGTGGGCATTGGTGCTACAGCTCAGACATGATGCACAGAGCCAGAGAAAACCGGCCTCCAGTGGCCATTTGCAGGGCTACTTGGGTTTTAGTTGCTTTTCTTCTTGGACTCCTTCTACTGTGCATGGTTTCATGCCAAGCCCACTGACTTCCCCAGCCAAGGCTGCAGGCTGAAAAAGGCTAAATAGTCCCATGCAGCACTTCTCACTTGTGATTGATCCTGGAAGCCAAAACTCTGTCCCTTCTGGTTTTTATCCCCTAGGAGAAGACAGGTGGTAACCCTTTTCTTTTGCTCTTTTTTTCTGAGAAGAATCTAAATCCCAGTCCTGTAGATTTTTGACTCGGACTGCTCAGGCCTTGGTCATTATGACTCTTTACCTGTCAACACATCTCTTTTGCAAACCAAGGCTGAGGCTAGATACAGGGTGGGCAAAAAGTGAAATTCTTAGACACCAACAAAACTTATGCCCCTAAAACTCCAGACACAGGCAGGATCACAGCAGGATTTTCACTCTTCCATTTACACTGCAGGTCTTTAAAGGCCAAAAGTGATTTAAAGACCAAGCAAGATTTGCCATGTCTGGTGCAGAATACATTGGGTGGCATGATGAGAGATTTGAAATGAAGTCAGAAGTACCAGCAAGGTCAGCTGTCACTGTGGGACAGCAGTCAAACATAACGAGTCTTGGAGTTAATCCTTAGGCTTTGCTCTCCTGCATCATCCTGTGCTGGGACAGGAGACAGGGACAACTCATGGACAGTTCAGTGAACAGCTTTGCTTGAGTTGGAGGGAGGTGAGCAGCTCTGGCTTAAGCTAACAGAGAAGACCTTGAAGCTGCAGCTATTTTATCATCTGGAAGCAATACAGCTGCAACCTCAGGCCAGCAGCTGTGCTCTTGTGAGTTTTGGACCCCAAAGAAAATGGGAGATAAAAGTTGCTTTTGATTTTATTGGGCAGGGCTCTTTATTGCAAAGTCCCTTAGTTTAGAATTTACTGCAATCTTAGGTTGGGAGGGATGGGAATCGGAGGGGAACGGAGCAACATAGCTCATTGTAGGGACTGGTCATTTGGAAAGTTGTGTCTTAGAGCCAATATAACTGTCTGCTAGGTCAGGCAGAGAAGAGACTACTGTTCTTCCCCTCCTCCTCCTTTACAAAATATATCCATGTCTGAAAATCAGAGACCCGTCCAGAAACCCTTCCTTATCTCTTGACTAATCATGCCTGGATGAGGCCAAACTGGAGCTTGCTTCATCTCACAAAGGACTAAACAAACACTGGCTGCTGGTGATGCAACTCCAAGTTGATTTTTCCAGTTACACAACTCCTCTCTCCCTACGTATAATGTGCTGAACTTTGAAATAAATGCCTCTCTCAGCGATTTCAGCAATTTATGTCAAGAAAATCTGGATGCATCAAAGTGAGAGATAATGTTTTCTGACACGGCACAGGAATAAAGCTGTGGCAGTACATGTAGCTCCTGAGCCTTCGTCTCAGCGCTGCCACTGACAAGATCTATGGCCAAGGGCAAGGTAGATGAACTGGCTCTGCCTCAGTTTCCCCAGCTGCTGAAAAGAGGATTGTGGCATTTATCCCAAACAAAGAAAGTGGGGGATATCATACAATATACCTGTAACACTGATGAAAGCTCTTTGTGAAAGAAAGGGAATGTGGACTGCTGCCACAGCAGAGAGGATGTTTTATTCTCAATTTGTGCTAAAAAATGCGGCATGTAAAGGGGTGTTGCTGATTATTCTAAGAATCAGCAACATACATTGCATTCAAAGAGCCTGTTCCATATGCTATTTCTGCTCTCTTGGCTGCCTCCCAACATTGGTCATTACCTCCTGCCTCTTACAATTGCCCCACTGCTTCTTTCTGACACAGCCTCCCCCTTCCCCACCCAAAATGCCTGTATAGGGTTGCAAGGAGCTTGGAGGAGGCTTCCACCCCCAGAGAGACTGGGTACCCTGATAGGAGCTGAGAATGTTCAGATATTCATGAGAGCAGCTCCCACCTTCAGGAATCAGACTCAATGCTCCTATTTTTATGCAAACAGCCCTGCTAATGAGAGACAGCTCTGCCTCCAACCTCTTGATGAGAATCCCAGAAGCCTACAGGGTTTGAAATCCAGAGCATCTTTGTGATTTCTCTAAAAGAGAGGGAATTGCAGGAAATGAAGAGGGTCTTGAGGCTGCCTTTTTCCACTCCATGAAGCCTGGGGTTGGTGAGCAGCTCTTTTAGGGTAGTATAACCTGGCCATGATCCTGTTTGCAGCAGGACACAGTATTGCCTAGCTTTGGCCAGGAGATTCCCAAGGGCAAAGGTGACGGGGTTTGTCTCACTGCTGCTCCCCACCTGGGAAGCAGCTCAAGAGCTGAGTGTTTGCTACCCCCTCTGCCTGCTGAGCATCGTGTCAGAGGGGGTTAGCCCTGGGCTGGGGAGGTGCCACCAGCACGACCCTGTGTTTCCACCACCCACACCTTTGAGAGAACAAGGTCCAACCTGAATTTCAGATGCCTCAATTGGAAAACTCAAACTTTGTCAAGGTCCTGGGTGAGGAATTAATTCTTTGCACTTTTCCACAGCACTGTATAAAGCCCTCTTTAACACAACCTGCCTTTTAACCCTTTCATCCCCACAGCAACCTTGCAGTATAGGGCTGTGCTATTTCTTTTCAGATTTATAGAAGGGAGGCTGGAGTGTGGAAGAGCTAAACAAATACTTTCATTTCATTCACACAGATGGTCTGCAGCAAAGCAGAGACCTCACACAGCCCTCACCAAGTCTTCAGTTACTGTCCAGAGGAGTAAAATGTTGTTCTGGAAGGAAAAATAGAGTGACCTTTGGCTTCCCAGGCACTCTGTCACATTATTTGGGTAACATCTTTCATGTGGGTGCAGCATCTCTAGGTCCTTAGCCCAAGGCAAGGCTCTTGTGGTGTCCTCTGGCCTGGGGTGATTTGCCTTCTCCTTTCATTTCACAGCCACGAGGAAAATGCTCACGTGGAGGTTTGCTCCCTTGGTCCAGCTCTAACTGAGACATCCCTTCTGAGCACTGCCAGGAGATCAGTGCTTGTGCCTTTGGCTTCTGGAGCTCAGCTGCAAGTTGGAGGCACTGATCGGAGCTGAAGTGACCTCAGCCAACCCAAGCCAACACTTCCACAGCCTCATCCAGCAGCTGCAGATGCAGGGACACGTTCCCTTGCAACCCAGATACCTCCATCCAAGCTTCTCTAAAAGGCTTTTTCTCCTCTGCCTGCTCCTGTAACCATCAAAGGAAATTCTGAGCCTTCCTCCTAAATCACAGAAGCATTTTATGAAAGTGCTGCACTGAGCATGAAGGCAACACTTAAAATGAAAGGTTTAGTGAGCACTGCAATGGCAGAGGAAGGTTTGGGCAGGCTTGCTCTTTCCCTCTGCTTTTTCTGGCTACTCTCAGGTTTTGACTGGATTTTGTCCATCTCCGGACCAAAGTTTTTTCTCTCTCTCTCCCCTTCTGAATTCAACTTAAGTATTAGATATGTATGTGATGTGTATTAATGCTTAGACTATATAGCAGTATGTACAGCATGCAGCCTCTCATTATCAATGTCAATATACTTATCAATCAGAATACTGATAAGTATGCTTTATATATATATGTATATACAAGTGTATACATACATAAAGTACAAGGACACTTGATCTGTTATGGTGCCACCCACTGTGAGGTGGACAAGTACCAAAGCCCAAGCTCCTCCCCTTCCCAGATATGAAGGTGGTATGACCAGTGACTGGAGTGTGGATCTCAGCTTCCCCTGGATCAATGGAGAGGGATGGACAGACACCTGGACAGTCATTGTGCAGATGGGGGAGCACCGTGCCTGCCTGAGATACCCCCTGGGCTCTAGTCAGCAGGAGGTGTCAGGGAAGTCCCCAAAAAACAAAACCTCTCCCCTTCCCAAAAATCCTTTAGTAATAAATCCTGGAGCCAGATGTGATATAAAATCACACTGAAGCTTGCTGGTGGACACCACGAACAACATCCACCATTTCAAGGTCTGCCTATGAGTCACCCAGGGGTTAGCATCATCCCAGAATGTCTTTGGGGCCCAGGGTTAAAGTAACTTGTCTTTCAGGAAAAAACAAAGAGAACGTGAGGAGGATTTTTGTTCCTGTGGGCCCTGGAGCCAGCTGATGGGTCTGCTTTCCCTGCTTGGGATGGTTTCCTCCTTCTGCCTGGAACCTGTCCTGCAGCCAGGGTGCAAATTGCAGCCTGGAGCATGCAAACAACCCGGTGTGCCTCATGGGCCCAGGCAAAGGCTGTTCACAGGGAGCCCTGACTGCAGGTGACCTCAGAGCATTGCCTGGCCTTACCCAAAAGCTAGTTGATGTTAGTTGCTGGGGATCAAACCCTAGCCTGCTGTTTTCACTTCTGCCTTGGTGCCAAAGCACCTGGGATCCACTTAGCGCTGCCTTGCCCTCCATATTCCCTGTGATAGAGAACACCAGTGCCAGAAGGCAGCTGTGGGTCACCAAGGGTAGAATTAAAATTATGGGAAAGGAATGATGGGATTTGGGATGCAGCACATATGGGGGTTTGGATAACTCCTTCCTTCCTCCCCTTGCAGGAGATGAGTTCTTGTCCCTGTCCCCAAGTTCACAGGGATGTTATGTGGTCTCATCCTGGAGGTAAGCCTGGGTGTAACCAAATTAATGAAGTTGCAACTCGGCCTCCGTATAAGTGGTTTCTGGTAGGCATGGGCTTCTGCACCTCTCCTGATTGCTGCTTGGAGGTGGCAAGGGACCAGGCACTTGTCCAGAGCCATCATGGGGAGTGTGCAAAGTGCTGCAATAACCCAGCAGGAGATGAGCACAGCATCGTCCCTGCTCAGCAGCCTGATCCCTGAGACACATGCTCCTGTGAGCTAGCTCCAGGAGCTAGCAGAGCATCATGAGCTTCACCCTGTCCTGCAGGAGGGAAGTCTCCCAGATACCTTGCACATTAATACACCCCACTGCAGTGAAGCCCAATGGGAACACCTGGGCTGAAGCCAACTGTAGTGGGAGACTTTGGAGTGACTCCAGGAAGCTTGGATCACGCCTCAAGGAGGAGTTGCTTGTTTGAGATCTGGGGAATGGTGTCAGTGCAAGGAGCAGAGTCAGGCATTGGTGCTTGCTTGGTTAACTGTGGCTTAAAGAGGGTTTCTAGAGCACTAGGACACCCAGCAGGCTAGACCTGTTGAGCTGCTTCTCCTCCACTATGTTCCAGACCTTCCACAAGTTAAAACAACCCCTGAGTAACTATACTACTCTCTTCTTGTCCCCAGCACTTGTTTTGGGCTCCCCAGTATAAATTGGCTCAGATAGATAGTCTTCAGAAGCAAGTGCTGCTGTAGACCTGAAGTGACCCACAGCGGTGAGTCCTTGGATGAGCCCCATCCAAAACAGAAAGGGTCTGTTTGTAAAGACAAAACCTGATCTGTAGCAGCAACGCAGAACAGGAATTTCTCCAGAGGTCAAGAGGAGCTGTCTGGTACATTTTTACCCTTCATCTGTCGGTAACATACACTTGGCAGGATTTGTAATGAAGAACCTGAATCATTTTAGGACAGAGCTGGAATGAGATGGTGATTTCCCCCGCAGTCCTCCCATTACAGCTGCAGAGAAAGCTGCTGGCTTGCCACCACTGTGTTCTCCTCTTGCAGCTGTCACTGTCTGGCAGTGCCCACTCCGAGGTGCCTCTGCTTTCAGGGGGAGCAGACAGCCCGGTCCCATGGCCAGGAGGATGGAGGAGGCACCTGGAGCACAAACTCAGGAATTTACTTGGCTCTTTCCTAACTCAGCTATCACATCAGCATCCCGCTCTAGGGTTTGTTCAGACCTTAAAAACTGGAGGTCTGCCCATTTTAAATATGAAAGGGAAAACTCTGGAGGGCAAGTGGGCAATGTGGTTCTCACCACACAAGCACATCAGCCTGCCTAATGCTTTTGGAGATGTGGAGGATGGGAGAGCCTTCTTATGGTACAACAGAAATCATTACAATAGCTTTTGCCATTTGGAAGATTCCCTTGAGTTTCTAATCCAATATTTTCCTTTAATTTCCCCTCTTACACACAGGGAGCTCCCCCAGAACTGCTCTAACCCCATCCCACATTCTCTTTGATGTTTTTAGTATCATATAGTTATATAAATCTTTTGCATCCGCCCTGCCTGGTGATGGATGGAGCAGTATTGAGAAGATAGGAGCTCTCCTGGCATTACTTGCAGAGCCACCAGACAGAGGGAACAGAGAAGCAGAGGGATGGACACTTCCCATCTGAGCTTTCTCTAGAGCCCAAATGACTGTCCCTTGTTCCTTGTCCATCTGTGCTGCTCAGAATGAAGGAATCTAAAGCTAAAGGGATTGCTTTGATTTGCCTCTCTGAACCCAGACCTATTGCAGATTGGTGGCTCGTGTTGCTCCTTGCACAGCCTCAGTGTGGCTTCACCATGACCTGGGGCTGATGCTCTGGGCTCTGCTCCTCTGATCGGGCAGTGGTTCACATGCAAAGCAGCAGCCTAATGGCTTTATGGGCACTAGCTAAATATATAGCCCAACTAATAGAATTTTCCAGGGCACACAGGCAAAATCATGATGCTCTGTAGCAGTTGGAGGTGTTTGGCACACAGCTGCTCTGAACCAGAGCCCCAAGGAGAAAGTTCATCAAGGAAGGGGGACATCTCAATAGGAGTATTTCAGTGAGAGCTTCCCTTCTGCAGAAAGTGGATTTGGTTCATCTGAGGCATCCCAGCCGCACATGTTGGCCACTTTACAGCAGCCAGGGAGATAAAATCCAGCTATTCCTGTGCTAGGAGCACAGGCCCTTTATTATCTAAATGAAACCTGTCTTCCTCAGGCAGACACACTGCAGGGCTTGTGGCACATGGGCAAGCCATCTGGAGTCCATCCAGGTTGTGGCTGGGCTGTGCACACACAAACACTCTGGCTTCAAGTCACCAAAACCTTCCCACCATCTCATTTCCACTGTCACCTGCTCTCTTCCTGTGGCTTCAGCATTCCCAACGGGACTCCTGTGAGCCCTGTTATGAACAAACTTCACGTGAAGAGCTGTTGCCCAAACCAAACCAAGCCTGTTGGGTTAAAACAGTGGTATCCATTTAGACCCAACATTCTTAATCAGCAGTGTGCTCAGCCAGGCTGCTGCTGACACCTCTTTTTATGAAGTCCTTTGAGTGGGATTTTTCTGTTTGTGTTTTCTTAGTGTCAGTGCATGTGTTTCAAAACCGCAACAATTTTGTTCCTGAGAACAGGTGGTGACTGGGGGCTGTTTCAAGCCAGCTGCAAGAGGAACCTGGGCCAGGGCCTTAACTGCTGGGGCAGAGGTTCCCAACTGCAGGGTCTGTCTCCTTTCCCTCATCGGGAGGTGAAGAAGACCCAACTCTGCTACAAAATAAAGGTAAAACAAAGGCCTGCCCTGCAAAGCTCCCACTGGTATCCAAGAGAACTCTCTGTGGCTGTGGGTTAAAGGGCAGACCCTGGGCATGAGGAGTGCTGGGTTTGCCAGGATTCCATGGAGCACACAAGGGCACAGCAGAAAATGTACCCCATGCACACAAACACACTGTCCTCCTAGTCACGTCAAGCCAGTGTCAAATCACTTCTATAGGGGCTTTTGTTAGCCTGGCAGCAAACCCTGCTTAGCTACAGAACAAGCTCCAGATGCCAAAGTCCCTGAGCTATGGTGCAGCCTGCAAGGATGGCCCTGCTCCCTGCCAAGGAGGGGAAGAGGAATGGGGCTTTGGGGTAATAAAAGCTGCAGTGTGGGGTCATGTGCCTGAATCCTACCCGAAGTGTGACAAGCAGACCTCATGTGGGATGTAAGAGCAGAAGGAAAGTCCCTGGACAGGAAGAACCAGCCCACAGTACCAGATCACATGAACAGCAAGACTCTGATGGTTGTTCCATGTCTCCTCAGCCACTGGTCCTCCCACATTCTGGTGTCACAGTTCCCCTCTGCCTGGATCCATCCCACCTTTCTGTGAGCATCTCCATAAGGAGTCCAATATCCTGGTCACACTTGGATGACTGTGGAAGGAGGCAAATCCCTACAGACAACTCACAGCCTTGAGCTCAGCCTCCTGCTGAGAGGTTTCTTGACTTGCATGGACTACAAGGAGAGCCTGTGGTGACCACGCTTACAGCTGGTTCCCTCAGTTAAGTGTTCATATTATATGGCTAAATCAGGATCTGTGGCCTGTAAAGCAGATTTTAAGTCATCTCCTAAAACTTGCCTTTGGACAAGCAAGGCAACCTCAGGAGCAGGCCAGTAGCAACAAACTGCATATTTGACCCCATGCACAAAGACCTTTCTTCCATGAAGTTTCTCTCCTTTAATGAAGTTTCAGCCAATCAAAACTTCATCCCAGACAGCTCTAGGGAGACCGGCAAGTTCTGCAAATACAATGTTGGGTTTAACAACCACATTCATCAATAAGAGGTAATACATAACCTGGCAGGCATTGATTGAGCAGCACCACTCCACATTTGCTCAGTATGCAGGTCACTCAAGCACAGGCACTTCAAATATGTGTGCAGCGGGCCCCATCCGAGATGTGGGTACGGAGCGCCCCTTCTGCAAACAGGCTGCGTGGGTCCCTCCTCCTGCCTCCCCAGCTGGCTTTCATCTGAGGCAAGAGACCACCTTCACTAGTGTCCAGTGCTAATGATATTTCCATTGATGTTTGGTGTAGGGGAGTTTTGCATTTTTCAAAGTGCAAGCACAAGCCCATGTGTCTGGGTGTTTCCCTCCACCTCCATGTCTTCCTCTCCACTCTTGCCCAAGCACATTTCACATTTGCCCTGGTTATGGGGAAAATGGGAAAGAAGGCTGCAGCAACTGAGGTGAGTAGGTTTGGATGGGACAGACCCAGACTGGGAACATGAAGGATGGGAAAGATTTTAAGGCGGGAGTATTGAGAGATGAGAGTTTTGGGGTGAGAAAGGTGAGGTGGGAGAGTGGTGGGACGAGACACTATGGGGTGTGAGTGCCCTGTTAGGATGTTGTTTGAGAACAAGGGTACATAGCTCCTCCTCCACCCCTCCACTCCTCCATCCCTCCACCCCTGCATCCCTCTACCCCTCCATCCCTTCACCCCTCCATCCCTTCACCCTTCCATCCCTCCACCTCTCCACCCCTTCACCATTCCATCCCTCTGCCCTTCCATCCCTCCATTCCTCTACCCCTCCATCCCTCCACCCC
>VZRW01006225.1:36187-112948 GCA_013398125.1 Aegotheles bennettii | reverse complement strand
TGAATAGTGTTGAGGTGAAAACTTAAATGATAGTGCAGTTTGGTTTTCTGAATTATGTATCATTGAATGTATTATATTGTATTGAACTACTGTAAGCTAAACGTAATTAGGATGTGAACATGCATGCATCACCCAAATATGCACCGAATATTGAAGGTCTGATAATCTTTGTTGTATTGTTCCTCTTAGTTTCCTTTTTTCTATTGTAAAATTTTCTGGTTTGTCTCAGACTTCTTTACAATTCCTTGCAGATTCCTGCTTCAATGTCTTGANACTATATACTTCAGTGCAAATTGTTATCCATGCAAATACTTAACAGAATCCTTGCAGTTTCTCTTTAAGGTTGTTAGTTAGATTTGGTTTTTTTCACCTCTAATGTGCATATCACCAACTGAGTTGCTCTTAGACTTTACAGTTTTTGGTTTCTTTCTTTCCATAAATGGAACTGATTCCTAATGGTTTGCTAAGTGTAGGTACTATATTACTAAATTTTTCTTTCTAGGTTCCCTTTGAAATACTGAAATAAAATTTTGTGCATATGAATCCAGGTTTAAAGCCTGACCTGTGAAAACAATGGAGTATTTAGGCCAAAAATCTGCTGTTTTTGCTTTTTGCGCATTAAAAGTTGTTTAATAAGCCCTTTGCTGGTAATAGGCTGGATAAAGGCATAGTGCAGGTAAAAAGCAATTTCTACTCAAAGAAATGTAAGGCTTTTGTGGAAAAGGGTCTTATTATTGAGCAAATTAAGGTTGTGAGGGATTGTTACTGATATTAATGTCTTCCATGGATAATAGTGTATTTAAGGTAATAATACTGTAACAGAATAGTAAAAATGAACACTTTGCAATTGATTTTTAAAACTTATTATGGAATGACTGGATTGAGGTGACTGAGACTGGGAGAGGAAAAAAAATTAATCTGTTTTTCCAAAGAGATCATGCGTTCAAGATTTTTATTCCCAAGTCTTCAGCACCAAGCTGAAAGCTCAACCAAAACACATTTCTATCTTCATCCTTGTACTTTGGTTGTGAAATGCTAACTGGATGATACTCTGACTGGCCTTTTCCTGATTTCAATCAAAAAAGAACATTCACATTTGTCTGCCCTCTGGTTCTTCAAATTACCAGAAAGCATCTTTATTGTATATTTGCTCACTGTGGGGCTTTTCAGAACATCCTCTATCCTCGAACAAATAAGAGCTCTTGAAGACTTCTTGAACAAGTAAGAGCTTCTTGAGGACTTATTCAACTTTTGGCTGAAGACTGCCTGGAACATGCATTTATCTCATATAATTAATCTCACCGGCTCTTTTGCCAGAGCAGTAGCTGTACATCACGCACTTGCAGTGCAGTGAAGGACCTATAACACTGAATCAAGCTTTTCAGATCATCCTCAATTTTAAAGTAACTTGAGGATGGTGTTTCCATTTGACGGCAGAGATGCAAATTCCACTAGTAGGAGGCACCCACTTGGTGCCTGTTGGCTGACTTGAACCAGTCAAGTTTTGATTGGTTCTTGCCCAATTCTCTTCAATTTGTCTTGGTCTGCTCTGTATCTCCAGATCTTTGGGACTGGCTTGATAAAGAAAATAGAACTAGAACAATCTCTAACTCTTTAAATGCATCAGTGTTAAAAGCATCTAACAATATGGGCAAAGTGATTCATGTCCATGCTTCTTGTAAGTGCCTAGCTTGTGCTGATGTTATCAGGGTATATTCGTTGTCACGTAGCACTGGTCTCAGAGTTCCTTGGCTACCTTGGTGACATGGCTCTGGCTCCTGGACATGTTTTTTTATGGTTTTCTTTTCAATATGCCAGAGGAAAAAGATTTAGAAAATTATCTGCTGCAACCTGTCAGACAGTGGTTTTTCATTGTGATATGGGAAATAAATGTTGCATGAGGGTTTAGGGGGTTGCTTGAGGATTCAAGGCCTGCTGGGTCAGTCTTGTTAGACTTAATGATGGCAGGAGCCAAGCCTTCTTACAAAGAGCAGGGACTCCTTGAAATCTCCTATCCCCAGGGTTGTACCTGGGCTAGGAGAGAGCTAGAGTCCAGAAGTGAATCAGCAGCCTAGGTGAACAGCATAGAGTGCCCATTAGCTCTTTGGTGTAAATCCAGTTCTCTGAAATTGTTTGGCTGATGTATTTAAATCAACTGATTAAGATTCTGAGGGATTAGAAAGGTATTTCAGAGTTTGATTGGCAGTATGGCTTTCTAGGATCACTCTGTACATAATTCACCTTTCCAGTTTCCTGCTGTTGCAGAAGCTTTAGTCATCAGTGATCCCTCTCTTCAGTTCCCTCCCCCACCTGTTACTGCTAGCCTTGACAGGGCTAGCCTTGACAGCTGGCCTTGTTAGCCTCTGTGACATAAAGGATATTAGCTAGGAAGGGCATCTTCTTTTTAGGAGATAAATTTTATTTTATTATTTTTTTGAATTGAGAATTTGAAGATTGTCCAGTCTGATGGATGAGGAGTAGGGATTTGGAAAAGGGAAGGAAAATGTGTGGGGGTGGGGGTGGTGTTTTTCTCCCTCTACTCTGCCAAAACTTCAGTTCTGCTGTTAAAGCTGACAGGCCTATGTGAAAACCCTTTCTGCAGAGCAGGATATTGCTGCTGATTAATGTCCAGAAGACAACTTTGGTCATCTTTCTCTTCTGTCGTGTCTCTTAAGGTATACAGGTCCTAAAGTTAGAGCTGGGTTTTCGAAATTTGCACAGAAGTTATCCCATTAACTTTGTGCACCCATGGTAATGAGACAGATAAATGGAGGCTTTTTTATACCCAATTCATACTTAAATGCCAAAACATTGAACTTTTGTGAGTCTGGGTGTCTAAATGTATTTTGGGCCTTTGTGTATATCTGACAAATATCTGCTGGTGTTCCATCTTGTCCCTGTCTTTCCCGCTCTCCTTCCTCTCACTCTCCATCAAACAGCTGACTTGCTGAAGGACTGTGTTTTTGTTTTATGTTTCAGGAATGGAATATTGCAAAGCTTTCTATTGAATATGATTCTGAACCATTTGGGAAGGAAAGAGATGCAGCAATTAAGAAGCTGGCTAGTGAAGCTGGAGTGGAAGTCATTGTCCGAATTTCCCATACATTATATGACCTAGACAAGTAAGTTACCATTACCTCTGATTTTAAAAAGATGAAAAAAGTATGAATTTTATGTGGTATTTGGTTAGATATCATGTGCTACTTTCTATGCAGAGCACTTTATAGTTAGGAAAACTACACATTTGTTTCTCTTTTATCCATCCATCCAGATTTTATTACATGCTGCATCTCCCAAGAAATTATACATAACTGCAAAATACTGTTTCACTTTGGGGTTCTTTTGAAAATAATGGTTATGATAATTATTTCTTTTTTTTAATAAAGTTACTTAAACATGCCTGTAACTTCTCCCAATAAGATCCGTTGTTGTTTAATTGCTTTGTTGGATTGTTTTGTCCTTATTTCACTTGTTGCACACAAATTAGCAGAAAGACCTGTATTTTTAAGAGTTGTTTCCTGTCAGTTATGTATCCAATAAGTCACTGGGATTATTCGATATCCCCGTGTTGCCTTACCTAACATCTTGTTTATATTTTTTCACAAATCTATTTAAATGGATTAGTATTAGCTCCCTATTATAGAAACATAATCCACAAACTATTAAAAAGTATGACTTGGCTTCTCTTGAGTAATGTGTTGTGGTACCCGCTTTATTCATTTAAAAGCCGATGTATGAGAAGCAGCTAGATGTAGGGGAGGAAAAGGAATTATTCACTGTTTTAAAACCAATACCTGATTTATTTTTTTTAATCCTAAATTGAAAATTCTTTTTTTTTCCCATTCCTGCTCAAGCGCACACACACACCCCCAAATGGAAGAGCTGGTTCCATCTACCACTTTGCAAATTATTTCTTTAAAGTTTTCCTGTTTCTGAGATTTTTAGATACATTTAAGATGATAATGCAAAATATGGAAACTTTGTGTTTTTAAAACAGTCATTCTGTATAAACTACACCTTAATTTTCCCCTATATTAAGACAGTTGTAATATTGACTACCATTCTCAACACCAAAATAGAAAAATAGATTTATTTAATTTTTTAATACAAATATCGTAGTCTAGTAGATGACTTGGATATATCTTTATGTAGCTGTGATCTCTTGTCTGCTTTGCTGATCTGTATTTTTCTTTGCCTTGAGCTGTCCATGTTCATTACTTACTCGTTCTTGAGGGACTTTACTCCACTCAGAAATGAAAAATAATTGACTTGGTTATAAACAGTTAATTTATGTCTTCCTAGTGGGAAAAAAGTATGGTAAAATTAATGTTCAAACTGCCTAGATCACTATGTATGCCTGTGATTTTATATAGCATGCTAGAGGCAGGTAAGAAGATATTTCTCTGTGTGTATACATGTGTATGTTTTGCTAAAAAAAAAGTTGTATATTATTGTCTGACATACTTTTTTTTTTCAATCCAGAATAATAGAATTAAATGGAGGACAGCCTCCTCTTACTTACAAGCGATTTCAGACCCTAATTAGTAGAATGGAACCACTGGAGATGCCAGTGGAGACTATAACCCCAGAAGTAATGGAAAAATGTACTACTCCAGTTTCTGATGACCATGACGAGAAATACGGTGTCCCATCACTTGAAGAACTAGGTGTGTTCTAACATTACTTTGACATTGTGAAAATAAGGATGATGTAATCTACCACTAAAAGCATAATACTGAAAAAATCATGAGAGGTTCTGCTTACAGTGAATTGTTACACTGATGCCACTTATGACATACAAAAGGAACAAAAAAAATAATCAGCTCTGTCAATTTTAGTTGTTTTCTTTTAAATGGGAGGTCATATAGATCAAACTATGCTAAGTACTGTTTGTCTTCTTTTAGTACAGTGAAGCCATTTTCCAATGTTACCAAATAATCATTAAGCTAATAATAGTCCCTGATACTTCATTTTGTATTAAATGCATTTGGTATCTTTGTGCTTCAGGTCATTAATCTGTCATTTTACAAGTTAATTAAAAAAACCCTCTTGTCTTGCAATGCCAAAGAAAGATGATGATAATAAAGAAAATAATCATTTTAGAAGCTTCTTTAAAAAAAAAGAAGCCTTGTGTTTCTGTACATTTCATTTTAAGCAAAAGTATGAACTTATAGTCCTGTGAATCTCCTCCTCTCTTTCCTGTTCTCCCTCCCTCCCGCACCCCCCTGCAAAATACAAGCAGGTGTGGTATGACCTCCAGACTGCTAACAAAAGGGCCTGGACAGATTTTGGCTAAGCTCTGGCTGCTTGGTCTAGTCTGTTTGAACTCTCTTACAACAGACCTTGCTTTTAAAGCCTCTTTAAGAAGAGAAGAGGTCACTATGCAGTGGTTAAACGATAGGCAGACATGTTATCTCCTGCACCTGGTGGACAATCTTGGAGGAGGTGTGGGGGTGTGGAAGAAACATCTGTTATGTAAGTCAAGGCCAGTGAAACCTAGGAATGTTCTGAAGATAGCACTCCTGCTTTTAACTTGATTGAAGATGTTTTAAGACATTCTGTAAATTACAATAGCAATTGTTGCTTCTTAATAGAAAAAGAAAATGTGGTTTTGGGGTATTGCAGAGCTGAGAACTTGAAAATAGCTTGAACAATGATAGAAAGGCCACTTTGTGCAAAAACCAGAAGGGGTATTGAAGTAAGATCATTCGGCACGCAAATCTTGTAATGTACATTAATGTAAATATAAAAGTTGGATTTTGCTGCAAGTTGGAGAGGCATTGAATGTGCTTGGATAAGACCTGGTTGCATACTGTTTCAAACTTGTACTTTGCTGTGTGACCAACTTAGGGTTGTTCTAAAGGTACAATAACATATAGTCAAGTATCAATATGCTAGAATTTTGTTGCCCTACAGTATAAGCAACAAGTATAAGCAAACAAGGAATTTCCTTGTTTCAATTTGTTTTTCAGGTTTTGACACAGATGGTCTGCCTTCTGCAGTATGGCCAGGGGGAGAAACAGAAGCTCTCACACGACTGGAAAGACATTTAGAACGAAAGGTATGTTTTCAATCATTGCAAGTTTGACATGTCTGGGAAACATAGTTGTTCTTTGCAATGGAAATTGCAAAGGAATATAATGGAAATAAAAGGAATTGGGCAAGTTGTTTTAAGAAAATAAAAAACACGAACTTGAACTCAAGGCCTCAACATAATGATATAAATCGAGTTGCTGTTTAAGAATTTTAGAGAAAGTCTCTTATACTGTTTTCTACTCAAAAAGATTTGATTTTCTTTGGAAGTAATTTTACTTGAAACGTACTTTTTATAAATTTTGAGGGAAATTCGTCTAAAAGTTAAGATATTGCTAATTGTCTAGGTTTCCTCTGTATTTAAAGAAAAGGGATAGGTAGTTCTGGAAGACAGTTCATGCCTTCTGCATTGGGATAAATTACCTCGTAGAGATTCTGCTGATTCTAAAGGAACCCCTAGAGGTCATAGATAACTTGATCATCTGTCCAGGGTCTGGATTCAGTGATTTCTCCCTTTATGTTTAAAAGCTGCTATCTAGCTTGTAGTCTGATACTGCTGTGTGGTTTTTGTTTTGTTTTTTTAAGGCTTGGGTAGCGAACTTTGAAAGACCACGAATGAATGCGAATTCCCTTCTGGCAAGCCCTACTGGGCTTAGTCCCTACCTCCGTTTTGGCTGTTTGTCCTGTCGTCTCTTTTATTTCAAGTTAACAGATCTGTACAAAAAGGTATGATTTCTACATGGTCAGCTACACATTCTTAGATGCTGTGTTTTTTCCCTACTTCTTCTCCTAATAAAATGTTTTCCTTTAATGATGATCTTCAGGTAAAAAAGAACAGCTCCCCTCCCCTCTCTCTCTATGGCCAGCTGTTATGGCGTGAATTTTTCTACATAGCCGCGACTAACAATCCACGGTTTGATAAAATGGAGGGGAATCCTATCTGTGTTCAAATTCCATGGGATAAGAATCCTGAGGCTTTGGCCAAATGGGCAGAAGGCAGGACGGGTTTTCCCTGGATTGATGCAATTATGACGCAGCTTCGTCAAGAAGGTTGGATTCACCATTTAGCCCGGCATGCTGTAGCCTGCTTTCTGACTCGAGGTGACCTCTGGATTAGCTGGGAAGAAGGAATGAAGGTATTGTTTCTTGTTCTTGCGTTTCTTAAAGTGCCTGTTAAAGTTTCAGATAGTCATTCTAGAATTGTTGTGCTCAAGGTTTGCCTGTTGAATGCCCCCTTTTATTGGAATATTAGAGTGTTTCTTGCAGTCAGAATAGGTCTGCAATTCTTTTAAATTTGAGATTTCCTCCTAAATCTTGGTAAATAAACATGCATTACTCTTGTATTTGAAATTTCTTTCCAGTCATACTGTGCATATGTGTCGCTTCTGTGCAAAGGGAAAGCACCATGGGAATTAAAGGGAGAAAGCTAGAAGCTGAGAGTGTCCTTTCAACAGTTTGTCCCTTCAACCCAGTGTTAGAAGTATGAGTATGGCCAACATGATTTGGCTGAAGTTTCAATGCAGTTAATTTCTATGCAAGTATCCAAGAGGTGCTGAAGTTCAAATTACAAATGTCAGTCTTTTGAAGAAAAAAAAGAAATCATTTAATTTCAGCCTTTGAATCAGTTTTACATTTTTGGAAGCACAACACATTTTTTACAGAGCAATGATAATAAATTAAAATGAGTTGTTTATTTTTGAAATCTAAAAAATAATTTACTTACCATCAGGATTGTGGCCTCAAATTTATATATGTATATAATCTTACAAAACCTTTCTTGACAAATCAGTTGCAAGCAGAGACCTTCCATTTAAAAAAAAAAGTCTTGGTTACACAACATATAAGCTGCTTTAGGAATTCTCCTTTTGCAGTTCATAGATAAAGACATTGAAGATGCACATACACAGGTAATTCAACCAAATGACAAAGCTGTATATTACAGGTAAACACCAACTTGTTCTTGTGTTTAAAATAACACCACTATACAGAGGGTCCAGACTTGTGCAGCAGAAGGATAGTTAATTCATATGTCTCTAGCTAGCAAAAGTTAATCTGGCCTTCCACGGTGATGTTATTTCCCAAGTCTTATAACATGGCAGCATCTAGTGGAACAGCTGTGTGCTAACACTTCATATTCAGCTAAAGATCGTGTTACATTATTAATCACTTTCTATTTAAAATGGTTTTTTAAAAGTGTTTTAAGATAAAGTGGTCTTTTTTTCAAAACAAACTTTTTTTCCCAAATAATTGCAGATAATTAGACAAAGTTACTTTTGTAGCATTTATGCAGTATATAACTGTAGAATGAATGCCCTACTGAATATTTGTAGAGAGAAATATATCTTTGTTTAATGGCATTACCCTATTTAGACTTTATGTTGGAACGATATTAGTTGAAGTTGGGTAACAGTAGTAAGATGTTAAGTTTTAGTGTGTTAGAATGAAGAAAGATGATGGTTTACTTGGAACGTTTTGAGACAATGCAAGTTTTAAAGGAAAATCGGAACTTGCAAAAATATGTATTAAATAAGTATCTGTTTTGAAGACTATTTCTCAGTGCACTCTTTTTATAAAAGGTACTTGAATGTTCTCCTTCAAAGAATGAGGCTTCTCTTTATTCCGTGTTAGCCTGTGTTGCTATGGGTCTGACTGAGCAGAGAAACTTCTTTTTATACAAGTTAGTATTGTCTGTGTTAATATTTAAAAATCAGTCAGTGCTGGACACTGGAATGTTTCATAGCTATTGAGCTCCAGCTTTAAAGTAAAATCCTCATAAATCTTCAGCTTCCTCATGGGTTACTTTAATATGAGTAGCAATTACCAGAGAAGACTGACTTTTTTTTGTCTTTAGCCCAGAATTTATTATCTGTCCCACCATTCTTCAGCATGCTTGGTGCTTCATAAACCTCCAGGAATTCAAGTGTTCATCCTCAGTACTGTGACTTACTAGATTAACTATTGGCCTTTAAGAATACAACTTAGCAATGTTTGTGCTACTCTGAAACTCTTGAATTCTACTCTTGGGACTCCTCACATAGTTGAAAGGTGCTGTACATGTTGAGGTATTCAGACTGACAATTAGAGTTTGAAATGTGCTTTGTATGTTCCCTGTTTTCTGGGAGTTTGCAAAGCTTATTCAGTTGTAATGTGATGAGGCAACTCTACTGAGAGCAACAAATACCACTTGCAAGCTGCCAGGCTCCAGCTATCCTTTGGGGATTTATTTTTTTTAAGGATGTGTTTATGCAAGAATGTGTAACTTTTTGGTTGTAGCTTTCTGAGGTGTCTACAAGCTTTTCTTACAGGGTAAAAGCTAAACAGGCTATCACACTTTGGTTCTTGAGTTTGGCATTTAGGTAAGTATTTGCAGTTACGTGCTGAGTATTTTGTGAATGTGGCCAGGTAAGAAAGATTGTTGCTGCATTGAAGAGCTGGGTTTCCTCTGCTGAAATCAGAACAGTTCCTGAAAAAGTAGGTGTCTCAAAGATGTGCTGTGTTCAAACTAACTTGTTGCTCCATGTTTTTAAGGTCTTTGAAGAGCTCTTACTTGACGCAGATTGGAGTGTGAATGCTGGAAGCTGGATGTGGCTGTCCTGTAGTTCCTTCTTTCAGCAGTTTTTTCACTGCTACTGTCCAGTGGGTTTTGGCAGAAGAACTGACCCAAATGGGGATTATATCAGGTAACTCGGAACTCGGAAATTGCAGTGATTTGCAGATGGTGTTTAAACTGCCAAGTGACTTTATACTTAAAATTACCTTTTAATTTATTTTTTTTCAAGACGTTATTTGCCAGTACTTAGAGGTTTCCCTGCAAAATACATTTATGATCCTTGGAATGCCCCGGAGAGTGTCCAGAAGGCTGCAAAATGTATTATAGGAGTTAATTATCCCAAACCAATGGTAAACCATGCAGAGGCAAGCCGTCTGAATATTGAGAGGATGAAACAAATCTACCAGCAGCTTTCACGATACAGAGGACTGGGTATGGCTATAGGCTATTTGTTTTATTTATTTGAAAACTTCTCCCACCTTCTGGCAATTAATTTTGTCCCATAGCAGTGGTAGTCAGGTGTGAGTTCAGTGTGGTAACCAGGGTTGTGTGTCCAAATAATTGAAAATAACCAAGTGAAAGTAACCAAGAAAGGGAAGAGAGGGTTTGAATGCAGTGCCTCTTTCCAAATCTTCCCCGGAAACTTTTTTTTTGTGGGTTTTTGGAAGTTTTTTGGTTGAACTGGATCTTCTGTGCATTTTTATACTTTTGTACCATAGAGATTTTAATACCAGTGATTAGAAAAATGCATGTGGTCTATAACTTCTGCCATAGTGTATTTTCATTTCCAAATGCTGTTGCTCAGATAGAGACCAGTGCAACCTCTGGTAGCATTCTTCCTAGTTAGGACAGACTGTCCCCTTTGCTCTGAGAGAGAAACCACATGTACTTGCATTGCTCAGGAAGGTGTAAGCAGTCTGTATGTTTAGATATTAAATCAGGATGTGTTGCACTTCAATGCAACATAGTGAGTACATGTAACTAATGAATATTGGAAAAGTTAATGCAGAATATTATGTAGAAAGTGCCTGTTAAGTAATTGTGAACTAAAATTAGATCTCAGAAGTGGGCAACATGGGGATGTTCTCCTGTTATAAAGGTAGACCACTCAGGGTGAAGGTGGAGAATTGGCTATCATGAGGAAAAAAAGCATGCTACACTTAATATTTTTTTTTTTCTTTCTTCATGGCTATATATTTTGTTTTGTTGCTTAGGTCTTCTTGCAACAGTGCCTTCGAATCCAAATGGAAATGGAAATGGTGGCCTAATGGGCTATTCACCAGGAGAAAGCGTTTCTGGTTGTGGTAGCACCGGAGGTCAGTGAAATTCTTTCAATAGGTAGAATTATTGCAACTGAACTGCACAAACTTCTTTTTTAATGCCTTTGGCATTATATATTATAAAAAAAACTGTTTTCACAAGACAGTTTTCTGTGCAAGTCACAAACATTTTCAAATATATTCACTAAGTTTGGTAGTACTTGTGTATATACATATTTAAATTTTTTTGTCTCTAACGTGTAAGAATTTTTTAACCTTCCCCCCCCCACGTTACTTATTAACATGTATCAAACAGTTTGATTTCAAAAGTATTTGAATGTGACTTTCTTCTAGAAGTCTACAAGCATCCTGATAATTTGTAATAAGGAGTGGTTTGTGAATTTTCAAGTCATAACTGTCAATTTTTAAAGTTTTCTAATGCTAGCATTAGATTATGTACTGGAATTTAATTCTGCCAGAATGTCAACAACAATATGGTGGATGGTGTCTGAAAGAACTTAATACAGAATTTATCACACAGTTTTGATGAAAATTGCTTTAGACTATTAACATTCTTATTGTACCATACAAATACCATACAAATACCATACAAATTAACTAGTTACTAAAAAAAATAAAATTGTATAAATTGCATAAATCCATGGTGCATCAGTATCTTGAATACTGTGTATAGCTTGGACTCGTTATGAAAGGATATAGCAGAGCTGGAAATTTACTGGCTTTGTGTTCTTAGGCTTTAGTCAAGGTTAGAAGCAGATTGCGGAGGAGGATGGATCTTACTGTTCTCAGCCAGTACAATTCCTCTTGAAGAGTTAAGTCTAGACTCCTTAAAGCTTGGGTGCCTGAGCTTTTATTTCTTTTAAGTACAGAGATTTAGAAGACACAAACGCCTTAATAACATTATGTGCACTTTTCTCCTTAAAATGTATACGTATATACTTAAATGTATACATGTGCATACACTTTTCACATCAGAAATGTATCCACTTTGTAGAAAGTTACTGTGTATTCATCTGAATTTGCAAGTATGAATTTGGAAAGACCAGAGCATTAGAACTTTGTACCTGTTCTGATATGGTTTGAAAAAAACCCAAAAAAACCAACAAAAACCCAAACAAACAAAAAAAGGCCACAATTAAAGTCTGCTTCTTGAAGAGTGGGGTAAAACCCCAACATTTTAAATTCCAGAACTGGAATTGTATCTTCTGTTGTGTTTAAGTCATTTCCCTGCTTCTCCAGGAGCGCAGCTGGGAACTGGTGATGGTCATACAGTTGTTCAGCCATGTGCCCTGGGAGACTCTCACACAGGAGCAAGTGGGATTCAGCAGCAAGGTATAATGACAGTGCCTGTCTGTAGAGGATCTCCAGATCTTTGCAACTACGGAAAAACAGACAAAACATCAAAATAACATGGCTAGATTTTTGGTGATGGCTACTGTCTACAACTTGAGCTGGCCTTGTTTCTGTTCTTGTCACTTCTATCTCTAAAATGCTCATCTAGAACAGTATTTGTATGTTTTGAGTGGGAGGGATCACAAGTGTGACTAAACAAAAATTAATAAACATTATCCAAGGCTACTTTAAGTGAAAGATACCGCAACAAAGAAGTTCACTTTGTATGTTTGATAGCAAAATTTGCATGTTATCATTTCCCTGATTTCACTACCACTCTTTCCATAGATAATCAATTTCCACAATTCTGTGTGGGTTGTCTCATTCATCGAGGCAAATTTTTGTTACTTTAACTATAGAGAAACTTAAGCTGTGGTTTGTGATAGATTAAAGTTGCAATTAAGTTTAGCAGAACTATTTGTTTCTTTGCAGTCCTAACAGAGGTTGTGTGTTTATTGATCATGAAAGACTGTAATCTGTGTTTTGTTTAAGCATCCAGAACATAACTGGAACACCACAACTGTTGAGAAAAAGAAACTTGCAACTGCTTTTGCTAATTTGCACTATTTATGCAGAGAGCTCAGTGTCAAGGTTGCCAGTGGTTAGTTCATGTGAACCAGAAAATAATTTGCATCTTTCTTTGTTACTTGTTCTTTGTTTTTTTTTGTTTTTTTTCCCCGCAGTTTAGTTATGCTAAGGATGTTGCTAGTATTGCTATAACAGAATAATAAAAAGGATGAGGAGACCTGGCAAAACAAGTGTTAAAATTTATAACAACTTAGAATTAAAGTGTTTGGATATATAAACACTCTGCTTGTTGCAAGTATAATGCATAAATATGTACACACTTAACATTGTTCACTGTGCATATATAAGTGCATATATATTTAACTGCTGTAGACTGCCATGAGGCCTTTTTTTTTTTGGCACAAGAACTCTTATACATTCAGGATGATTTCTGGTGGGACTTTTTATTGATGATAAATCAATTGGCTCCATTTTGTTGTTGTAATGAATGTAATTGTACACTTGCTTCAGTTCTAAATTGCTTTTATCATAATAAATATCTACTGTATCTGAACAGGTTACTGTCAAGCAAGTAGTATCTTGCACTATGCTCATGGAGACAATCAGCAATCACACTTATTGCAAGCAGGTAATTTAAAGAACAACAAAATAACTGAAATGCTTTTCCTGAATATATAAGGGTGCAATGGAGTCTTAATGTAAATACTGATTTTAAATTATCAGGAAGAACAGCCCTTGGTACTGGCATTAGTGCAGGGAAACGACCAAATCCAGAAGAAGAAACTCAGAGTGTTGGACCAAAAGTCCAGCGACAGAGCACAAGTTAACTGGTAAGATCTGAGATACCTTAAAGTTACCCTGTTAATGAGTAAATTTCTATACAGATTTTGTGTCTATGGTAACATTTGTAAAACTGCAATGCAAAGGATCCTAAATTATTGCTGTAAAAATTTCATTTCCATGGTACTGTACAAACAGTACAAAATCCTGACTCTGGAGAGTTTACAAGGTATGAGGTAGGAAGTAGTTATAAAAATAGAACCAGACTAAAGATTATCACACATCGACTGGGGTGTTGGTGAAAGAGAGATGGATAAACTGTGATTTCACATATGTTAGCAGAGCTGCTTATGTAGCCTCAGTTACTCTCTGTTCCCGCATCTCACCTTAAGTTGTGCCAGCAGCACTGCTTGTGTGAATGTATTGTGACCTGAATCAAAGCCTAACACAACTTAAAGGCTCAGGGCCTGGATTAGAGTTTGACATACGGGCAGACTAAGAACATGCTTCAGAAAGAGACTGCAAAAAACCTGCAAAATGCTGATGTAGATATTGTATGTAGAGGTGTAGGGACAAGAAAGATTTGAAGACTTGAGCATTTGTCATTGGTCTGTAACCTAAGCAAGGTGTTCTGATTGCCAGAGTTCGTTAAGAAAAGCTGTGGTGAGAAGTACTTGAATTTGGAGGAGGCATTGCTAGATAGATATACATGAACAGGTGTGAAAATGTGTGGAGAGAAGCAGTAAATTGGTTAAGGAGTTTGATCTGTGTAGATCATGAACATAGAGAAGATAACTGAGTTTTGTGTTGTGGATGAAGTTACTTAGGAGCAGGATAGAGAAAAAAGAAGGTCAAAGATACTATACCCCTTCCCCCAGTGAGCTTGATTTGCGAGGAATAAGGAAGATGACCTGAAAGGCAAGTTAAAGAGTAATTACTTGGGAGAAAAGCAAATGAATGGAGGGCTGTCTAAAACAACAGGGGACAAGATTTCAAGACTAGGAGTGTAGCTGCATAGATTAAAGGTGATTGAGATGTCATTTCATCCTTACCTTATACAAAAAACAAGTTTAGCGTTGGTTGTTATGGAGTTTGAAGAACAAGTAAGCACATAGGCAAGATAATAGCATAGAGAGACTTCAGTGGAACTGGAAGATAGGGACTCCATATAGCAAGTGTATAAGATGGATTCAGCATCTCTAGAGATGAAAGAGAAATTCAATCCACTTTGTTTGGATTTGAAAGCAAGATCTAATTTTGCTTGTTATGTGATATCAGCACTTTGACAAAGTTATGGTGGTGCATTATGAACAATTGTGTTGTACCGATTTGATTTGGTGAAGAACCACAGCATTGTTTCCATAATGCCTGTCACTTGAAGTGAACTGAGACCTTAGAGGTTAACCTATCTGCTATTTTCTCACCGACTAGAAGTACTATAAGCTGTGCTTCTGTGTTCTCAAACTGATTTCTGGTACTTGGATGGGTCTGAGTGGAATATAATTCCAAGAGTCCATGTTTCAGTAGCTGTCTAATCCTTAGTATGTGTAGATTTATTCAGCATCCATGTTTTGTATTGCAGAATTCCTTAGGTGTTCATGTCTGTGTAAAAGAAGTGCCTGTAGAGTAAATGTCTGGTTCCTGTCTAAGCTCTTTTTTCAATTGAGGGACAGGTTGGAGGGGGTTTCTAGTTTGGCAGAGAAGACTGATTTTGTTACGGGTGTTCAAAGCATGCTGCAAAATGTCAAATACAAAAATCAGCCAAAACCATACTCAAAGACACTGCTGGCAAAAGGATGTAAGGATGTATGCCTTCTGAATAGCACTAAAGTACAGAGGCTGTTTGGTTTCTGTCTCTTTTTTTCTTTTTTCCCCCTTCCCCTTTTAGCCTTTAAGGAGTAAGAAATAAAAATTCTGAGTATTTGGGCCAATACAAATGAAGACAGGGCTTCCTGCACTGAGAAGAGGGGAAAGAATATTGGTCTCTTGAATTATTTCTGCATTCTTTGAAGACTCATGACGAACCTAAGAGTAAATTTTTCTTTTTTCTTGCAGCACTATTGAAAGAGAAGATGCCACTCAAAGAACACAGGACAAAATTCCTGCTACTCTATATTGGCACTAAAGTGTTGTGAGAGTACATGTACTAAAACGACATACTTTTTCATAAATTATTTTCAATTGTTCTCAGTCATTGTAAACAACACCATTTTTGGAATGCATTATTTCTAACTGGCATTTCTATGGTTTTTAACTTTTTAATGACTTTCACAAAGGGCAAATTGAGTTTTGTATATAAAGTATTTGGTGAAGAATTTGCTAACTTAATGTAAATATCAACATTCACGATTAGTGATAGACCCATCAATATATTTTTGATAATCTTTCATGTATATGGTAGTAGGAAAAGCTGTAGTGATGTTCTGTAAAATGGATGGGCATAGAAGGTTTTGAAGTTTTAAAATTTTCAATTTTAGATTCCTGAACTTGACCTCTGTATGATCAACTTCATATTTTCATAATGTAAGTGCTTAGAACTGTGCTTAATCAAATACAGTAGAGTTGTAACCTTTATTAATCACATCTGTATATAAGTCATATGCCAATTTTTTTGTCGAGTTGTAAAATTTCCATGTATATGTCCAGTCCTTGTTATTTCCCAGCTGCCTTGTTCAGTAATGACATACCTTGTTAATAAAAGAAAATTGTACATACGGGTGCATACAGTCTGTCTTTTGTGTATGCTATTACTCCGGTACATATTTCCAAACAAAATTTTTTCAGGAAAAAAGAAGGGAAATGTAATTTTTAGACTTAATCTGAAAGCAACAAACAGTGAATTGTATTTATTACTTTTCACTTCAAGTTTCACGATACTGAAGCAAAACACTATCCAAATTATTCAGGCCTTTTTGTTGAAATTGCGTGCGTGTACATATTCTTACCCTTAGATGTTTTTCACCAAGTATTAAGTGTTGCTTCAGAATCTAGGGGTTTTTTGCTATAATTGCAGTTTGCTTGGTAGCCTGGTAGTCTTTTCTGTACTGCAGGTGATTCACTCTCCTAGGATGTTGATTTCTAAAAACACATCGGGTTTGCTGATTACTCAGTCAATACTGTCTCAAATGCTTAGAGAAGTTGTATCTAAATGTTTTCTCAGATGATTAAGATCTCTGAAGAAGCAGTCTGAATTACTACATTTTACATATAATTAGGTGAGTTACCTACTTGAATGGGTGCACAAATTAATTCTCGTGTGGGAGGAGTTAATTATCTTGTTCTTGGTATTACATGAGTGACTTCCAGTCATGGGGCACTTCTGTGTATCGGTTTGAAATTCAGAGCAGACTTATGGGTTGACAACATACGCAGCAGGGCACTTGCTGCAGAATAAGCTACCATGGTTATGCCTGTTCCTAGATTTTAGATGATAGCAGTTAATGTAAATATCTCTGCATACTGATTTGAGTACAATAGCAAGATCAAAAGTACTACTAAAAGAAAATAAAGGCATGCTTGCTGTCTTGAGGCAGAGAATCTTTGGTTTTGAAGATCTTAACAGTGAGAATGGAGAAGCAGATGCTAAGCGTTTTCCACAGATCAGTCCAAGTAGAATGGAGAGGTTTCCTGGGGACATACATAATCAGTAGAATAAACAATTATTCTGTTCATTTAAGTAGTCTGTAGGGCTATAGTCCTTTTTTTCTCAGTGTCTTAGGAGGTGTTTTATTTTCTCAAGACATGATCATATTGGGGTTTTTTTCTGTTGACTTGTATTAAAAAGAAATCATACCATCTAAATTAAATATTCCACCTAGCTTTTCTGAATGAATAGGCTATGAAACTCTACAGAGAAACTTCATCGAGGTAAGAGCATGTGCTGCTCAAATACCACCTCAACCAGTCTGGAAGTTCACTGGGTAAAAGAAGAAACTTCCCAAGGAGTAAATAAATTTCTATGGTAAGTTAATTCTACCCTCCTTAAATGCTAAAAGGATTCCTCCTCTTGGTGCAGGTAAGTCCTTAGGTTAGCAAAGGAAAATCTGTGGTCAAGATGCTGTTTCACTCGTGTGCTGGCTTGAATGAGTCTGGTGTCGGGACTGCAGTGGAAGAAATGGTCTGTAAGTAGATTAGTGTGAGAGAGGGAAGTTGCCTTCTGAGTAGCAGTAGCTTCATAAAAGCCCTTTGCTTCATATTCTTCCCTCCCACTAGTGCTTGCTGTGATCACAAAAATAAAAAGGCTGATGCTCTGGCTGCACAGAAAAATGGACCAAAACTATTGCAACAAGAGGGGGTTTTCTCCCCACCCCTTCCCACCCCCCTTGTGATTTCCAAGGAGGAGTTGGACATGCTTATTTAAGCTCCATTTCTGGAGGAGAGATTTAATTACTCTTCAAGAAAGCTGTTCCTGAGGGGTTGAGCTGGCCCTTCCCTGAGCTGGTAGGGGGTGGGGAGAAGAGCATTGCAAACTGAGGCTTTTTGGAAACCAAACCCCAGGAGAATGTGTTCTCAGTGTGTGGGGACAGCTGTAGCTATTTGTGATAAAAAAAAATAGAGTTCAAGTTTCTTTAGGCCTTTGAGAACTGAGTGTTTCCAAAGGAACTTGTGGGGCCTGTCTCGTGCTGGTGCTACCTGCTTACAGAGGTTTCTGAAAGGAAGGGAACAAAAGGAGTTAAATTGAGAGCAAACCTGCAAAAGCCCTGCAGAGGAGATCCTGGGCTAACACAGAATGAGGAGAAGCACCTGTCAGTTAGAAATCAGAAATTAGTTTTATGCTGGCCTTAGCAACATAGTTGACTGGTTTCTGTTGAAGAACATTTACATGAACCTTTCTGGAACTTAAGAGATCCTGTCTGCTGGGCAGGAGCACGGAGTGACAGCAAGCTGCAATACACCTGTTTACCACTTCCCCACCTTCTCAGGAAAAGGCAGTTTGCAAATGAAGTGCTGCTCCCCTGGGTGCTGGTTTGAAGCCTGGCTTCCATCATGGCAGGGCTTGCCGCAGCCACCTGTGAACGCCTGGAGAATTGCATCCCTGCTTTTACAGGCAGTTTGATCTACTGCAGTCATGCACAGAGGTAAGAAAACCTAAAACTCCCCAAGTTTTTGATGCGTGTTTTAAGTAAAATTACTGTTGTTTGTCTGTTAAGCTCTGTGAGCCTTATTAATTTACCACAAAGTGTTAAAGTATAAATTTAAACTAAAATGTTCTGTGCCATACATATACTTGAAGCTGTTTTTCCTGTTTGCTGAAATTTTAAAGTCAGAGCAAATTGGTCTTATTTTTTAGTATGAGACAAGAGGAAAAAATATATCATTTAGGTATGTTACAATCTATGTGAGTATTGGTGCCTGGAAGGGCACGGTTGTTCCCTGTGTGCAGCGGTTTGCACAGTGACACGAGCTGTGTATGGCCTCAGCTACTGTCATCCCTTGCAGCTGTGAGCCCAGAGCATTGCACCTTGGCCTCCCGTTAGCTGCACCAAGGAGCAAACTGCAGCTTGAGGAAGGGTATTTCCCCATTCCAAAGTATTTGAGGTGCAGCCTCGCAAGTGCTGAGTACAGGGGGACTGTCACTGCCCTAGTCCTGCTGGCCACACTATTTCTGATACAAGCCAGGATGCTGTTGGCCTTCCTGGGCACCTGGGCACGCTGCTGGCTCATATTCAGCTGGCTGTTGACCAGCACCCACAGGTCCTTTTCTGCCAGGCAGCTCTCCAGCCACTCTTCCCCAAGCCTGCAGCATTGCATGGGGTTGTTGTGACCCAAGTGCAGGACCCAGCACTTGGCCTTGTTGAATCTCATACATCGATCCAGCCTGTCCAGATCTACACTACAAGGAGGACACTGAGGTGCTGGAGTGCGTCCAAAGAAGGGAAACAAAGTTGTTGAAGGGTTTGGAACACAGGTCTTGTGAGGAGAGGCTGAGGGAGCTGGGGCTGTTCAGCCTGGAGAGAAGGAGGCTGAGGGGAGACCTTATCACTCCCTACAGCTCCCTGAAAGAAGGCTGTGGTGAGGTGGGGCCGGTCTCTTCCCCCAAGTAACAAGCGAGAGGACAAGAGGGAATGGCCTCAAGTTGTGCCAGGGGAGGTTTAGGCTGGATATGAGGAGAAGTTTCTTCACGGAAAGGGCTGTCAGGCACTGGCACCGGCTGCCCGGGGCAGTGGTGGAGTCACCGACCCTGGGGGTGTTTAAAAGCCGTGTAGATGTGGTGCTGAGGGACGTGGTTCAGGGGTGGCCTTGGCACTGCGGGGTTAACGGTTGGGCTTGGTGATCACTGTAAGGGTCTTTTTCGATCCTGCGGTTGCCGTTTCCCGCTCGCCCGCGCCTCCGGCTGCGCTCTCGCTCTCTGCCTGCAGGTGGTGCTGTGGGCTCGGGGCCGGCGCGGAACCCCGGGGAGGGCGGGGGCAGCACCCGCGGCACCGCCTGCCTGGGGAGGGGGGGAGCAGCCGCCGTGTGCGGCCTGCGGGGCTCGGGAGTTTGCTTACGGGTCTCTGGGGCTGCCCTTCAGTGAGAACTTTGGCTTGGGGAAGGAAGTAACGTGTCTCGGTCATGCAGAATGCTCTGCTGGCGGCCGGGGAAGGGGAAGCGGGTGGAAGTGGCAGGCGTTGCTGCCATACAGATGTAGTGACAGTGACCCTGTGTGTACAAATCAAACCAGATCTCTTCTGTTACTCTGAAAGTTGCTTTCCAGAAAGGCTGCCCCGTGTGCTTGCCTGCATAAACATACATTTACAGTCATAGAATGGTTTGGGTTGGAAGGGACCCCAAAGATCATCCAGTTCCAACCCCCTGCCATGGGCAGGGACACCTCCCACCAGACCAGGCTGCTCCAAGCCCCATCCAACCTGGCCTTGAACACTGCCAGGGAGGGGGCAGCCACAGCTTCTCTGGGCAACCTGTGCCAGTGTCTCACCACCCTCACAGGAAGAATTTCCTCCTAATATCCAATCTAAATCTCTCCTCTTTAAGCTTGAAATCTTTTCCCCCTTGTCCCATCACTCCACGCTATTGTAAAAAGTCCCTCTCCAGCTTTCCTGTAGCCCCTGCAGGTACTGGAAGGCTGCTCTAAGGTCTCCCTGGAGCCTTCTCTTCTCCAGGCTGAACAACCCCAACTCTCCCAGCCTGCCTGCATAGGAGAGGTGCTCCAGCCCTCTCATCATCTTTGTGGTCATCCTCTGGACTCGCTCTAACTTCACCTAGAGATTACTTTAAAAAAAGGCTTTTTAAAATGTGCTCAAGTTTTTACCTACCTGAAATATTTACTAGGTTGTCTCTGTCCCCTGGGGACCCTTGTGATCAGAGCATGAGGCTGGAACCCCTGAGAGTTGGGTCCTTGTCTCTGCTCTGTCACAGACCTGCTAAGCAGCCTCAGGCCAGTCTCTGCCTGTTCCTGAGGCCTTCGTGCACAAGGTCTTGCTGGTAGCTATGTTATTCTAGAAAAGAAAAGAGAAGAGAAGAGAAAATGAGAGAGGAGAGAAGAAAATGCGAGAGAAAGAGAACCTCCTTTCTCTTGTTTGTGCTCCTTCTTTCCAGTAGAAAAGTGACGTTTGGGCAAGAATTCCCTTCATTAAAGGACCAAACAAACAAAATCCCCACACTTTAGCCATTACCTCAGCTTTCAACTTGATTATTCATTGCATTTTTTTTCCCAAAATTCAAAATGTCAAGGGTGGTGAAAATTTTTGGGTAGAAGGGAAATTTACGTTTATCCAAAAAGTACAGGGAAATCTTCAGCAGACACAGAGAGATAATTTTCATGTTGATTTTAAGGGATCTAAGCTCCTGGTTTTGAAGTGTGTGCACCCCAAATGCAAAATTAATTTAATATTACATTAAAAAATGCAAATAGAGTTGATTTCAGTATTTGTTACAAAATATCCTGCAGAATAGAAAGACAGAAAATGCAGAAAAGAAAATGCAAAAGATACTCAAAAGGAGCTCCTCTCTTCAGGGTACTGTTGCTTTCCTTGCTTGCATTATGTCTTGGTGAAAATTTCACAATCTGAAACTCTTACAAAAGAGCTACAAAATGCCAAAGTGCAGCAAATGTGCAGGATCATGTCTGAGGACCTGCAGTTAGTAGAAGCTTGTGCACTTAATGCCAGGAAAATGATACTTTTCTCTGATTTTCTTATCTCTGCTAATTACACCTAGCACAAGAAGATAATCTTGTTAACTGTGATTATTCTGACTGGGAATAGCTGGTAAACACATAAATAATTAATAAAAGAGCAATTTATAGTCAGCAATTACCGAGAGGGAGGGTTTACTTTAGGTCTGTTTGGCTTTCTAGAGCTTCAGACCATGTGGTCATTGCAAGGTCTTTAATTACCTGGGCTATGCATGTTTCTCAAGTGCCTCTTATCCCAGCCAAACTAGGAATATTTTTAAGCAAAGTCATCTTTACCTGGTGGTACGTAGAGACAGGGCACTGCCCAGCAAGCGTCATTGATGTTGCATTCAGACCTCAGGGTGACTGCTACACACACCAGAGCAGGGGGTGTCAAGTCAACTTGGCGAATGGATGGAAGAAAGATGAGGGGAGTAGGGAAGGACTTTACAGCAATCTTAGGGAGAAAAGAAGGAAAATGAAAGGGGTGGTGTAAGGTAAGCAGCCAGCTGAAGAAAAGAACAAAAAAAAACCCAAACAGGTAAGAAATAGAAGAATAGAAGTGCATTGGCAGATCCAAATGCATGGATAAATTTAGCATTCATTGTGTCCTCACTAACTGGATAATTAGTCCTTTTATAATATAAACCTTTTTTGAGGGGGCAAGAAGAGGAAGAAAAGATCCTTTGCAGGTATTTTAGGTATTACACAACGTCACAATCTTCTGAAATACTTACAATGCATATGGCTTTGGTTTCCAAGTGTTTGGGGATTTTGCTGGTTTTGGTCCCAGTCCTTACCCATTATGGGGTAGCACACACAGCTCCTCTCCCTTCTGCAGGGCAGCGGAGTCACTGCATCCCTGGGTGCTTCAACATCCCCCTTGTCTGCTCAGACAGCTTGGCAAAGCAAGGCTGGGCATTGAAGCAGGCGGCTCACCTCGTGCAAAGTATTTGCATATGTGTATTTTTTTGTAATTAGCACAGTCAGACCTTGATTTTATTTGTAACATCAAATGCTACTAATTGCAGCACTTACTGATGAGGACATCCCTCCTCTGTCGTGGCTCCTGCTGCTAGACTTCTGCCTGAGAAGCTGGAGCTCATGAGAGGCTTTTTCTCTGTGCTGCATGTGTGCTGAGGCTAAACAAGCTGTGATTTTACATGCTTGCTGAGGCTGTGGTGTGGGGGTGCGTACCCAGTGTTTTGGCAAAGTCTGATAGCTATGTCATCCTGCTTGGCTCGTGGGTAACACAAGGGAGTATCGAGCTGAGGAGCTGCACAACAAAAGCCACTTGCAAGGCAACACACACCTTGCAGTCAGGCAGAGTAGCCTCGCCTGCCCTGCTGTGGTCCACATCACCATAGGGAGAACTAAGGACCATTCCTTAATTCCATGTAGCTGCTAGGTCTTGAGCAAACAGCTGGCTTGCTGGGGGACAGCTGCCACTAACAGGGCTCTTCATGGGCTCCAGATAAGACTTAGAGCCTGTAAATGGTCATGCTTTGGGAAGCACTGGCTTAATCCTCCGGTTTAAAGACAAATGTGTTGAGTAGAAGTGTGAAAAGAATTCAGCTCACAATTGTAAAGCAAGAATTACCTAAGTGCCTGTTTGAAGGTGGTATCTGAAAGATTTATTAGTTTTATGCTCTGTACCATAAAACATCGCCCAAAGTAATGAAGTCTGTAGATAGAAGAAAAATTATTGAAGTGTTATCTTTATGACTGTGTAGCATTTGTACTGCAAGGCATTTTGTCATGTGCTTACAGCCCTAATCAAACACGTATTTGTGGATCCAGATAAAGAATAATGCCATTTTGAAACCAAAATAGTACTGCTTGATGAACCCTCATTTAATCCGCAGCTCACTACTACTGAGAGAAAATCCTGGGCTGATTCTCAGGCTGTGTGTGCACATCCCTTAGAAAGGGTGGGCAGGTACAGTATGCATTGGTGGGAGAAGTCACTCGCCACTTTCTGTTTGTGGAAAATCGTAACAAAAATTAAGCCCTGGGAGATGTTTTGTATGACAAGACTTTCAAATTTGCATACCTATCCTCAGGATCTAAATCCAGATTTAGACAGCTTCTAAATAATTAATGACAGCAAAATGTAGTGAGGGCCTCAGGTCTCACCAAATTATTTCTCATCTGAAACTGATAAGATAACCTCTTTCCTACAGGTACCATGGGTCTGTAGCTCATGCCCAAATTCAGACAGGTACTCTCTTTATCTGGTCCTTGGCTGTTAGACACACTGAGCATTGCCCCAGAAATGAGCTAGCAACAAAATATGCAGGTGTGTGGGTTTATCTGTATAGACTGTCCCAGGTTTAGGTCCTTCTCCCTGTGATCTGAGCAGAGCCTCAAGTCTCACCTCTGGCTGCCCTAGCAAATGCTCCGAGTTTAGGCACAGTTCTCCGTGTGTAGAGCCAAGCCTCAATTTCTATGCATTTTGCATTGTTTGGCGGGCCCTGTTACTAGTTAGTGTGATTTATGTTTTACTATTGCTCCTGTGAGAGCTGGCATCGTCATGTGGAGCTTATTTACAATGGAAAGAGATTCCTGCAGCTTCACAGAGATGGTGGTGGATTCCATTCCCCATGTATCTTAGCTATTTTTATCAGACGATCTGGGGTGGATTTCTGTCTCTACAGCTATCATGACACCTGGCAATGATTATGATCTGTAAGTTTCTTTTGTCCTCAGTGTCCCAAAAAGGAAACCCAGATCCACCCCTCCCTCCCCCAAAGAAATCTTTCTTGTATGCAAGGGCATTCATTTCCAAAACAGTCCCTTCTCCCAGAACAAGTAGAAGTGAATTGGTCCTTTTTTCTCTGAAGATAACTACAGTCTGACAAGCGTGGTGTCTCCACTGGATGCTGGAGGCAGGGGTGGGATCTCTTCCCACTGGAATCTCTGCCGCGCCGTGCCTTGCAACAAGAACCCGCTGGCAGAGCTTCCCTCCAATCTTCCTCTCTAATTTCTATCTGTTGTTCTTGTGCCCATCTGCTCACAGCAGAGTAGGCTGTGCTGTTTGTAATTAAGATGATAATTTAAAAATATCTCTTGAACCCTTGACCCGGAGGATTCCCTCTGATGCCATCCCTCTGATCTAGGGAGAGCTCTCTCACGGGTTGCCACTCTCCATGTGAAAAAAGGTAGGGTGTAATTTGCAAATATTTATAAAGTTCTGTTCTGGGTAATTGAAACTACTGTTAATTGCTCCTGATTTCAATCCAGACAGCTGGTTTGTTTTTCCTGCACCGCTCCCACAGGAGGAGCTGCATTGCTCAGTGCCTCAAACCCCAAAGGCCCGCCGGTCTGCATAGCGTATTGTCAATCTACTGCATTTTCAGTAACACTTGACTGAGTAGTAAAGGCGACCACGTCTTGTTCCAGGCATTGAGGCAAAGAACAGACAATATGTAAAGCTTTTTGGCTGTGAAAATTTGGGAATAATTGCACTGGGAGCTGAATGAGCATGAAGGAGAGAGGAAGCAGAGCTGTCTGCTGGGGCTCTGAGCAACATGGCAGACCTGGTTAGGAGGGCAGACCTTACCAAGCCTCTTAAATGACAATCTGAGATTAGTTAGACTTAACTTTGACTCAGACTGACTCTCTGAAGATCAGGATGGATATACTTCACTGCTGCAGAGCACATTTCACCAGAAAACTATGCATGGGTGGGTAGATCCCACCCGACAGCTAACGAGCAGGAAGAAAGGGAGTGACAGGAAAGCTGGTTAATATTATTCCTGTGGGACATCTATGAGAAGAGAGGATGTTAGGAGCAACCAGGAAAATTTAAGCAGCTGCAACAGAAGAGGAGAGATCATTTGGGGCCCAATAAATCAATAAGGTAATCAACGTCCATGTAATTACAAGAATGTTACAAATTAAACACAGCAAAGAACAAAAAGACAGACAAAAGTACAGACAAAAGGAAAGGAATCTGCTGTATACACACACACGTGTGTGTGTGTGTAGCCTGGTATGTAATAAAAGGAATAGAGGATCAATAAAAGCAGCAGTGCTCTTGAAGGGAAAAGATTGATGAGTTGGATATTGCTGTGGAACTGAATGTCTCATTAAAGACAGTGAATGAAAAATGGTCTGTGAAAATAAGAAAAAAGAATAGAACGAACTGAAGCAAAATCCAGGCAGCAGGAAATTCAAAGCACCTACATATAAGTGAAGACACTAGTCCAGCTGCATCTGTGGGGTGTCTCAAACCCCAAAGAGATCTGTGCAGCTGCCCTCAGCTCTCAGCACTTCGCAGCATCCTCTGCTGGCTCTGTGACCTTCTCTGTGAGAGCAGCCTCATCCACACCACTGGGGCTTGGGCCCAGGAGAGACATCTGGATCGAGCTGCAGTGCAGGCAAACACATGTGGTGGCATTCAGTGGGCAGGGCTGAGAAACCACAGAGCTGCTGGCTCCACTGCTTGCCAGTGGCTTCACTCCTGGGCCCTCGTTGCTGTCTTAAGCTCAGGGAGGATGAAGCTGAAGGCAGAGCCTGGTGGAGCCTTGTGGAAGGCAGTTAGTTGTACCTGGTTGACCTGATGAGTTGGTCACCTTCCTTGGGCTTTACATAAATGCTTTGTTTTGCAGGCATGGTGGGCCAGGAGGGCTCCATCTCCCCCTTCCCACCAGGGCTTTACCAGCCTTGCCTGGCCAGCAAGCCTGGCAGCTCCCAGCCCTCAACCAGCTGTGTCTGGGAACTAGGGCATGAGGAATAATTAGTTCAGACCAAGCAAAATCTAAGTAGCCTCCATACAGCAGGAGCTAGCAGTATGGGAACTTTTGGTTAGTTCATGTACGAAGGAATGGGTATAGGTCACATCCAAAGCCCCCTGATGGCGAGAGAACATGCCCAGTGATTTGAGCTTTTGGCTATGCTGTGCAGGCATAGAATGGTGTGGATTGGAAGGGACCTTTAAAAGTCATCTAGTCTACCCTCCCTGCAGTGAGCAGGGACATCTTAAGCTAGACCAGGTTGTTCAGAGCCCTGTCCAACCTGACCTGGAATGTTTCCAGGCATGGGGCTTCTACCACCTCTCTGGGCAACCTGTTCCAGTGTTTCACCACCCTCATTGTAAAAAATACCTTTGCTATGTCAAGTCTAAATTTACCCTCTTTTACTTTAAAACCATTACTCCTTATCCTGTCACTACAGGCCCTGCTAAAATGTTTGTCCTCATCTTTCTCATAGCCCTCCTTTAAGTACTTGAAAGGCTGCAATAAGGTCTCCCCGGAGCCTTCTCCAGGCTGAACAACCCCAACTGTCTCAGCCTTTCCTCACAGGAGAGGTGCTTCAGACCCTGATCATTTTTGTGGCCCTCCTCTGGACCTGCTTCAACAGGTCCCTGTCTTTCTTGTACTGGGGATCCCAGAGCTGAACACAGTACTCCAAGTGGAGTCTCACAGGAGCAGAGTAGAGGGGGAGAATCACCTCCCTCAACCTGATGGTCGCGCTTCTTTTGACGCAGCCCAGGGTACAGTTGGCTTTTTGAGCTGCGAGCGCACACTGCCAGCTCATGTCCAGCTTTTCATCTACCAGTACCCCCAAGTCCTTCTTCACAGGGCTGCTCTCAATCCCTTCACCCCCCAGCCTGTACTGATACCAGATATTGCCTTGACCCATGTGCAGGACTTTGCACTTGGCCTTGTCAAACCTCGTGAGGTTCACATGGACCCACTTCTTGAGTTTGTTCAGGTCCCTCTAGATTGCATCCCATTCCATCAAGCATGTCAGTCATATCACTCAGCTTGGTGTCATCTGCACATTTGGTGTCATGGTGCATTTGATCCCACTGTCTATGTCATTGATGAAGGTGTTAAACAGTACTGGTCCCAATGTGGGACCCCTGAGGGACACCACTTGTCACCATCTGGACATCGAGGTGTTGACCACTACCCTCTGGATGTGACTATCCAACCAATTCCTCATCTGTGGAACAGTCCACCCATCAAATCCGTATCTCTCCAGTTTAGAGAGAGGTCCTCATGACCACACAAATGTCAGTGCATTGGGGTGTATTAAGTCCATACTAAACGTGACCTGTGTGATTTAAGCTACTTTTGTTTCTCCTGGGACTGCTAGATTCCAGGTGCTATTAGGAGAAACTCAATAGGTTAAACTGAGAAAAAAAAATAGCCGGTCTCTGAAGAGGGACTATGTCTAAAGGGAGCTGAGTAAAAACAGACAGATAAACACAATGTTGATTGGTTTTAATTGTAACACATAGAAAAGCAATAGAATGAAAATGCTTTAGATAGAAAAGGGGTTTATTTGGATAATTCTTACTAACATCCACCCTATGCCTGTTTATATTTGATATATTATACATCATGAAATGTCCTTATGTCTTTTTTAAAACATGACTTCATGCACATGAATTGTACCATCCGCCCTTTAAAAAAAAAACAACCTTTCATAGCTAGCAGTTGTATTAATTTGGGAAAGATGGTGGGAATCGGGGGAAAAGGCAAATACGTACATCTGCTATGTATGAAAATCATTGTATTGTCTATTCCTTATTTATTGCATTCTAACACTGTCTTTAATGGCAAATGCTAATGACTGCACATCCACGGAAAATACTGAGGGGAGAGAGTACACCCAGTAAGACCCTCTGGCCAAACTGAAACTCCTCATAAGATGTCCATTAATTAAAATGTCTGCAGATGGGTTTCCTTAATTGTAGGAAATGGAATACAATCCCTATAATTAACTCTTCATTCAAAGGCTTTTTTCCCCCTCCAGCATCTGGAAAGAGCAGCAGTGATTGTTTGGCACCTCGTTGCTGGAGGCCACTGCTCCCTCTCCAAAGCGACCCAGTGCCCAGGGCCCCACACCAAAACCAGTTTCATCTCTTCACTCAGATGCCTCCAAGCAACCCTACTGCACTGCACCGAGAGGCTTTTGTCTTCACGTGGATCGCAACTCTAGTATCTGCTAGTGCAATGCCCATTTCTCTTTGCCACAGAGGGAAATGTTGGTTCTTCTCTAAAGTAGTCTTTGCCTGGGCTGGAGGGTGAGCACCTCTTCCCCTCTGCAGCGCAGGGAGAGATGCCAAGTTGTGAAGTAAGTGGAATCAAGGAGTAAACAAAGAAGACTTTGCTGTCCTTATTGGAGCAGCAGGCAGTCTTTGGGGCAGACCTTGCCTTTTGATGAGTTTGTGGAGTATCTAGGAGTGCGGCACCACCAGTCCATGAGTAAAAGCCTTGTCCAATCCCACAAGTATTTCGCATCCTGGTTACTGCCTCTTTCTCCTCTTCCATCCCACTATCCCCTATTTTTACCAGCTTCATGGTAAAGTCCTATAGTCCTCTCGGCCTTTCTCTTGCAGAAAGTCGTTGTCCCTCCATTAGGTGTATCTGCTATGCAGCACTGAATCCCATCTGCTGTCCTGCCTTTTCCTCTTCCATCTCCTGGAGTCAGTGCGCTAGAGCAGGGCACAGTGGAGGAGAATGAAATGGCCTCCTCCCTGTGGCTGCTGTCCACGGGTCTTTTTTTTGCTTTTCTCCTTTCTGCTGCAGTGTGAGGATCTGTGGCACAGTGAAGAAAACTTCCCAAGAAATGTAAGGCAGTGCCAGGCAAACTGAAAATTGCGTGCTCTAGCCTAAGACAGAGCAGCAGGGGGGAGATGCTTGCTCCACACTGCCCAGCATCCCTGGTCTTCTGAGACAGCTTGTGTCTGCTGCTGCTGGTACCACAAACAACCATGGCATTGAGTATGGACAGGCCCCGATCCATAAGGGTACAGTAACTACTACTGGGAGCAGCTGCTACAGAGAGCACTTACACAAACTCCTTAGCTAAGGGTTAAGTTGTCACCACTGGTGTGAAATGTCCTCGGGCTCTGCCACAGGTGAACCACACGGATGGAACAAGTGGTGGTGAATTTCAGCACTGAAGCCTGAAGCAATGTATTTCTGACCACATACCGACTCGCCCAAGGAGCTTTGCTGCTTTTTGGGAAAGCCAGGGGACACCGTCTGGAGAGAGATTGCATGGTAGGAGGGTTTTGGGGGTCCCATGGGCCTGGAAGTAAAGCGGATACCTGGGGTCACTGTGCAGATTGCAGCCCTTCTTAATATGGTGTGGACCTCAAAGGATCCACACACAGGGCAGCTCTCCAGAGGCCATGTTCCTTTTACAACTTCCTTCTGCTTGCTGTGACTGACATGGGTCCCAGTATCTTGTCTTGGAGGAGCTTCTGCAGAGATCTTTGTTCTCAGGGCTCGCAGGCATGTTGGAGCCATTCTCCAGGGAGCCGTGGGAGCGTGGGACCAGCCACAAGGCTGACGCTTGCTGTGGCTGCAAAGGCTTCCCCAGAGAGTTGCATGAGAGGAGCTAGGGGTGCAGAGAGCTGCTTTCATTCTCACCAAAGCTACAGAGATGGCCTATGCTGTCAGCACAGAGATCACATCTAGCTCACAGCTGCATGCATAAACTGAAGGGAAGACAGACACAAACCTAAGGGGGGGGCTGCAAAGCCATGTGGTGTACTGTCCATGGACTCAACTGAGGAAATGGAGCTTCATGCAACTTCATGGGCTTTCCATGCCAGCCCTGACCAGGAACAGCACACTCAAAAGTGAAAAATGTGTATGGGGTGAGGCAGCAATACAAATTCATCAGCTTTCCCTTTCTGTCACTCAGTATTTATCTTACTGCAGTACATGGGTACCCGCTCAGTGCAAATCACCGCACGCTTCTGCTGAAGGCACTTCCACATTGTGCAGCACAGCACTGCAGCACAGTACTGTACGGGGCAGATGTTTTACTGCTGCTTCCCACGCTTATCAGGAAGGAAAGCCAGCAACTGGAATACTGATGGTTTAATCATTCATGCGCTCTCACTTTGTTCTGTAACAGCATTGTCAGAGTTTTCTATCTATGGCGGTTGTTTTTTTCCTAATCTGTAGGATAAGTTACTTTTAGGAACATGAATCTGCTTTTATTCAGTGTTTTTAAAAATACTTCTTTTTCCTGGACATAACTCAAGCATTGGTATCACTGGAGTCGCTTGCTCCCTGAGAAGAGCTCTCAGCTGCTGTGAAATGCTGGGGACTGCTAGATACTCTGCAGACAGTTTCACACATTAAAGAATTGCACATTTTGCTTGTTGTAGCTAAGCCAGGCACCTTCAGAGTGGGCAGCGCCTTTCTGAGTGTGGAGAGAGATCCCTGTGCTTTAGCCCACATAAGGCACTAACCTGCATCTTAGGGAAGCTGTATCTGGTTTCCCACATCCACATAGTTGGAGCAAGTCATTCCACAAAACGTTTCCAGAAATGATGAAGGAAGTCTCAGACTACATCCTCAAAAATTACAGAGCTACTATAGAAGCCTTTCACTACAAATCAATTTTGAAAATGGGATATGCCTTGGAAAATAAGGAAAGGTAATTATATTTGTGCCTAGTAATGCCATTGGACATCACACAGCGGTGCCACCAGGGCCCCAAGATGCCCCTTTGTCATGCTCCTTGAAGAAGGTGCACCATCTGAAAAGAAATGGCCTCAAGCTGTGCCAGGCAAGGTTTAGATTGGGTATCAGGAAAAATTTCTTCACTGTTGTCAGGCACTGGCAGAGGCTGCCCAGGGAAGTGGTTGAGTCACCATCCCTGGAGGTCTTTAAAAGATGTGTGGATGTGGTGCTCAGGGACATGGTGGACTTGGCAGTGCTGGGTTAATGGTTGGACTTGACGGTCTTAAAGGCCATTTCCAACCAAAAAGGTTCTATGATTCTATCCCTTTTGCTCTTGCATATAGCATTTACTTTCTGCTATGCTCTCAGCTCCTCTGAGGTGACTCCTCCTGGTGCTTCTCTCCGAGAGCCCACAGGAGCAACAGCCCAGTCCAAACCATTGCTTCCGAATCTAGTGCTCCTAGCCAAAAGGGGTTCATTCACCTGGCAGAGATATGTGTAGAGAAATGCAAACCAGGGCATAGGGTTCAGCAGGACACTTGAGGGTCACATTTACTAGAGAGAAATCTAATCACATGCTTAAGTGCACTGCTGGATCCCTGCTGTAACTTCTCAGTCACCAACAGACATGCAGCTAGAGAGGCACCAGTCCTAGTTGCACAGAATATAGGATAAATAAGATGAAAACTCTCCATTTGCTGGTTCACTAGTGCTAGGCTGGCTGTAAGCTCAGCGTCCTGCACCACTTTCTGCAGTCTGCAACAGTCCAAGTGTGCCATAGCCTCCTGTCTTCCACATCGAGCCAGAAAGGGTGCAGATTCCCAGTGTCCCTCCCTCCAGAGGGCAAACCCTGGTGTTGCTGGAAGCATTGTTCTCTGAAGGGCTTGAACTGCTCAGAGGGCAGAACTTGGGTCAGACTTGCTTCTCAGCAACCTAAGCAGGGTTTCTGCACATGCTTAAACTTGGGGATGTGGTTAGGGGGGATTTTTCCTCATTCACTGCTTGCAGGAAGACTGATTTAAGTTTTGGAAATGCTTCTCCTTCCACTAGGGCTATTTAATGTGCAGGGATACACCCAGCAAATGATTTTGCTTTATAAAGTTTTGATATGTATTTCAAGAGACTGCTTTGTGCAGATTGCTACCTCAGTGAATGTACTTTGCAAACCTTTATGATGATCTAATTAATTTTGCTAAAGTCACTTTGGTAGAAGCATTTCCTACCTAAAGGTAAGGTTCTCACTATCACCCAGTGACTTTTTAAATGCCTTTTTTTTCTTTTGTTTCAGTGGTCAGTGTTGAGCCATCAGATATTATGCTCAGAATACAAACTTTTTTCCTCACTGCACGTATAAGTGTAAAACTGTAAGTATTGATTCAATTGTACATTCAGCTTGTAAGAGGCTGTCTGGTAGCCACAGTAAAGTCCTGCTTTTCTACTGCCTAATGAGTGAAAGGCAATTCTGCTTAGCTTTTCCTAGCCAGAAAGCACCCTGATGGCTTTTCACACCACAAGCTTGTTCCTATGCCTCCAGAGTCAATAGGGATTTTGTCATTTATTTGATTTTTTTTTTAACTCCTTATCTTGTAAGGTAGATTATAGGTAGTAATATGATGCAGAGTCTGATCCTGTCTGCGCTGAAGTCAGTACACAGTATTCGTGGATTTTGGTGTCGCTGGATTAACTCATTAGTTGTAACTACATTTGCAGGGAGGTGAGGACTGTGAAACCACACCTAGCTTATACTTGCCCTCGTGTAGGCATAGGCACAGAATCTAGTTTGACATCCTTAGCCATAATCATGTGAGAGATCACTAGATACTGACTTACCAACTTCATGAACCTGAGCACAGCCTGGCAGCTCTCATGATACTGGTTTTTCTAGGAGTAACCCATGCACACCCAAGGCATCTCTGCCCAGAATAATTTCTTATGTGTGAAACTGCAGGCTAAAAGTGTCCAATGTAAAAGAAAACATTGTGTGTCAAAACACAGCAATCTTTGGGTGTCTTAACTTATCAGTTGCTGGGTTGGATACCTGCTCTTTCCATGGATTTCTCAAGGGAAAGGAAACTATTCCTTTTTTTTCCCGCAGCTCTGGCCCGTATCAAAAGTAAATGTAAGTTATCTGAATGTATTCATCTCTTATTTGGGTAATGTCAACTTTAACTGCTTTTCATATACCAAGCTCATTTTATATATTTAAATATGCTGTTTTGCTTTCTACTATTGGTGTGTCGCAGTAGCTATGAGCACGACATAGAAATACAAGAAACAAAAGCCTCAAAGGGGCTGGTGCTTCTGGCTAGTCTGATTGTAATCGTTGTTCTTCATCTTGATGGTATTGACTTGCCCTCCCCTGGGCAACATCTCTCACATGAGACTTGTTCCTTTCTGTATTCCTGTTAGGGAGAATTGTGTGCAATGGCATTTTTTTAAGAGGGCATATTTATATATGTTCACAATTACTAAATCAGCTGTTCACAAACACGTGGCATTTGGTCTGAAAAGGAAGTTTGAGCTTGTGCAGAAGTGACAGGACCAGAAAATCGGAGAACAGCAGTACTGGCCACTAGCTAAATGTAGCTGGAAAGAGAAAATGATCTAGTGGAAATAACTCCACACTTCTTACCGTTTATTCAGAACTTCTGGGGCCAAATTTGATCCAGTAATATTTTAATTTTGTGAACTTCCAGTAGAAATATTGATGCATCAGGAAGGCACAGACTGATAGTCAGTGACTCATCAGTCTTTTTTTATGGTCTGCCTCTACCTCTCAGCTCTTCTAATTAAATATTCATTGCTTGGAAATGCTCTCCCAGTGTGTCCTTGCTGGTTAATTATAATCCACTCACCTTGGCTCTCAAACCTCTCCTGCAGTTGAATGCAGCAGACTGCTGCTCTTTACCCAGGCAAATCTTCCACCAGCCCCCTGGGTTTGTGGAGGGTGATGTTGTGCTCCTGAGGTGCTGGCCACCAGGTCCTGCTTGGGTCTGCTGTCAGCCACAGGGAAGCCATGGCAGCTTCTGTTTGGGGAAGACCCTGTGTCTTCATTAATGCTCAGACTCTCAACCTGCAAACTCGGTGAAAGCTGTTGAAATTGGAAGAGGACAAATCTGTTGGGGTGAACTGGAACAAGGACATTTAATTAAAAATTAAAAACCCAAAACAAAACAACAAAAAACAACCCACATGGCTTCTCCGGATCTACTGCAACCTTCCTACGTGGGCCTAGTAGTTCAGATGTAACTGAAGCCCACACAGATGACATCTGCCATTTTCCCTGATCGAGACAAGTAGATATCCAGACAAGTTTAGTCTGATGCAATCTGTCTGTCCTAAAATCACTTTACATTTTTGCCTCCATTCATTTCTTCATCTTCATTATTATTTACTCCAATATCTGTTTTAAAGTTGTACATGAAGACAAACTAATTAACTGTATTTTCTAAATTATTTTTCCCCAGCTCAAGATTTACTCCCAAGTCTTTAAAACTCTTGCAGTTGTTTAAGTGCTTACATTCTTCACTGCTTCTCGTTATGTTAACACTGCAATACTCGGGTAAGATATGCATAACCTTGAACTGTCAGTATACACAGGTTCTTCATCTGTTCAACATCAAATTAAATTTTCAAAGAAATTAAACACAGTGCAGTTTAAGACTTTCTCTATTTCCAGCCTTAAATTTGTATATATAGTGAAATAGCCTCTACTCTGTATTGCCATCATATCAATAGTTAACAAATGTAGGCAAAAATGTTCATCTATTTCATTTGCTTGAGTCTCAGATCAATAGAAAGAGTGTCTCTCTTTTTTTTTACTTTCCTATGCAAAAATGTCATCAATTATTAATCAAAGCAGACTATATTTCATTGAAGATCTGACTTCCTGCAGGAAGATACAGTATCCTTAAATGTTAAAGGTGCATCTTTCTTAAAATTCTGCATTCTAGAGTAGCTTTCAATTGCAATATGAAATGGGTCCAATGGTAAAGCCTAAATGGGTGTAAGTGTGAAATGTGGGCTGCAATGCTTTCACATGCAAAGAGCTTTAATATGAGTACCAAAAGTGTGCAGACCAGCATGCTTCACTCATGGTCCTGCGGGACTTTAATAGAAAGCCATCCTCCTCAGACCATTTCTCTATCCCTAAGGATGGGTCTGGACCTCTGAGGGACACAGTGGGGATGGGACGTTCACTCCTGCGCGAAGGGCAAATAGGCCCCAAATACAGATCATCTTTGGAAGGAGAAGTGGGGGATGCAAAAAGCTGAATTGCAAGGCTGGGGTTTTCTTTCCTACAGTGGTCTCTAGTGATCCTATCCCCGGCTTGCAAAGAGGTCCTAGGAATCCTCAGCCTGCCAGAGCTGTGTCGGGGCCATGTCAGGACCTGGGCTGCTGAGGGAAACAGGGATGTTTGCTGGATTGGAACTTAGATCTTACATCAACTTTCAGCAAGCAGCTTCCAGTATTCATTTTAAAGCTCCATTGGCTCAATTTAAGCCATGCCTGTCATGAGCATTATGTTCAAACATAAGCCAAAATGACTTAAAGACACGTTTAGAAGGACCATGAACCCTGTCAGAATTGATAACCAAGGCCTCGCTTTCTTTATTATTTTCACATGCTCAATTTATTGAATATGTGCAGAGAATGAATTGAAAACAAAGTGCTGTATTTGTGTGACATATTAAATTATGTATCAGTAGCCCAAGACACTGTGGTTAGCCATTAAATAAATCATTACAAACAGATGAATTCAGAATTATCTATTTCTATATTTACATTTGTGGCCTAAGAGAAGAAATGGAAGTTTTTCACAGAGAAAAAAAAATCCATCCCTCATGAGGTCCTCCAACTAAGGTATCTAATGCTAATAAAAATGGCATTTTAAACATAATTTCAAATGTGTTTCTAGCTTCTCCTAGGAGTGGAAGACAATCAAGTTTCTTTGCTTAACCTTTTTGTTTTTTATATATGTGTTCATTTTGAGAGAAATGTAAGAACAGTTTGTTGGCTGAGCTTTTTTTAAAAGAAAATTGTTTTCCTTTAATTGAATTGGAATTCATCCCTTTGAAACTCATCTGCCACAGAGCTCAGCGGGAAGGAAAAGGCAGCCCTGCTGGCCCTGGGAATGGCAGCAATGCTCCAATTAATTGCAGTTGGACCAGAAAAAAATGGCACTTCTCACAACAGTCTCACAGTTTCAAACTGTGCGGTCAAGTGTTTGTGTTTTTCTTTTTATGGCTGCAGCTCATAGAGTCATGAGATTCCTGTCACGTTTCTGTTGTCGTTTTCAGAAAAAAAGAGGGGAAATGTTTCTACCTCTAATTGTGAACGGGATGGAAAAATGGGGGACCCCTAGGACTCGTGCATAGAAGAGTAAGTAAAGGCTTCTCAGGTTGGCATAGTAAAGTCATGAGTGCTTTTTTTGAGTCCTTACCTCATAGTTTTGAGAGACCAGAGGTTGGTTATGCTGCAGCAGGATCAGGCCCTGTTGTTCAGATCCATCAGGTCAATTATGCAGGTGGCAGGTGACTTAACATAGGTGATCAGGAATTAAATGCACACCTGAAATATATCATCCCCAAGCACTTGGCGGAGGTAGGACATAACTTCCTTGGAGTGTTCTGCCTCAGGGTCTGTTTGGGCAAAGCATCACATCTACCAAAATGTCTTACTGTAAGTGAGACCTAAGTTAGCAAACCTGAAGCAGTTTTTGGGATCCTACTCTGCTTTTTGGTAATGACATTATTTATTTAATTTACATCTCAGTTGGAGTGAGAAAAGTCAAACTCAAGTTTCACTTTGTTCTGCAGAGTTTCTGGTTAATTTATGGTTCCCATCTGCATCCTTTAGCATAGCACTGTAGCAGCAGCAGCAAGTGCTCTGAGCGAGTTGTTGGCTTTGGGGTTTACTTTTCTAGAGGAAAATATACATAGAAGAAACATTTTTATTGCTTAAAGAACAGGATCTTAACCTGCTGACTTCCCTCCAATTTTACCTGCTGACATTATTGTGTTTGATTTACACTAGTGCCTAATCTCAAGCAATGAATGTCCTAGCTTTCAGGAGCTGAGCAGGCTTTTTTGCCATTCCTGATAAGCCCCTGATAACCATAGATACTATATAAAATGTGAACACCCGGGGATACTGTCTTCCTGTGATTGTGCATTTTTAACCCAAGAACAGAAGAAGCTTCCTGCATTTACATTTTGCTATCACAAAAAAGCCCAGCCACAAAGGCACGAAAATCAACACGGAAAAATCACCACAGGCTGGCTTTTCCCTTTGTATAAATAATGCGAACTTGCATCAGCTGAGATGTGAACCCATGTGGGAAACCTGAGAAGCTGTATCTAAGTGTCAGGAGTAGGTCCTCCTATATTAATACCTTGTAAAAAGAGGAACAAACTGTTCTTTAGAAGGAAGAAAAATTGCATAGCTCTGTATGTGAATGATGGATCTGTTATGCTTGCACAATTTCACTAAAGATCCTCCCGGCAAGAAAAATGCTCTGGGAAAGTATCCCTAAAAAAATCCAATGCTGCCAATAGTGTCAGCCGTGCAAACACCATCTCTGTGTATGTCACCGTATGTAAACCTGGTGAGCTAAATATTTGACTGTATGTTTCTGCTGCTCCCCTCTCACCCTAAGAGCTGTTTGCATTATCAAACAAGGCTGCTAATGTTTATGTACACAGTCACCCACTCTGTCTCCCTCCATCAGTTAGCTTTTATTCTGGAGAATTATTCTCTTTGCTGATGCGAGGCTGCTGTAATGGCTCCACTGGGGGATCCTGTCTCTCAAAAGAGAGATGTACCAGTGGGGCAGAAGATAAAAGCTGGATCTGTGCACTTTAATTGACACCTAAAGTGGTTTTAATCAAAAGCAAAGACACTGCCATGGTGTCTCTGTGACTGGAAGAGACATGGATGAGTCTGGAAAGCAGAAGAGGAAAAGAAATACTGCAATTAAGCACTTAGCATCCAGTAGAGAAGTCCACAGTGGCTCACAGGTGAGTAACTGTGTTTGTTCCTGGGGGTGAAGCCATGACATGGAGATGAGAGGTTTCTTCAAGGTTGGAGAGATTCTGGAGTAGAAACGAGAAAAGAAAGGACATTTTGTGAACCCCGCACATGGTACCGAGGAAGCTGTGAGACACTGAAGCTACAATTTTCCCCCCTCTGGCTGGTGAGTAGTGTTGCTAAAATAGACTCTTTCCAGTCATCCTCCTCATTGCTCCTACAAACCACAATAGTAAAAGTGGCAGGATTTGCCTTCCTCCACCTTTGAGTTACTAGGAAAATTTTACCTGTTCCCTTGATTTACTGTCCAGTCTCTTGTTACCTATAAGTCATTTTCCTTGACACCAAATGGGGTGTCAGCAGGTTGCAGCCATGGTTTAAGACTCCTGGCAGATAGAAGAAGCAGAAGATATATATGTATGTGTGTGTTTATGTAAGGAAACCTGCAGAATATGCCTGCTGTTCCTAATTGAGTTAGGGCCATTTGCAAGGGAGTGCTTACCTGCTGTGGGATGATGCACTTTGTGCTGAAGGATATGGGGCATGGGGAGGAGAGATCATTCATCAGATTGTGCTGGAAACACTCACCTCAGTGTGGCTGGCCACGAATGGGTGACAAACCTGCCACAGGGACATTTGTGCAACCATCAGCACACAAGCTGTGAAGAGGAAAAAGCAGTCATTTAAGGATGGTGCCCAGCATGGGGGTCTATGCCTGCACAGCCTTTGGCCCTGTCTCACTCCAGTCTGGTTTTGGAGATGTTGCAGGTGGTGGGGGCTCACTTGACAGCAGCTCAGGCTGTGGCAAGAGAGGTCTCATCCCTAAGTGAGAAACCCACCAAGGCAAAGTCCCTGTGGGCAGAAGTGCGACTGGTTTTACATGACAGGGGCCCTGTGGGGTGGCAGGGTGCTGGGGGATGCAGCAAGGCGACTGTGTGTGCCCAGCAGTGAAAAGCCAGCTCTGTTGGAGCTGAGGAGTTTTGCTACCAATTTCAGCAGAGCTGGGATTTCGATGCTGGCAGCTCTGCACAAAGGAGCACACTCCGGTCCTACACAGGCTCAGTTGCTCTCAAAGACGGGTGTCCTACTGCTGTTTGGACTAAAAATTTGGGAACTGGAGATAGCAGACAAAGGACAGAGCTGTGGTGAATCAGAGCTCTGTTCTTCCATCTTTACACAAACAAAAGTCCCATTGAAAGCAGTAAGACATTGAGTCCTCTGACTGAAATATATATATATAAAAATACATATAAAAATTTGATGTATTGCAGTTTCAGCTCTATGCTTTCCCTTGATTTTAATTTTCTCTGTGGAGTTCAAATAGAGTGTTCCTTCACAGCTTATTTTCAAAGCCTTTTTTTTTTTCTTTCATATTTAAACTCATTTAAGGCCCTTAGATTTTTCTCCCAGCTGTAGAAAGCAAAGACAGAGAGAGAGAGAAAAGTCAAAGACTCCTCTACAGGACTGGAACCTTTAAAGAGCATCCTTGAAATAGAGAAAAACCCCACAATAAATAATGCTTCAATTTTTTAAAGGAAGTTATCATTTTGAGTGAAGACTTTTCCCATTTTAAGAATATGAAATAATTAAAGTGCATGTATAATTATGCTTTGTCTCTACACCTGCATGTATTGTGAGGGTTTTTCTCACTTTTGCTCCTATTTTATCTCTCTCACATTATCAGATACTGCTTCCCAAACAGGTGCCATGGGGAAGGAGAAATGCCTGAGCTTATGCCAGGATCACTGTTCTGGTTCTTTGGCAAAACCAGGTTTCCAACATGTTCATGTGCAGCACATGCCCTGCCCAGGCAGGTGATCAGGCAGGTGACTATCTCAGGGCTTTGATCCAGCAAGGGTGGGTGTTGCTTTCTGGGGTTTTGTTCCCATCCTTCCTTGTAGCTGATGTGGTTGCTTCTAATTTTCTTTGGTTGTTATGGGGAGAAAACAACCAGATTTGTGCATTCAAGTGGATTTGTGCAGAAAAATGCAGTGTGTATTCAAGTGCCTCTCAGACACCTGAGCATCCCTGGATGACTGAAACTCTTGTTAATGGGGCTGCACTCCTGGTTGTTTTCTCTCCAGCCCTTATGAGGTGGGCTGTCTCCTGAAATGCTTTTCAAATGCTAGCAGCTGGAGCAGCTGGGTTAACTTGTGTTAAGCAAGCTCCTATCAGCCTTGGGAGGTGTCTCTTAAATGTTGAGGTGCAGGGCTATCAATCAGACAACCTAGGAGGGCTGGCTCTAACGTTGGTTGTTTGCAGCCCCTCCTCGGAGCAGCTGGGTTAACTTTTTTATTCCTGTGAAGGAAGCTCCTCTAGCTGAAGCTGAGGAGGACAGCTTTCCATTTAGAAAGCTTGGAGCATCCCAGGAGCTGCTTGGGACCTCCTGTCAGCAGCTGCATAGCTTCCAGATTGTACATGGGTGACTTTATTGGGTGTCTCTCCCAAATCTTGGGGGCATTGCCAGGGGTGCTGTGTTTGTAAAACACTCTGGTAATACAGCCAGAGAGGGTGACAAGTTAATTTCTTCCTCTTTTATTTTCTCTGAATGAAGCATTTATTTGTGCAGTGTAATTAGTGAGGGTACGTGCAGGTGTCTGCCATCTGGAGCACACCCAATTAAGTCAGGACACTAAAAAATGGGCTGGGAGGCTTGTGGAGAGCATGAGAGGGAAGGATGTGCTGGTTGGGAAGAGTGCCCCCAAAAAGGTCCCTGCTGCCACCCTGCTGACAGGCAGCCGTCCCCTTGAAGGGCCTGTGTAGCACAGGGACGTAACTCTCAACCTGGACCAGAGTCTTCCTCTCCTTACAGAAACATGCCATTGCAGCAGTGTTTGAACCCACTGCATGGGGAGAGGTAGTAGAAAGAGATGAACGTGGTGAGCACCATGGAAGAGTAGAGGAGTTTGCCCCTGCTCATGGAATGGACGCCTTTTCCATCCCTTGTGTTAGGGCAGTGGGACTTGGCTGCTTGTCACCACCATTAAATTGTGATCCCACTGGCCAAATCCAGCAGAGTTTGAGAGAAACTTGGGAGTCTCAAAGTTAATTATATATTCTCAGCAGATTTATGAAGAGGCTTATTAAATTAAGGAGGTGGGCCCAAACGGGGGTCCACCAAGGGAACCATGCTTGTAGCTTAGTCCAGCTGATGCTGGTCTAGCATCTTGCTCATGCATATGTAACCAGAAGCAGAGGATAGGAACTGGTTATTTCTGGGATGGTGAGGATTGTTGGGGAACAGAAGATGCAAATCTGCAGAAACACAGCCTCCATTAATTCCACTACTTCATAAATGAAGGTGGAAGAGAAAGTGGAAAAGCAGTTATTACTACAATGCTTGTGATTATTAGGACAAATCCACTAGAGCTATGAAATTAATATGCTTAAGTGTGCTAAGTCTCTGGATGTTCTTATTCAGAAGTAACTTTTCTGCTATCAGGGTGGCCATCCATATGAATAGGAGGAGCTCATCAGATGAAAGCTGAAGAAGTAAAAGGAAAAACTGAGACAGGTCAAAAGAAAGCATTTCCAGAACTCAGGAAGGGAAAGAAGTTGAATGTTCTGCCTTATATATGAAATGCATCTCTCAGGCTAGATTTTTCAGGGGGATTACTCTGAAGGGGCTATTGTGACTATTTCTAAAGTATGTCAGAGAGGCTCTTCTGAGATAGTACTTACATTTCCACTGTCTTTTGTGAGAGTTGCAGATTCTCAGCAAGCTTGTTATGAATTCTTGTTCTCAAATGCATTAAAACAGAAAGGCGCTCTGTGCCTTGAGAAGCTTCTCCCATAAATATATAAGGCAAAAGCTGAGCAGGGAGAGGGAAGGATCCATCATGCAGCCGGTGAGCCTGGGTACCGGAGGCAGGGGTAGGAGCAGGGATCTCCTGAGTCTCAGCGCGATGTCTCTGGTAGTGTTGCCCTCCCACAGAGCTTCCCATCTTGTGGTTCAGCCAACAGAGGCAGGAGTGCTTGCTCAGCCCCTCACTGGTGGAAAATTGTTCTTTCTGCAGCACTTCAGTGCTCATGCAGAAGAGGCCAATTTACTAATTGAGGAGCTTCACTTTTGCTGATGAACGCACCTTGGGAGCTGCTCAGCTGATGGTGTGTGTTTCCTTCAGTCAACCCAAAGCAACATCAAATACTGGTCCAAACTCTGCCAAGACGTTGCACATCTGCCTGGTGTTATAATTAGAAGCAATAAGACTGTGGAGGGGTTTTACTGCCTGCAGCACAGCGTGCTGCAGAAGACAGTGGTATCCAGGCCAGATCCATGTTCAGGGCACTGCTATGCTGCCAGTACAGCTGAGGTTAGCCCTTGAGTGTAATGTTGCCCAGGCGATGACACTGCTGTAGGGCTGCGCAGGCTGGGCAAGCGGGCAGTGAATCCATTCGGTTGTGTAGGTGCTTCCCATGCCACACTGGATTTGTTATCTTGCCATAATGTCTGGTGTGGGACTCTGCGGGCGCGTTTTGGTGGGTGAAAGTAATGTGAAAGTAACTCCTGAGGTAAAAGTGCTGTGAGACAGAATACAGCCAGAGTCCCTTGAGCCTTACTTGGTAAGTGATGGGCTGGATAAACCCCTCTGAGCCATCTACTGCCTTGGAATAGGAAGGGGGATTTAAATGAGGCTCATGAAAATGTCTCCTATGCAGTTTCAGTTCCAAGCTGGTGCTCTTTGTAATGCCATCTCAACCTCCTTACCTTATTTCTTCTTTCCTTCATACCCATATCTCTGAAATTGTTTGGGCAATTAGTTATTTGTTGTCACCTTTTGTCTTTAAAATTGGGAATATTAGATACTTACAAGTGCTCATGCATTGCTCCTTCTCATCATTTCCTCACTCTGGTGGCATTTCTTGGGTCTGTCTCACACTTAGACCCATCTGCTTCATAATACCCAAATACAGCCAATGAGCAGTATGGTTTTTATCCAGACTATTGTAATTACTATTTATTTTTATTACTCCTACTATATTTTTTGAGCTAACAGTCATGATGCTATAGTTATAATTTAGTTCTAGTTTGTACATAAGTCTGGGGTTCTTAATCTGTTTGTATGAAAAATATGATTTGTCCTCTACAAACTTTGCAAGCCTTAATCACTGAGCAGAAACAGGATTTTTTTGAGAATTTGCAAGTATGTCCTTTAATTAGCTTGGAGCTAAAATTAGTCATATATTTGTCCCCTTAAGAAAGTTAGTGCCTGTGTCAAATCTTTCACTATGAGTACACTTGATATCAGAGTAGCACAGATATCTCGCTCTCCATATAATAAAACTGAAATCTTGGGCCCAGGTGACACTGAAAAATATTAAGTTGCAAATATTCTAGTTATTAACTATTGCATTTAATTACTGTAATTATAGCAGGTTAAAATACAGTCAAGTCAGCATCTTAGATAAGTCTTAGGTGAGGCTATTTGTGATGTCAAAAATAAAGTCATCTTCCACTATACAGCTCATTGGTGGGACATGATGCAGACATCCATAATGAGGAAAATACACAGGTGAGCAGAGACCCGTGTGCTCAGGGCTGTGTGGCAGATTACATGAAGCAGCCCTGTTGCTCTGGGAAGCTTTATGGCTGCACACTGGCACGGGCACAGAGGCTTACCCCAGCCCTGTGCATGCCAGGGATGCCACAGCAGGGGCTGAAGAAATCATTAGGTAGGGGTGCCCCAAAGTCCTGAAAGGCAAGCTTGCAAGACAGCCGTCACATCATGCACAGACAGGGCAGTGGGTAGGTAGTTTGGTACCCAACCAGGCTGCCATAGGCACTTCTGCTTCAGATCTGTAGCTTGTGGCTGGCATCATGTTGGGCTTTTCTTGATGACCATCCAGGAAGGTACTTTCCCAGAGTGTGCAAGACTTGGGCTCCATTTTCTCCTCCACCTCTGAGCAGCTGAATCCCCATATTTCACTTCCAAGATGAGCCTCTTCCTTACCTGCTGAAGGCTATTCCTCCAGCCAAGCTTGTCTTGCTTTACATAAATACTGCTGTATTTCGTGTGACCCATGGGAAAAAATACAAGTTCCTAGTCTGAGGATTGAGATGCTCTTCTATCCAAGGCAAAGAGGGGTGGGGTTGTTGATTGCAGTTCCTGTTCCTGCAGATGGTTACGTGTTTCATATTGAGTATTCACAGCAACAAGGGCTGGAGTCCCATTGCTGCCCTGTCACTGGCCTGGGGAACATGAAGGTTTTCCATGCCGAGGGTTGAAGCTTCAAGAGGTGATTAAGGAGCTCAGCCTGCTGGGAAGGTGTGTGCTCAGCTCCCAGGGGCTGGGAATGGCATCGAGACCTGCCCCATCCAACAAGGGTGTCCTCTGGAGGACAGCAGTGTCAGGTGAAGAGGGAAGGGCATTGCTGCTTTTGCAGTGGAGTCCGCGCGGACTTCCCTTGATGCCTGAGGGTTGCCAGAGACAAATGTGTAAACTGTTGCTTTAAGGTGATTGGTGTAAAAGGATTAGTAAAATTAGTTTGTAATACAAATTAATGTTGGCCTTTAAAATGATGGGTTGAAATCAGCAGCAAAAAGGCAAGGCTTGCCAGAGACTGATGTCAGTTGGATAAAACCATCACAAAATAAGTGAGGAATGATTTGAAGAGCTTGTATGATACCTAGGCCAGAGGTTACATTGTCATGTGGAGATGCTGCTGGCTAGAAAGGTGGTGGCTCTGTATCAGTGGGTCACTTGCTGTGTCACTGAGCCCCTCTGGTTTGCGTTTGTGTGCCTGTTGTCATCATAGCTGTCAAGTGAGGTACTGCTTGTATAAAATCATAATAATGTTAACAACAGTAGTTGGAATATTGTTTTACGTGATGATGGGTGCATAAGTCAATGATCCTTGTGTAGATCCTCATCTGTTCCAATCACAGATCTTGCTGTGTAATTGATCCTTTATTTTCAGAACTTCAGGTGCTGCATGCTAAGATTCATTCTTGAGAAACATCCTAATCCTGCGGCATGAAGAGGTGCCCGGCATGGCTGTGTGCAGAGCTGGCTGTGACTTTGGGAGCAGGGATGCTGACCTTGCTGTGGTCAGGGAGGTAGGAGGACCTCTGCTGTAGGCAGTGCTAGAAACACAGCACAGTGGCCTTCTTTTCCCTGCCTTGTCTTTAGTGGCTGTGTGAACTCATTCAAACTGTTTTCCCAGTTAATCTGAAAACTAAGAATTTATATCAATAACAATAATAATCTAGAAGCATTGTTATTACTTCTCCTGTTCTTCCTGGAAGTTAGGAGTCTTGCCAGCTGTGTTTACCTCAAAGCATACAGATTTCTTTTTTGCTCCCCAGTAAAAACACACAGACAACCATGTCTCTGTCCTGGCACGACAACACAATGAGAAAATTGTATCTTTAAATACCAACTTAATCTAATCTGGGACAAAAACAATAAAAGGCTTTAGTCATAATTGCACGGTGCCTGCAGGCTGTCACCAGAGGGCAGAGACAAGGTTGTTCGTTGCCACGTGTGAATAGTTTAGAAATTAAATCCCCTTTTCACAAAGGCAATAGATTCTGCTCTTGCTTGTGTCCTTTCCAAATATTTCAACTCTGTAACCAGATAGCTCATTTCATCAGCATCTGTCAGAGACCTTCTCTTGATTCTGTCAAGCTGTGTACAAAGGGGCAAGGAGAAATGTCTTTATAATATTATACATGCCTGACTTTGTAACATCACAGTTTACATGAAATACAAGCTCTAAGTATGAACAGGAGACTAATTTTTCCTTCACAGGGATTTTCCACTGTTTTGTGCTTGTAGTGCCCACGCTCTGCAGTTGCATCCCACCCTGGGTACCCATAGAAAGAATGGGGGGAGTCTGGTGGGAATGCATCTTTCACAGAATCACAGAATGTTAGGAGTTGGAAGGGATCTCGAAAGATCATCTGGTCCAACCCGCCTGCCAGAGCAGGACAGCCTAGAGCAGGTCACACAGGAATCTTTGATTTGGAACTGCTCTCATATGATACATGTGGAAAACTACTGTGGTTTCAACTTAGAATAATAAAGGTTTTAAAGCTCAGACCAATAAGGTGAAATTTTTATGATGCCTCCCCTATGTAAGGAAAGCAGATTCTGAGAACTCCTCTATTTTCCATTTCCTAAGTTGGAAAGACAGTGAGAGTTTTGAAAGCATCTGTGGCAGTCTATGAATTAATTTTTGTTCTGGTGAATAGTGTGAGGTTTTGGCAGCAGAAAACCAGTTTGGTCTTAGACACTGAAGCAAGGCATATCAACCTTGAGAAACCCCACCCTGGCAGAGCCCTGTCAGCAATTGGTGGCCGTTGACTCAAAATAGCTCCGTCAGCATTTCCACTTGAGGACTGGTGCATGGAAAATCCTAGTACAAGGGGAAGGGGCAGAAGTGCCACAGACTGACAGTTTTAAAGAGAAATGCTCTCTGCCAAGGAACAGGCACTCTCTGGAGCAAGAGGCAGAAGTAGGAAACCTGGAGTCTCTGAGTTTCCTGCAAATACCAGGGACCTTTTGGCAGCATGGGTACCTCGGGGGGGAAAGATGCGCTCAGCTGTCTGCTTTTTCAATGCTGTGCATCACCTTGCTGTAATCTGTAAGTGACTTGGTTTTGTTTAGGTGGAGGTTTTTAAAAGTCTTTGCAATCCTCCCTACTTGTTTCCTGGATAGTAAACCACATACAAACACTTAAGGACTTTGCTCATTGGGGTGGCTGAAAGTCCTGCATCAGAAGATGCCAGGCAGGAAACATGTACAAGAGACCAGGATTACATACGGGACCAGAATGATGCTCACAGCCTTGGAAGTAACAAGGCAGGCTGGCTCCTAAGGACAGCATGGGAGTAAAGAGGAATGCACAAATCCTTGAGCAGAGATTAAGTAAATATCATTTATTGTACTTTGTGTCTTAGCATGTAATGAAACACTCGGCTCTATGCGTTTCCCTGTCTGAGGAGCGAAAAACGATTAAACGATTAGAGAAATCCATAGGTTGGGAAGGATTTGCCCTATGTCTGGACTGTGTATAGTGATGCAGAAAGGTGCTGGATGCTGTTTGCAGTATACTAGATTTGCCATGTTCCCAGATCCTAAATTCCACTGCTCTGCACAATGAAACCAAAGTTAAGCTGAAATTGGGCAGTGTCCTAAATGTGACACGAAGGTCTCACAGGAGGCAAGGTGGGCACGCAACAGGCACGTTTGGCATCATTGATGTCGGCTGTGTTGTTACAGCTGTGAGATCAGTGGGTTTTGCCATCAAGTTTCTTCTTGCCCCCAGCTCTGACATGTTTGGTGACTAGTAAACATCAGGAAGGACAGAAGCTCAGTGCATGCGGGAGTTTGGTGGAAGGCAATGTAGCAGAAAGAGCAAGGGAGCTGTGGCTCTTTCAGTGCATCTGGTTTTAAGGAGCTACTGCTGCAGGATGCATTGAGGGCTTGAGAAGAAACCAAGTTACACGTGCTCTTGTAGCTCAGGTACTGATGTTTCCCTCACCTTCCTTTCCCCACAGTGCTGCAGCCCCAGCACTAATGCCATCACCAAGGGATGTGTTTTACCATGGGCACCTCTTTACTACCAGCTTCCAGACAACTATGTGGAGAGGAGTTGCTCCTAAAGTTAGAGGCAGAGACTGTGTCTTGCTTTCTGCTTTCCACCTATCACATTGTTTAGATAGCTCATGTGATGAAACATCAGATACTTCTACAAATTTTCTGGTCTTAAATCTGTGGTCAAGAGCAGAATAAAAGATATGGGGAAGCAGAGTTTCTCTTTCATCCATCCTTTTTTTGTTTCCTAAGGACTTAATCAGAATCCAATCTCTCCCCACCCCATCAGGATATTTTATTCTTTAATCAGAAAAATATTTATACAGTAACTCAGGCAATAGAACAGGGAAAGGGGGAAGAGGCTTATTAAAGCATGTTGCAAAAATATTGTAGGGTAATCTTATTTTGTCCTACTGGCTAATATTAGGATTCTAATTTTATGATTTTCACACCTTAAACCTTAATTTTTAAGATAGCCAGACTATAACACTCTGATGACACTTACATACCTATAGTTTTAGTTAAGTTTCATGGTCATGATATTGAATCACCTTAAAGCAGACAAAAGATAGTTTGGCTGCAGTAACTATTCATGTCCATGATCAGCCAGGCTTGTGTTATTTCTCAGTTCATCTTTCATTCTGAACATATAATGCTTAGTTTTTGAATTATTGCAATATCTATAGTGTTTTACCTTAAAATGCTGTTTTGGATTGACTCCCTTCAACTACGCCTTGGCACAGCTTTGGTTTAGGAAAAGCTACGTTACACAGAACAGTGCTGCCAGGCTCCGTAATGAACTGCAAGATGATGACTGAAAAATGCTGCTTGTTTTTCTCTGGGGTTGCTGCTTTGTTGCTTAATTTAGCAGAACAGAACCCAGTTTTTCACCTCATAATTATGAAGGCTGAATTTCTGACCTGGCTCACTGCTCCCATGCTCCTGGGACACCCGGTGCTTCCAGAAAATCTCTCTTCATCTGTCTTCAAAGGTGAATCCAGAGAGGTAGGCAGCAGACAGCTGCTGCCAGTGGAGTTGGTTTGTGCCATGTACCACTAAATGGGTGGGTTTGGTATCTATAAATGATCCGTTGGGTCTGCAGTTCATTGCTTCAGTGCCATGGCTTAACTGGAGAGAGGGTTCAAGAAGTGAAGAAGGAAGCACTTTTAAGGAGAAGCAGGAATTGTCGGGCCAGCTTGCCAAATCAGGTTAGGAGCAGTTTATATGACTATTGTAAGGATTTATCATGAAGTGTCTGGACATGGAAGACATCAGTATATAAACAAGATATACCCTGTATTTTTCATTATTCTGGCCTGCAACAGTGCAAAGCATTTAAAAGGCCAGATCCTTTGTAGCACTAAGTATCCTCAATCCCAGTTATACCCCTTGAAATCCAACGTGCTCAGCGCCTTCCCAGGAGATGTATCTGGTAACGGCCCCATGCTGCCCTCTCTCCCAGTGAGCAGCCACTGCCACCCCAAGGATAGAAATTAAGAAAGCAACCTGACTCCATCAAGAACTGCAAGACATTCCTTGTATGTGAAATTACTTCATATTCAAGGTTTCTAAATAGCTGTGCTGCCACTTACAGAAACATGTTTTCACAGTTTAAGTGCATTAACCCCTAGTGGACCTCAGGTCTTTATGTAGGATTTGATGTGTCTTCAGGAGATCTTCAGGACCTGCACAGGAATGTATGTGAACTAAGCACCAAGTGAAAGAAAAAAAGCCAGTCCTGGAAATTAAAAAATAACTGAATTTAGATCAAACACTTAGAAAGTCTGGATTTTGCCCTAAAAGGTTAATCACTGTTTGGAATTTTTTGCCGTGGGAGATTCATTGTGTAATATTGAAAGACAAGATCAAAACCCAACATCATCATCTGAGTGCCAGTGTCATGCCTGGATAAAACCAAACTAGATCAGTCCTGATAATATTTGCTCCCAGACAAGCTGCTGAACCTCTGGTTATGTTTGGGATAGGAAGGAATTTCCTCATGTGGTGATGTGATGAATTGGCAAAGCCTTGGGGTTTGTCTTGTTCTTATGCATTGCTCAAGGACCATTTTTTGTCTTATTTCACATTCTTTGACTTTCTGCAGCCTTTTGATCAGAGCTGAACATTCACCTTTTCCCATCACTGGGCCCTGTTTTGTTTCTGAAGATTTCCTCTGCTTTACCAAACAGGTATGGATGTATCTGATTTTTCTGCATTACAAATATACTCTAGTGGTCTCAGAAATAATCCAAATTATTGCCCACCTGGAAATAAAATGCAGGGAAAGGAAGAGGGTGAAGGGAATAATTAGCTGCTCAGTCAGCTACAGGCTTCAACTCCACTCTCTAGAAAACAAATGGGTTACAGAGTGCTCCAGTGTGCAGAAGTATGGTCAAAGCACACATTGTGTCGGGCCAACACTACATGTAAGAAGCAATCTCTCTGCTTTCATGTGTGACTAGATCATTGTCAGGTCTAGTATGAAGCAAAGAAAGTAATTGCTAAGCCTCACAGTTAATTTTGTTTATCATTCCCTTACTGTTATGTTTATGAGAATGGTCTGTAGGTCTGGTAGATGCTTACAGCACACTCAATTCCAGGTCTTTATGAACAGCCCCAGTGCTGGTTTGGTGCTCTTGGTAACCTGTGTGTACTTCAGCCTTCCTTGAAGCCAATGGGAGACTGCACTGGACTCACAGAGTGGGACTTGACTTGGGTCAAGTAGAGCCAACAACTAGATACAACAACTACTTGATCTGCTGTTTCTCTAGCTGTTTTCTCTGTTCTGCAAAAGGTAAGCTTATTTTAAATAGTAGTCCCTAGCTTGGCATACCCCTGTCTGACTTGCAAGCCCCATGATTAGAAACTCACCAAGGCTAGGGAGCTATGTGAAGGTTGTCTTGTAAGCATGTGAGCAAACTGTAAATTGGAGCTTGAAGAAAACTGTGAATTGAATCATTTCTCCAAAAGGATTATTCAGTTCAGCACATTGTAACCGTAAGCAGTGTTGGCAGTTTAATACCTAATTACATTAGTTGTAGTTAAACTGGCCTGCTGAGGGGTGCCGGGGGAGTTTTCCCAGATAGAGAAGGCACCACTGTCCTCTCTTTCCTCTGTTGATTTGGCAGTGCACATTTGGTTTGGTATCTTTGTTGTTGTTCCTGGGCGCCCCATGGATCAGAGGCTGCTCGTGCGAGGCAATAGCCCTTGACTGGGTTTGGCTGGTGTGACTCCAACTATGAGACAACAAAGTGCTCCTTGCTGCTGTCAGTCAGCAGCACCGCCACCCAGCGTGCAGAGCTTAAAGGACTCTTTGGCAGGCCCCAACTGATCGTACTGAAGTCCCTTTCATTTAGCTCCACTTTGCTCCTGTCCTGCTGCTGCTGAAGTCATTAACAAAAGCTATTTGACTTCAGCCATGCTGGAGCATGTGTCCTGCCTGGCCAGAAAAAGAGGAGTTGGCTGCGATGGTGCATGAAATGCAGGTGGAGAGGCCTGCTCCTCCCATTGTTATTTTATTGCTGTTCATCATTTATCATAATTGCTGTTTCACAGCTAATTGCTGTCATCTGAGGAACGAGCATGGAGCATGCTTCCTATTTGGAACTGACAGAAGGGAGCATCTCAGAAAATCCCAGAGGATTTTTGAGATCACAAGGCTCAGAAAGATAACAAAATTAGCATGCATAATTCCCCCTGATTTTCTTTATGCCTGCTGAGAAGGTTAGCAACAACCCTTCTTTCTAAGAGCTTGCTTTGTCTCCTCTACCAAAGAATCCGGATTGGCAAATGTTAGGTCAGATTTATGATTCTACATCTTGTTTTTCTTCTGGGAAGGGTGGTGAAATTAGAAACAAAGTACACGAAAACATCATAAATGATAAAGGCTAGATACTGAGAAAAATTAATAAAAACCATTTTTTTTCCTTCATCATGAACTCAAAGTATAACCTGAAGACTGTTCCTAGCAGGCTCCTATCCCCCGTCTAACTTGAACCTGAGGGATGGTTTAAGCAGCTCTGTTGTGAGGTGAACAAGGAAGCCCAAACTTGGTGAAACTGCACAGTGCCTAGGCCGGGTGTGGTCTGTAACATGTCTGTTGGTGGTTGTCTTCAGATGAGTTCTGGTAACTCAAGAAATCCTGACTGGCTCCTAGATGCCAGCTCTCAGTTATTTCTGGAATGAAATTCTAGGCTAGTAGCATGCATTTTAATAGAAAAACATCTATTTGATCTCCATTTTTTTTTTTCATTCTCATAAAGAAATGTTAATTTCTCTAATTTCTGTTGATTTTTCCCATGGACCCCCTGCTTCTCCCACATGTTCTGGCTTGTGACAGAGGCACTTTTGCAGTGAAAGAAAGTAGGACCTATTCATGGGAAGAGACGGGCATGGTCTGAATGCTTCAGAGGATCATCTTGTAAGTAACTTGTCTTTATTGTCTCATGGAATGAGTGTTAAGTCTCAGTCCTCATTAATGTGGTTGATTCAAGAGTTAGGAATGGTGTGCAATGGTATCGATGAGTTATCCCTAGGGCTGAAGAATCAGAATACCCATTACTTACATTTGAAAAGCTCAGTTACTTATGTTCTCAGCAAAAGCACCTATTTTTCTCAGCTATTTCTGTATATTCAGCACAAAAGGATTGCATAATGGGCCTGGCAAGTCCTGCAACTATTGTTTACAATCTGTCAGCTAATCCTTTCTGTGAGTCAGGCAGTGCCTACTGGGTTGGGCATTTGATTGGGATTAGAAATTCATTATTATGATGATGCATATTGCAGTGCTGCCTGGAGGCCTCAGCAGGTTTACAGCCACATTGTGCTAGACAGCATGCAAACCTATAGCTTGTAGCCTATTGTTAGAGCACCTTCGCTCTAATTCTGGATTTCACCCCGTTTCTCCTTGTGGCCCTTGGGTAAGACATCTAATCCTGTTCTGTTTCCATATCTTTTCAGGGGAGATGATAATTCATTTCCTACCATCAGTCAATGCCTGGAACCACCTGCTTTTGGAGGAGAATGCCAGGGTGATGTCACCCAAAGGCCACAGGGAAATACTGCAGCGCAAGTGGGAAATAGCATTTCCTCTGAGTGCTTCTGCTATTCAGTGAAGTAGGTTTTGCAATGGGAATTTGTGCCCTTTCCAGCAGTGCTGCTGCACCCAAAGCATATGCAATGCGAAAACCACAGCAAGTCTTGAGTTGCACCAATGCTGTTTGCAGCCATGGAGTTGCTCGCTAAGCCAAGGGCACAGTACATGGCATCGGAGTCTTCCTTACCCCCCCTTGTGCTGCATATGGCTCCCGTCCCAATACGGGGCCCTCGCGGGGTAGCAGGCAGACTCTCCTCCCTGTCCTTTCAGGCTCTAGGCACTCCTGCTGCTGCTGTCCCATTGTCATGCCAAAAGAGAGCTTGCTGAGTGCAGGTGCCAGCACACCCTGTTTGTACTCTGTCTCTGCAGTGCCACGGCCACACATCTGTGTCTGCAGTTGATCCCGAGCCTTGTCTACACCTGCCGTTCACTCACCGGCACCTACTGCCCCACGATATTGCTCAAGTGTGAACCTTGACAGGGATAAACTGTCTTTCCTTATGGTTTCAGGTGAGGGTGAGCTTGACTGGATTTTACCACCTCACAGAAATGGTGCCTCTTCTTGTCTGTCCTGGATGCTTTACTGAGGTGGCCATACCAATAGCTTGTGAAAATGGAGCTGAGCCACATACAGATGAGCCCTTTGAGGGTTGTGTGCTGCCCATTTACCTTGCTGGGATAAGTGTTGGACAGTGGGGCCGCTCTGCAAGATACTTCTGAAGAAGAACAAAGATGTTTGAGACATAAAGGTGGCATGCATAGGAAAAAACAAGCTCATCATGGGTGTAAGTCCATTGGGATATCTTTGCTTGCTTTTATGCTGAAGGCAAATGGAGCAGAGCTTTAATTCAGTTTAAAAGCCTGGTCACTAATGCTGCATCCCACATCCCCCAAAGACAGGAGCAAAGGTGGTGTTTGCTGAGGAACTCCTGAACAGTTTCATCTTTGTCTCCCTCTTTTCTAAGCCCAGATCCCTTCTCTACAAGCTAGTAACAATGTCACAGCCACCAAAGGCTGGAGCTGACACACAGGGGGCTGTCCTGTTTTGTGATTTTTTTGTCTCAGGGGCGATTTGAGACTTAAACACTCACTTGGTCTGTACCTCCTTATTTGAGACTAACCAGTCTGAATCACTTCTGATAAACTACCAGTAGGAGTCTCAAACATAAACAGTTTAATTAAAGTAGATCACTGGATAGAGAAACCCTGTGAAATACTCCCACAGAGGAGAAAGCTGCACTGTGAGTGCTTCCCTGAGTATTCGCCAGAGAGGCTGCTATCTGCAATGCAATCAGCAATGGCTGGTATCACAGGGCACTGAAGGGCTCATCTTGAAACTCAGACCTCAACACACGCAAAAGAACAGCTGAGACGAGTGACTAAGGACTAATCACATCCACTATATCGTGAGAGTAACTGAAAAGTAATAGAGGAGCCACCATAAGGTGGTCTGAGACACAGGTCTGTAGGACACTGGACTTCATTAATTTTCTTGTACGAGGGCTAGCCTGTTTGATATGGCCAAGGTTTTTATATACTACTTTTACGCTGTTATAGGCACAAGGTCAGTCAGTCAGTAAAAACTTTGTTAAGTAAAGCAAAGTTATATTTAAAGATTTTTTCTACTTATTCCATTCTAGCTCTGTCCTGCAGTGGCTTTTGAAGATGTGGTACCTTGAGAACAAGGCTGGATATGAGAAGCTGGAAAGAGGAAGTGGGAAGAAGAAAGTGTTCAGGGTTGACATGGAGTTTACTTCTTGCTTTTCCTACCCTGGTGAGTTTGTGGTGCTGGCCACGGAGGTACGGACTATACCATGTCACCTTTGGGGACTCAAATGCATTTGACAGACATATCTTTTATCTTCTATAGTTTTCTTTCTGTTTTTATAAATTTGTGTTTGTAGAAACTAACCACAGATGAGATTACTGCATTGCTCCCATGGGATGCAGACTTTAAAGTTTAGGCAACGCTCTGTGGCTAACAAGAGCCGACAAGTTATACCTGAGTCATTCCCCTGGGTGAAACATGCCCTACTCCAATGACAACAGGAGTGCGCTGAGCATCCTTCCAAGAGATGCCAAGTGTTGACACAAGGGCAGTCATCTCCCATTATGATTAACCAAGCAGAACTTGCAGTGGAAGAGCCACTGAGGTGATAGATCTTAAATTTATCCTAGTGGTGATAGCAGACTGCCAACAAGATTAGAAGGATGACACTTAAGGTAGTCTTTTGGTAGTGGGGCAAGAGTTATATTCTTAGCATAAGCTGCTTAGGAAAAGCTTCTTTTACTTAGCGTTTATCACTTCTTACTGATGTTTTATTACATTGATAGCTATCCCAAGAAAGTGTTTTAAAGTCCCTACCTGTTTCATACATAGGCATATTCCCTTCAACGCCAAACATATTTTGAGAGAACAAGACTGGAGACAAAATGAGTTAGATCTAATTAGTTACACTGACAGAAATTTAGTGTAGCTGCTTTTTTGACTAACAAAATAGGACCTAATGTGCTTTCTGAGCCACTGTGTTTCTTTCTACTGACTCTGATGGAAACTTGATACAGTATATGGTGACTGCACATCTGTGGACTTCACTCAGGAGAAGCTTACAGTGAGCCTAGCAGGATCTCTGGCTAGAGCAAGAAATGCCAAATTTGATTTTGTAGTGTAAAACGTGCTGCATTTCCTCAAACNGATGAGCCAGGTCAGACACATTCCTTCTAGGTGAAATAGACTTTCATTCCCCCCCCCCACAAGCCTCTCAGGTATACAAAAGGATAACACAGTGTACGGCATCATCACCTAATGGTTCCTGCAATCTGCACCATGCAGAAGAGTCCCAGGGTGTTGTACAATGAAATTCTACAATAATCTTAGTAACGAAGAACAATTAAGAGCATCAGTTAACCTATATTTTTCTACCCTACTTTAAGTGTCGACTTACACCCAGGATTGCAAATACTAGTTGGAAGTACATCGCACTGTCCAGAGGCATAATTACAGAAAGCTGTAGTTGTCTTTATCACAAAGTTTTAATTAGCAGAACACATTAAATTACCAGCTGATACAGATCTTAATGAATCATTTATGGGCCTACATCTAGGATAATTACATGTAGCTGGTCACACATAATCACTCACATACAGCTGGGCTTATGTGAAATGGAATATGCATCTTCCTTGTGAAGTAAAGGTAAAAGATAGGGATGGGACAAAACTGGGGCAACAGCCCACCTTAATTAACCAAACGGCTTGTGCCTGGACCATTGTGGGGAATAAGAACAGCTGGCATCAAAAGAAAGCCACCTTGAGGAAAGGCAGGAGCTCTGCGCTCCTGAACTGTTGGCTGGTTTGGTTTATGTCAGGCATGGTGCCAGTCCCCTTTCTCTCATCAAGTTTATCCCTCCCACCCCACCGTGCTGAGCTCCTTCATGTACTCGTATCCCTGCTTCCACTCCTCCCTGCCCCATGGGCTACCTTGGGATCCGTCTCAGGTCCTGTAGTTTAGCTTGTATTATTTTGAACTGTTGGTTTCTTCTCCTGTTTTTGTTTGGGTTTTTTTTTTGTTTGTGGTTTTTTTTTTAATCAAATAATACTTCGATACCTTATTGTATGTAATACATTATGTCCAAAAAAAAAAAAACCCAACAAAACAAATCTCCTGCATCAGATAGATGTATTTGCCCATAGTCTTTCTTGCAATGTCTGTCTGGGCTTACTCTGCTTAGCTGGAGCTCCAGCAGGAGCAAAGCCCGTGTTTGTCTGACTGCAAGGCAAAAGCTAGCACTGAGCAAACCCTTGCAAATGTATATTTGGAAAGATTAGGAGCAAAGCATTACCAACCTATGCAATATTGTAATCCAAAGTCCTTTAAAAGCAGCATTGAATAACTTTCTCAATTATCCACAGAGATTGCTGCTAACAGGTTTCTCTGGTTCCCTACCATCAGACGAACTGCTGATCTCTGCAAAACTTCTTTCAGTTTAGGTACAGAGTTCCGCTTAAAATTAGTGGGCTTTTCAGAGTTAATATGTTAATCTCCTGATGCACTACAGCTGGCGTCTGAAATAGATCTTACCAGACTGTTTACACTGTGCTTCCTTTCAGGGTGGTTAGAGGCGAGAGAGCACTTGTGGCAAGAACTGATGTGGTGTAGGGTTTGACAGCATCTTTCCACACCTAGCTGTTGCTTTTGTGGAGGAGAGAGGAACAGAGGCTCCCAGTATGGCTTCTCAGCTTCTTTCCATAAGAGGGCTGGGCATGAGCCCCTGCTCCATTTCCCCCAGTGTATCCAGGGTGGCAGAGATTTCCTTTGCTGCCTTCTCCTAGAAGAAAATGAGAAACCTGGTGGAAGAGGTTTACTTTCTCTCTCTGAGGCAGAAAGTTGTTTGTTCAGCTCACTGAGCCCAGAGGCACCTACGCCAGAGGAGTGCACTGCGTGCTCCATCCGACAGGGCAGCTGCTGGGGGTGCTCTCAGCACCACATCTGATAGCAGCCTACGTGCTAAAGCTGACAGTCTTTCTGGATGGATGGCTGTAATAACTTTGCACTTCGTGGCTGTCGCTGTTTTTATCCTCCCAACCCCCCAAAGGGTAAAGAAGTGTGGTTAGTCATTTTATGGGGAGAAACTGAGCCACAGCGTGATGAGGCCACACAGGGAGCCTGCAGCAGAGCCGCTTGGCTATCAGACTCTCCTCTCCTTCCTTATCAGCTCTGCCTGATACGTGTGTGTATGTTTGTGTGCGTAGGACATGGGGAAATTACTTCTGAGTGCCTGTGAAGAGTGGGAAGGAGCCAGGGAAATGGGAACAGTGGTGCCTGCTCCTGACACCAAAACCAGGCTGCCTAAAACCCTCAGTACGCTGAACAATGACAGACTTGCTCCAGCACCATGTTTTCAGTGGAGCAGATTTTTTTTCCCCAGTTCTCTTGTTAGACTCTCAGTCGTGGTTTTCCAGCCACCGCCAACACTGTCTGGGCACAGGTCCATGTTTACTCTAGCTCCACAGCCAGAAATATGGCAATTGCTGGTTCATGCTAGTGTGTGGTTGTGTTGAATGCATCAAAATGCGTCATTGAAAGTCACCAGCTACATAAAGCACAGAGCCGTGGCAGGGAAATCAGAGAGTATATAGAACAACATTGAGGAGAGTAACAGCACTGGAAGCCAAAAACTTGCCCAGAAGATTGTCGGGTTTAAAATCACTTTATCAGAAGGCCACTTCACAAAGTAAAACACTTCTTTTGGAGTGCTGTGTTTTGACATCTGATCTGTATCAGGGGTACAGTTTATTTTACAAGAGCCAATGGTACCAATTACAGCCCGAGACTTTCAGAGCAGCACGGGGGACTCAACCACACATCTTCCATTAATTATCTCTTGGCCAAGTTAACTGCAATGATAGCACAAGTAATATGTCACAAGTTCATATTCTATCAATAAAATCAGCAGCTATGACCCTGATTGTTGCTGGGAGCGCTTCTTCTCAGTCAGAAGATGCTATTTTATTGCAGGCACTTTTCGAAGAATGTTGTTTTAATGCCAGCAGAGCCTGGCTTCTGCTTTCTCAGACTTCCTAGAATCATAGAATCATCGAGGTCAGAAGAGACCTTCAAGATTGTTCAGTCCTGAAAAAGGGAAGAGCTAAGAGCCTGCACTAGCCCTCTCTATCAGTACAGAGCCTGGACTAAGCACGTCTTTGCTGACCTCCTTCTCCACCTCTTGGTACAATGAAGAGACTGTCTTAGTTTCAAAAAGCTGACACATAGGTACAGCTGGTAGGTATTAGCACTTTCGTTGTATATTGGTGGAATGGAAATAATTTGGCAGCTGTTGTTGTACTTGCTTGACTTCTTGGTCATAAAAAAATCTTGGGAACAAGTACCCTAGATTCCAAATCCAACGTTTTGGGTTCCACAGTGAGGCAGCTTTGCCCTGGGAAGAGGGTGATCTAAGCCCCTGCAGTCAAGGGTATTGAAGCAGGGGTTGCCACTGATGTGCACCTTTGGATAGTGTTTTAACTTTTGATGCTTCTGCTTCCTCTCCCCTCCTGCCATGTAGCCTTTGGGGGCCAAAAAGCATCTATTTCTAATGTCCAGTGCCTACCTCTATGCATTAAAACCTAGCAGTGCACTAACCACTAGTAATGATAATTTATGCAGCGACTTGCTCCACCACCCCTTTGTATCTGAGAAGGAAAAAGCAAAAAATTCCCAGTTTGGAATAAGCCCATAACAACCCTGATATTGCCATTTTTAAAAAGGAGGGAGTAGAAAAGAACAGCCACTGGTATTGGCTATATCCTTCTCTTACCCTTCACAAAAAGCAGTGCTGATGAATAGACGTGTGCATCCCTCAGTCCATCTGGCTGCCCAGTGCCTCTAAAGATGGCAGCTGGGCTGAAAGTGGGAAGAAGGCAACCTGCTGAGAGAAGGTGTCCAGATAATAAATTAGCCCCTAAAAAACTAAAAACAACAAAAAAGAAATTGCACTGTCCAAAAAGTAGAAATTAAAAGGGACAGGATTACATGAAATTAAGCAGCCTCTTCTGTTTACAATTAGCACTAGGCGCCAGTAGCAATAGAGCAAGTTTTCTACTAGCTCCTGGGACGTTCTCCAGCAGGATGGACATGGAGATGGAGCAGCAGTGAGAAGCAACTGAGCTTCAGCGTTTTAGAAGGAATTGTACCCATGGCAGGTTTAGGACAAACCTGCAGACACCGGCTGGATAAGGTGCCACGTGGCTCAGGTGGGGTCTGAGATCCTGCCAGGATGCTGGGCTAATTCAGGCAGTATTAATGGAAGGATCCAGTTTGAATTTCTTTCTGTGAATATCAATGTTTTTTCAAACTTATTTTTAATTATTAGAGTTGTCACAGTGTGAGTCTGCTCTCTCCTTTACAGCAGCTATTCTAAGAGTACCAGAAAGTCAACTTGGAAGATGCAGTCCTCCAGGTGTGCAGGCACAGACAAGGACCTTACCCAAGAATAGCTTTGTGCAGACAGAGCCTGGCTGAAGTCAGAGTGGTTGTGTGAAAGCATGGGGCTTCTTCCTCTCCTGGAGTCAGGGGTGTGACCATGTGCCAGTGCCTTCAACCTAATTCCAGTTGCAGGATTATAAATATGTCTTGGACCTCTGCATGTATCTGTGTGGCCCAGGGGCTCTGAAGCACCCCTCTGAATTGCTGTCATGGCTAGGGGGATCTCTATCCGCACACTCACCCACGGCTACAGGCACAGAAAAACAATCAGTCTCTTGGACTGACAAAACTGCAGAAATTAAAAGCCCCTGTTTCAAGGCCATGAAGGAACACACAGCTCCAGGTCAGTGGCCATGACCAACCTCCCTCCAGCTGCACCAGCTGATGTAAGCTTTCAGTGATAGTTTTCACCCTTTTCCGAGGGGAATGACCTCTGCTTTTCTTTGCTTCCTTGTGATACAGAGACTAATCTTCAGAGTCTATGACATAGCATGGTTTCACAGATGACTTCCAGGCTTAATTTAGGGTCTGTTTTAAGCCAGGAGAAATATTGGTAGAGTCTGTGGCTGGTGTGGTCTCTCCTGACTCTCATGGTCTCAGGAAGCAAGTTATCAGAGAGAATTTTAATGGCTCTTATGGTCTGTATGAAAGACTAGTGATATCAGAGGGAATTCTTAAACAGGCTTCTTCCGAGCTCTACACGATGCCTTTTTTTTTTGCCATGCTGCAGAAATGTAAGCCTTAGTTGCGTGCTGCAAACCGGTGCAGCTGATGCGTGCTGTGGGGAGATGGTGCTTGGGAGAAGCTGCTTGCAGCTGGTTCTGCCCATGGAGTGGGTTTGCATTTTCTGCCCACTATGATAATCTGGCTCATGGACTGCGCTCCTTTCCTGCAAAAGGGCTGCACTTTTCCTCCTGGATGGAGCCATCTCTGGATTTGTGGCTTAAAAGCTGAGTGCTGGCAAGGGGACAGAGGAAGATCAATAATCCTCAATAAGGGGATAAGTAAGACAGTGGCTTAAGGGAAAGCTCCAGAGAGCTCATAATTATCATTAGAGGGACAAGCAGTGATGTCTTATTGGTGTATCTCATTAGAAATTGCTGGGAGGTACTGGACTGGACAGTTGCGTCAAATGCCAGCCAACCCCAGGGGAGCTGGATGTAAATGTTGTAATTGATATAAGGATGGAAGCTGCTCCAGTACAAAGTGACATTTCAGATATTGTGGGAACGGATGATGTGGAACATCCTCAATAAGATCTGTTTCCCTCAACTCTTTTGACTCCTGTCAGAGGTGCATGTTTGAGCTTTTCTCTGGGCAGATGGCTTCTGCAAATAGAACTGGCTTTGAAATACAAAGTTTTGCTGAATTCATTATATACCTTCTGACTTCAAAGCTTTGCACTTTCCTCTTTAGTTTTAAATAGAGCTACTTGACTGCTTTCAGGCCTGTTAGGTTTGAGACAGGTGCTGCAGTGGATGTCACTGGTGAAGAGCAGTAGTGGCAGAAGGGTTATTCGGGGTGCACTGAGCAGGGCTGCGTCTCACCTCTGCCCACATGTGGCCAGGAGGGATGTGGTCCCTACAGTTACATGGGTCTTAGGGGGCTCTCCTCTTCATCAGCTCTCCTGATTTTCCCATTCCTTAGTGAGGTGGACAGATGCATTAGCCTGTCCCCGCACCTCCAGCTCTTCCAGGGTGCAAGGCACTGTGCACCCTGTGGATGTCATAGCTAGGCCTCTCACAATCATCTTTAAGAAGTCATGGAGATCAGGGGAGGTGCCTGTGGACTGGAAGAAAGCAAATATCACTCCAGTCTTCAAAAAAGGCAAGAAAGAAGACTCAGGGAACTATTGGCCAGTCAGCCCCACCCCAATCCCTGAAGAGGTGATGGAGCGCCTCATTCCTGGAGGCCATCTCTACTCACATGGAAGACAAGAAGGTGATCAGGAGTAGTCAGCATGGGTTCACTAAGGGTAAATCATGTTTGACCAACCTGATTGCCTTCTATGATGAGACAACTACCTGGATGGATGGAGGGGGAGCAGTGGATATTGTCTACCTTGACTTCAGCAAAGCTTTTGAAATCCTCATAGGCAAACTCAAGAAGCGTGAGTTGGATGAGTGGACAGTGGGATGGATTGAGAACTGGCTAAGTGGCAGATCCTAGAGGGTCGTGGTCAACAGTACAGAGTCTAGTTGGAGGCCTGTCACTAGTGGTGTCCCCAGGGTTCTGTACTGGGCCTAATGTTGTTTAATTTCTTCATCAGTTATTTGGAGGAGGAGATGGAGTGCCTCCCCAGAAAGTTTGCTGATGATATGAAACTGAGAGGAATGGCTGAAACCTCAGAAGGTTATGCGGCCCTTCAGTGGGGGCAGAGAATCTCTCTTAGAAAGAAAGGCTGAAGGAGCTGGGCCTGTTCAGCCTCAGGAAGAGGTGACTGAGAGGGGACTTTATTAATGTGTACAAATACCAAAAAGATGGGTGTCAAGAGGAAGGAGCCAGACTCTTTTTGGTGGTGCCAACCAATAGAACAAGAGACAACTGGCAGAAACTGATGCACAGGATGTTCCACCTGATCAGGAGGAAGAACTTCTTTACTGTGCAAGTTCCTGCACACTGGAACAGGTTGCCCAGAGAGGTTGCGGAGTCTCACTCACTGGAGATATTCGAGAACCACCTGGATGCAGTCCTGTGCCGTGTTCTCTAGGGTGCCCCTGCTTGGTCAGGGAGGTTGGACCAGATGACCACTGTGGTCCCTTCCAACCCTTCCAACAGATTCTGTGATTCTGTGCAAGGAAGATAGGACAAGGTGGGGATGGTGTTCACCACAGGAGTTGTACTGTACTGCTTGTCATAAGTCCTCTTCATTGAGGACTTCACAACAGTCCACCTCAGCTGAGCAAGTGGATATCGGTAGTCAGAAGTTACTATAAGCATAAAGCTGTCTTCATTCCAGTATTTTAGCTATATGTACTTCACTTTGACTGAAGTGACAGGTTTTAGGTTTCATGTCTCATTTTTACTTTTGAGGATGCGTTGGAGCCACTCAAAGGGACACAAATTGGAGAGCTTTCTCTTTGTATCTGCTTGCTACACAGACAGATGACATTTTGTTGGCCAAAAGTTTTCTTGGAAAGCAAATGTCACTGTGGGGACTGAAATGTTGGTTTAGCCAAATTGTTCATATGCACAAAATGGGGAAGAAACAAGCGCCCGAACTTCAAAGCAGCTGAACCATTCCTTTCAATGTCTTTTGATTTGTCACAACTTTATTTCAAAATCCTTCAGGTTCAGTTTGGAAGTTTTAAAGGCTCAGAACCAAAATGTTCAGACTGAACAAAACATTTGCTTCACCCACATTTTTTATTTTTTTAAAATTTTTTTTAGAACTGGCATCACACTGAGAATCTATTGCTCGCCCTGTTCTGGTTGCCTACAGCACCTGCGTAAGCTGGAGGCAGAACTTGCTAAACTGAAAAGTGTTTAGGCAGAAGAAGTTCTTCATTTGTACCTCAGCTTTCAGCGGCTGGATCCTTTATGGATGGTCTAAAAGAGAGGTTGGCGTATTGTGACTTCCAGCATTCCTCCGTATACTCTTGAACCAAGAACCTTTTGTGGGATTTTTTGTCTTGTCAGCAGTACATTGTAAAAATGTCAACTCTTTCCAAACGTTTATCGTTTCATTGGAAGGACTATTCTTAATTTCAGCCCTGGAGTTGGTTTATGTGTGGTTTGATCATCTGTTCCTCCTTTCATACAGATGCTATCAATGTGGGCAGCAGAGCCGCCCTGTCACACAGGATTAATGGCAGAGTGTGGTGTTGCTTGTGGAAGCAAAGTAAGTAAAGGTGAACAGTAATATCATACCATATGAATAAACACCAAAATTGGAATAATTTTTCTAAATGTTTCAGCATCCTAAGTACAAAGTAATAACCCTGTCAGGAACAATATTCACTGCTCTCTCATCTGGCTGTGATGGAATTAGCAGCAGCCTCCTGGGAAGAACAGAGGTATGTCAGTGGTGGAAACCCAGCCTGCACTTGTGTTAAAGCAAAAAGCAAACAAATCTCTTGCTCACAGTGTGGGGGGAGAAACCTAATACTACTTGGAAAATCAGCACTGCTTTGAATATGGCATTTATTTTAGTTTTCTCATGGGAAGGATAATGCAAAAATATGATATATATATATATATCAGGCAAAACATGGTCTTAAATTTGGTAAAAGATGAAAATGAGAGTTTGAAATTGAGAATTAGGTCAGGAAGATATAAAAACAGTGGACAATGAGGAAAGACTTACTGAGTGTTCTCTGCCTTAATACAAAATCAAAGAGGGGCAAAGCCTCAATGAAGGATGAGACTTAAAAACATTCCAGTTCATCTCATAAAAATAGAAATCATTCTGTGGCATTACCAGGCTGGGAGGAAGGTTACTCAGCCATTTTTCAAATTCATTAAACTACTTGCCTCTGGGTTTCCATGTGCATTCATTTTTAGAGGTGCCAACCAAAAGATGTTTGATACTGAGAAAATTGTAAAAAATCTAGCTCTTCCTAGCTGTCCCAAGGTCAGTGCTTAGAGTGTTTAAATTTTGGAAATGTCAGGTTGAGGCACTTGCATAGAAAAAACAGGTGCACAATTGCACTGTTTATCCTATATACTCACAAACATGTTGAGCCCTAGTCATCTTTGAAATAAAATCTTCCTCCACAGCATATTGCTGCCCAGTAGCATTTGTCATGGAGCATATTTAAGATTTCTCTGGAAGAAGCCAAGATCAGCCACTGCCAGGAATCAGATATTCAATTAAATACTCTCCTGCTTCAAGCCAGTATGGCAAGGGTACTTCTTCATGACAAAAATGCTGCCGTGGGAACAGCTGGGATTAAGTGACTACAGAGGATTTTTACATCAATAAGGTGGTCCTTTGCATGTATGTAATGGCAGGATCTGAAGAGGAAGGTCACAAAGCTCTGTGTGCGTGCGAGTCTGATGTTGCCCATGTCTGCTCTTCTCCTGTCTCCAACCGTGATGTAGCCTGACCCTGGAAAATCACAGGAGAGACAAAAAGTGGTTGTATTGAGATGATGGCTTTGCAAGAAGCAGTTGTGTTCCGGCTATGGCTTTGCAAAAAGTGGCTGTGCTTGGGCTATGGCTTTGAATGTTGTTTCTGACCACGCAGGTTTGTGCCTTCACTGCTTCTCCACTCTTCTTCTAGGCTGGCCATGTCCACATGTAGTGCTGTCCCAACACTGAATTGTGTCGAGCGGATCTGACACCATCCCCCTTCCCCTTTTGCTTTCTCCACGTTATTTTTACAACTAGCTTGTCTCTCTGGTCCTGTCTGCAGCACAGCCAGTGCGCCGGCGTGGCTGGGGATTAACAGACCGGGCCAGGGACTCTCCCAAGGGAACAGAAGATTTTCTGTGCCTGTGGTGGATGTGTGAAGCACGGGCTATTTTATTTGCCTTTGGATCTAGCTTTCTTGGTTTAGGTATTGTCAAACAACTGAAAGGACTGACATTAGCCCCCTGCTTCCCATTAGCAAAGCGACTTTAAAATCTTGTTGCAATCACTTTGTTTTCTAACATGTAACTAAAGGCCTTTTACCGCTCCTTCACGTGGCGGCTGCTTTCTACAGTCTGAGCCATGCGAACAGAAATCAGCCATATGCATCTTGCTGATACGGGTGTTTTGAAACCCTTTCCAAATACTTTTGCCAGTGACTGCAGACAAGCTTTTATATCAGTAAGAATGTGTATATTGGGCTTTCTTCCAGAAGCTGTGAGACAGGCACAATATGTGCTGCTGGATTATTTTACCAACTGAATAAATGTCATCTCTTTTTCAAATAAGAAACTTGGTCTATGGCAGAAGAATTTCACTGTATAAATGAATTCTATGCATCCTGAGCAGGAACTCTGTGCCTTCACTGGGCAGAGATGCTTCATATATGCAGACAAACACCCCGATATTTTTATTGTTGGTAGGTTTTCACTGTCCCATACCACACGTTTCCCCCCCCCCGCCCCCTTGGAGGAATCAGCTTTTTAAAGCAGCAGCTGAGACCAAGAGGAATATGTGAGGCCTGAGAAGAAAAATAAATCTTTAACAACATCTCAGGCTAGGCCTCTGATTTTGGGCCATGTGACTGAAAATGTGAATCCTGGACTTACCCACCCTATCATGTTGTTCTGGGGAATGATTGGGCTAGATGCTGTTTTGTATGAGGCGATGGGTTATTGCAGTCAGAAGTCTCACTGAGATACACAGTCTTTCTACTACTGGTATGTCGTTTGGTTATTCTTCCTTCACAGGATGAGAGTGTATCAGCCACAGATCTCCTCAAGAAATGCATTGCAATGTTTAAAACATAGCGTACAATGAAGGAAGGTATCAGGTTAAAATGAAGCCTTCTGTTTCTAATTAGGAGATTAGTTAGATGCTGTGCTCTGCAGCTCTGGAAAAGTCATACACAGCAGCTGAAATGCCCTGGGAAGGACTGTAATAGCCACTCTGGTACTTTAGGAACCAGCCTGTGGCAAGCTGTGTGTGTTCCCTGAAGTGAAATGTTGCACGGACCCTGTTGAGCTTGTCCTTGAAGACAGCTACCGTGCCAACCTTGCTGTGCTCAGTGAGGCTACCACAGATTTACTGTACAGATGGTGACCCCAGGGAGTCCATCTCCTAAATGCTCATGTGGATGCCTGAGCCAGTGGCGCTGTGCAGTGAACACAATGTCCTGCGACCGCAGAAGCTGTGGAGCCAGTTTCTCCACTGGTCTCTTTTTAGTAGAAAACAATCCATATAAACCTATTCCTTTCCTTCTTTGCTGTAGGACTTTGGAAATGGTAGAGTAGCACTTACCAACCTGCAGCTCCATGCCTGCTGGGATGGGAGCTGGGCAGTATAGGGCCACCGCAGATGCTGGCACCTATCACCTGGGACAAGCCTGCACTACTCAACTGCTCTCTGCTCACCAGCGGGTAAAGCACCTCTGCCACACCCCACTGCTAAAAATGCACAGGTTGTGGCACTGCAAGAAAGAAATCAATCCATTTCTGTTTCAGTATGGTAAGCATCTTTCACTTTTGTGGGTAGCTCTTTTAACGCCTTAATTGGCATTCCCTGGTGATGACCAGGGTGTAGAGGGAGAGGTGGAAGCAGATGGTTTCTCAACCACAAAGTAACAAGTGGCTTTGGGCTGGCTTTTCGTGCAGCATAGAATTAAGGTGACTTCTTCTAAAGCTTTCCTAGAAAAAACTTGAAATAATTTTCCAGTCTGCCTCTTTGCTAGATGGAGTACATGAGACCTTTTTTTTGAGCTTGCATGGAGGTTAGTTTGGGAACTTTCTTTCCCATTGTTATCAAATGGGACAGTGCTTTTGTTCCCAGACAGTTTTTCATTTTTGAAGCTGATGAGTGCCTCACTATAACATAGCGTTAAACATTTAAATGCACCAATAGGGTGCCTTCTTCATATCAAACTCAGATGGCTCATCTGCAAAAATAACCCCCAAAACAAACTGAAAACAATTCTCTTCATATACAGAAAACTCAGCCAAAAAAACTTTCTTCCTTTTGTGATCAAAGCAGGAACTATGTAGTTTGGTTTGTGCAATGGGGTTAGATTTTGATTCCTCCCTGCAACATAGCTCCAGTCAGTCGCCAGCCAAGAGATATGTTTGGATTTTTCATCCCCATGTGGATTTGTGGGAACACGCACTAGGAGACCAGATCAACATTGTAATAGTGCCTGCATTGATATAAGACAGTGTTTATGTGGACTCCAGCCATCATTCATTTCTTCTGCAGCATCCAGAGGCTATAATGGATTATTTTATACAATAATCATGATAGTATTTAGCTGCTGTCTAGCATTTGCAAGGCATTTTATGAAGAAGGTAAATATAATTTTCTCCATTTTACAGCTGGAAAATAAAGGTGCAGAGACATAAAATGATTTGTCCAAGTCCATGAGTACTGCAGCAGTGATGGCACTAGGGAGGCCCAAAGCAGGCTCTGGCTGGTGTGTTCTGGAGGTGCTGCTATAATAAGCCCTCTCTTTTTCACTTGGATAGGACTGTGCAGGGTCGGTCCCCTGTGGCTCTGGGATCAATGCCTATCCCGGAGACCCATGCCCTGGAAGGGAGTATCTCCCCAAGAGCACATGGCTCCCAAAGGATACAGACCATGTGGTTTTCCAAAAAAATAATTGCTCTTTTCTTCGGTCACTGCAGTGATTACATGGAGATGGGCGCAAAAGGGAGGCATCTGTGACTTTCCTCCCCCAGTTGTCTTTTCTCTTTGGGAAGTCCCATCACTGAGATTTGACTGGAGCCTTACTGGTGTCTGCGATATCTGCCCTGGCAGCTCCTTTCTCCACTAACTCACTGCATCTTCACCTCTCCTACAGCTGCTTCCTCCAGTGGCCCAAGGAAATGGGTCCTGTCCTTCCTCACCCGCTCTCTCATCACGTCCAAGGGGGTTTGGGAGCCCAGCATGGCCACCTGCGGCTACTCCATCCCTCCAAGCCCATCCACAGCTCCCTGATGAGGTGTGAGAACACGGGCATTTCCTAACATTAAGCTGAAATTAAGATCTGAAAAAGATCAGACAAAGGCAGTGGACTGTCACCATCACTACAGAGCTTCTCTGCTTGGGGGTAAGAGGCTTTGCACATTCAGAATCTGCGGGAAGCTTATCTTACTGCCTTAAATTCAGTTTTTAAAAAAAGCAAACAACCCAAAATCAGAAAATTAGTCTTTAATAGAGCCTAAACCATCTGTGCTTACAAACTGGGCCCCAGCAATCTTGTGCTGTGTTTGCAGCATGTGTTTAACAGCTACTTTTGGGCACTTTCCTGCACCCAAGCCCTGCCCACAGGGAACAGGAGCACAGCAAAGTGTGTCATTAGGTTTTCCCTTCCACAGTCCTTGTAACTATAGGATAAAACTGTGTGTGTGCTCAACCCACACCTCTTCTCAGGCCGGAGGTGGACTCCTGTCCTGTATTTACAGTCTTCCTCAGCATCCTGCAGCTGTCAAGTGTGAGCTCTTCCCAGCCCCTGCTTAGGGTACTGGAAGTGTTATTTGCTGACATCAGCATATGCCTGGCAAGATATCCAGCGGGGGACTCTGAAAAGAGAAAAAGTTGTTTGTTCGGAAGGGTTGTGGCAGGTTCCTAAATGAAGCACAGGTCACTTGAGAGCCTGTGATGTGAGGCAGAAATGGCTTCCAGCCCTTCCCCCTGCTTCTGCAGTGCTTTCTTCCTGAGCCTTTAGGCATCTGCAAATGCAAGAAATACTTGAAATTACAAAAATTGGAATAGGCAGTTTGGTAGCTCGTATTTCTTAAAGTACATGAAACTCCAGTAGGTCGCTGGCTGGATAAAGTGGATAAAGCATAATCCCTGTGCCAACCGTAAGTAGTTTGTCTGCTCCCAGCAGTGACAGGGAAAGAGGGGGAGAAGGTGGAGAAAGCAGGGATTATGGGTCGATTAAGGGGAGAGATTTCTGACAAATATTTTATTATTTGCTCACACCTCCACCATGTGTGAAATCAGAGGTCTATACTAACTTTCAAAGTCCTTTAAACACAGTTACTCAATTCAGAAGCCACAGCAGGTTCTCAGGAGATGTCTGTTCCCGTGTGGAGCCCACTGCCCTTGTGGGGTGAGTCCTCCACTTTATTAAACTGATCATAACTTCACGCAACTGCATTGCCCAAAGTGGATAGCTGGCTTTTACCTTCCCATCTTGCTGTACCCTCCATTTCTGAGTCACCAGGGTGCCTATGCTGGACCACGCTGTGCCATGTCGGGGCCCCATGGGATGATGAAACAGGTGATGAAACGCACCTCGTGATGGAGTTGGGAAATGTCAGTTCTAATTGTCTGGTGCTCTCTATTGTTAATCTTAAAAAAATTACTATTAATCTTTAAAAAAAAGAGGTTCTTATTATATGTTGCTATATTTACAATTTAATATTACTTTTTATTGTTTTAATATAAGCTTCTAGCAAGAATGCTCCTTTTGTCTCTCCCATGTATCAAGATACAGTTTGTTGTCGAACCTGGTGGACTGCAGTGATGTAAAATCTCTCTTCAAGGAAAAATGCTGACCGCAATATGAGTTTTCTAGAGTTCTTACTAGGTTTGAGGCAAGTTGGGTTTTGGGTTTTTTTTGCTAATTTATTTATGGGCATTTCAGCAATGCTTTTGGTCAATCAAGGAATGAACAAAATGCTGTAATGTTAAAAAAACAGTTTTGAGCAGTTTTTCAAGGGAACTACAAGGAAAACATGCAAGAAGTTGCAAGTGCTAGGACAAAGGAAAGGGAATGGGACAATATGGCTCAGTTCCTTAAATGTTATCTTTTGCCAAAATGTATGGGTTTTTTCGTATTTTTAAGAGAAGAATTATTGGAAGAAAAATATTCATATTAAAATTACATCTTTTGTGTTCTTTTCTAGTGGTTTGGCTACAAATAGTTCTTACTTAATATCAGGAAATTGTATTAGTCTCTTATCTTAATTAGGCTTTGCAGTGGTGTAGGCCTTCCCCAGTTATTGCGGGGAGAAGGGAAAAAAAATCCTTACCTGCTTAAATAAGAAGGGAGGGAGGTTGGGAACCTGTATTCCAAGCCCCTTCTCCTGGAACTGGGCTGGCAGGTGGTGGAAGAGCTGCTCCTTACCAAGATGACTCAGCTGACCTGCAGCCCAGGGCTTGTTTCCCTGCCCACCCACCCATCCACAAGTGATCTCTGCAAAGCAAGGGAGGCCACAGGAGACACAGGGACAGCCATGGTGGTGTGCATGGTGGGGATGGGAGCTTGTGCTGCAGAAGAGATCTTACCTGGATGGAACCAACCAAATGTTAGATGGTGAAATTAAGGAACGCTTTTCCTGGGACTTTTCTTCATCAAACAGTGCCCTCTGGGAATAGGCTTACTTGACATCACGTTTTTTTAATAGCAGGCATGTAAGCAAGCCTTAAATACTGGCAAGAGGCAGAGGTGTGCATGGATTTTAAGATAAGCTTCCTTAGTCTTTTTTTCCCCTCTCTGTTTTAGAAGAAATCCCCACAAGTGGGGAAAGTGGAGAATGTGGCTCACATCCTTCTCCCACCCTTCCTTTTGCATGTTCACCAGAGGGAAATGTCATATTGCAGAATGTGTACCTCCTAAAATTGCATGTAAAACTACATGTGGACTACAGTACCGTCAATAGTCATATTTAAAGCCCCCAAATACTTCTTTTCTTTTAAATTCAGGACTGACTCTTCAATTGCAAGCAAGGACTAAGGAATACAATCCCCCAGGAGAGAGCTGACACACTGCATGAGTGAGCACCAGACCCAGCTTGTCACCTCCTCGCAGCATCAGGATGAAGCAAGTGTGGTTGCCTAATTGTGGGGCTGAGCCCCTGCGAACAGCCAGCAAGTCTTTGGGCACTCCGCTCCTTGAGGAGACAAAACTGTCATTCCTGAACTACCAAGTAGGATGAGGATTTCAGTGGTGATAGACAGACAGAGAGAGCAATTACTTAAAACAGTGGAGTAACTTAAACCGTTTTTATGCTGGACATCCTCCCAAGCGAAGAGTAAAGGACTGGCTGACTTGATAGCCACTGCTGATCTCAAGCACATTTGTCACTTTAGATTTTACCTTGAAATTGCTTTCTCATATACACACGCATATATCCCTTATGCAGGTTTGTTGTGTCTTGGATGAGAATGGAAATTACCACTGGCTGAACAGAGTCTTTCCTTGTCTCTGTCCCATGGGAAGCCTGCCATTCCTGTTTCTTTTAGTTCTGATCAAAATGTAGTATGTATGTGTAATCTTACTGTGCATAAAGCATGCAAACACTGTTAGGCTTTTTGGAGTGCTGTAGCGAATTGTGAGAAGCACCTACACCTGCTGGCTGGGGGCTAACTGCATATATATGCTGCTTGGCTCTGTATACACTTTTAGCACTGCCTAAGATAAAAGAAGACAGACATGCTGTTGTCCCAAAACAGGATTTGTCTACCCACTGTGCAAGCCAATGACACACAGAGTTGAGGTATCAGCAATTTATCAGCAGTTCTGTGCAGAAAGGGGTGCTAGTGGATATTCCCACAAAGCTAGCACACACAACATTGGAACAGGCATACATCTATACATTACAAATTAACATATTTTGCATATTCATTGTTTAGCAGGTGCTTACTGGTGCTTACAATCCCTTATGTTAAAGCTGATTGATGTAGAATATCCTCATTGTCATTTAAAGGTACAGGGTCTTTTAATTTTACTGTGCCAGCTCACTGGGTGAAGGTCTTTAAGCAGAGGTGGGTATTTTAACTTCTGGAGGTGTGGTTTTCATATTACAATTAGTCAAGTTCATCTAAAAGGCACATTTTTAGCTGATCCATGCGGTACAGCCAAGCTTCTTGTGCAATCAGCCCACTAAAGGTTCTAGTACTGGAGTTTAGGTCTGTTTATTCCTTCTCTCCTATTGTCAAGAGGTGATTTTTTCTTAAGTTAGTTAAGAATTACATCCATAAAGATTTTGACATCAATGCCAGTTCAGTCCTCTAAAAGAGTCTAGGAGCATCGTTCCATTATTTACATTTGTAGCAAATAAAAGGTTAGGTTAGATGTTAGGAAGGCTGTTTCAAGCAGTAAGATTATTTGGACTTGGAAACAGACCATCCAAGGAAGTTGTAGAGTCTTCATCATGGATGGTTTTAAGAAAAGAGATTAAAACCTGTCAGGATTCAAGTAGAGGTTGTAGTCGATCCTTCCTTTGAACAAAGGACAAGATCCAACATCTAGTACAGACAGTAAGTACTGCTGTGTTGGCTGTGCAGACCTCTGAACTAAGCTGCACTTGTGACCTAGTGGCAATGCCCTTGCCTGGTGTGGGAGTAGGGGCTAAAACTAAAGAACTGCCTTGGGGGCTCTGGTCCCGTCTCTGCAGTGCAGTATCTTGTCTCACACAGCCACCTATGACGGACCCGTGAGGAACCAAGCTATTATGAGGTACTCCTTCCCCTGGCATAACCTCCCCATTTCTGGCAAGCAGCTGTTGAGAAATTTTCTGGGATGAAGATTGCATCATTGTGTTTAATAGCCACCAGTGGCCTTAGCCTCTAGGAATTCGTCAGATCTCTTTCTGAAATTGGTTATACTCTTTGCTTCCAAAACGTACCATGGCCATAGGCTCCACAGCTTCGTTACATGCAGTGAGATTTGGTTTTGGCTGGCATTTTCTCTGAGCATCTCTGGTTAGTGGCTTCTGAGAAATCCCAAGTAATTGCTCATCTTCGTGCCTCTAACTGTCCTCTGCTCTCAGCACACAGAGACATGGGGACTGCAGGAAGAAAGCTGGGAAGAGTTTTGAGCTCACTGGGCAGTAGGAGCTGCTGGTTTTGCACAGCAGAGGAGGACAGCTATGCGGCTACCCCTGGCTAAGCAACAGTTGGCTGAAATTCAGGGGCAGCCCTTTTCCTTCGAGTCTGCAAGAGGAGCAGCCTATCAGCTGAACCTTGCCTCTCCATGGCACAATAGCTCCTGCTGAGTCCTTGCTGAGGGTCCTAATGCAGCTAGCCGCTGAAATCGGCAGAATGGGGCTGATTGGGTAAAAAGTGGGTGGTGTGGCATCGGGCTGCCATGTGTCCTTCCTTCCCACTCACGCTGGAGGCACCACCAGTGCCTGCCTCCTTTTCAGCTAGCAGGCCAGTGGCTTCATTGTGTCACTCATCCCCACTCCTTTTGGTGTTGTACGTGCTTGAGGACCAACACCAGGGTCAACTCCTTAAGCCTGCTTGTCTGTTGGCAGCACTTGCCCAGTGGCCCTGCAGGGGTGGTGCTACAAGATGCCAGTGCTCCGTTCCTTCTTTGATGGGCGTCTTCTTTTCCAGCAGACTGTTCACATGCTGCAGCCCCAAGGGCTCCTCTGCCAGGGATGTGCATTTCACACCTGCTTTACAGGTACGGGATTACAGCCTTGCTTTGTAAATTAACCCCCTGTGATTAGACACATTAGCACTCCAAATTCCCCAGCAATATAAACAAGGCCCTATAAGCCTAGATGCTTGTTCCTAGCAGTCAGCGATAGCACAGGGAGATTCTGCAAATACAGCTTTTGATCTGAGCTGTTATTGCAGTGCAGCATATTGAATTTTGAATACAGAAATTGCACGCAGTGGCCTAATCCTAGGTACCTTCCTGTTCTGTGCAGCAGCCTGTTTGCTCTCTTGTTCTTCTCTGCAGCTCTGAAGAAGATGCCATTTGCGGGCAGTTGACTGGGCGGGGAAGGAAAGAATTGAGCACTTACTGCTCTCCCCAGAAAAACTCCAACTTCCTATTCACTTAAATTTGCCCCGAGAACCTTTTTAAAATGTGGTTCAATTTCCCTCTTTCAGAGCTTTTGCTGGCACTTACCATCCTGGAATGGTACTTAATCCATCCCTGTCTGAATTCTCTGTAAGTATAATTGATGTCCGTGTCTCCAACAAGCCGAAAATTGTTCCCCTCCCAGCCTTTGACACATAAAGGGACTTTGTTTTCTTCAGTGGATGGTTTTGTCTAACAGGCAAATGACCCGGACTGTAAGGCTTGGTGTGGGGTACAGCTGCAGGCACCTGATTTTCATCCCGGGGCAAGGAAGGTGTGGTGCCCTTTCTGGATTAAAGCTGAGAACTGTCTCAGGAGCTCACCCCATGTGGGCACCAGTCTTGTTGCAGGGGTGTGTTTCCCTCCAAACAGTTTGATCCTGTCTTTTCCCAGGGTGGTTTCAAGAACGAAGTCACCCTGTCTGGGGAGCACTTTCAGATGTGCTTCCAAATCACGCTGAAGCTTGCTCCAGGATGCAGCAGCCAGAGTATCCGCACCTGGGCAGGCAAGATCCTTCAGGTGCTGAAGATCACCAGAGATCCTGAATGGCCACTCTGCACTGATCCGAACTTCCAGCCCTTTCAATGGGAAGGTAATTAGTCTTCTGAAGAAATGAGTCAGAAGGTCTAGCTGCTCCTTTTGAAAGTTTAAACCAGTCCAGCGGTGCTGACACACCTTTGCTGGGTTCAAGTGTTGCAACATCTTCTGCATTGGTAGCATGACCGGGAATCAAACTGCCATGTGCAAGGTGATGCACATCTCGCAGTGACTACAAAATCTCTAGTAAAGCCAAATATTTTGCCTTTTGAATTAAAACACACACAAAAAAACCCTAACCAACCTCTTTTGAAGTACAAACTAGCTGTGAGTCAGGAACACGAATGCCTGAGTCTGCATGCAGCCTGAGACAACCATCCACTTTTCATTTCTCCTGTTTGTCTCAATGTGTGGTTAATGCTGTAGTCTAAAAACGATGCTTCAGAGGTCAACACCAGCCTTAGGTGAAGCACCGTTTTTCACAAAGGCTGGTGAACAAACCACCCAGCTCAATTGTTCCACCCTCCCTGAACACTTACCTTGTGTATTGGTGAAGCCTAACAAGCCTCTTGCTACTAAACTTCCCAAACTTGGACTTCCCCTGATTGTGACCTGCTGCCACGTGCGCTCAGCGAGAGCAGTTGGTGGCACTTTGTGAAAGTGTAGGAACAGAGTCAAGTGAATGGAGTTTGTTAGAAAAATAAATATCCCGATGGGTTCGGTCCTGGTGGTGCCTTCCTTCTATCAAATGCCAAAGTGACTTTTGAACAACCACTGCACTGAAGCGCTGAAGACACCAGAGGGCTCTACTGCGAGACATACAACTGGATGGCCACAAAGTCCATAGGATTTTACTCTCCAGGCATGCTTTCGTTTCTGCTGATTCCCCCCTCGAAGATTAGCTGCTGCTGGCAGCATGGGCCTCAACTTCTTACTAGCAGCAGGACAGTGGCTCTAGTCCAGGTTGCTCCCGTCCTCGGCTCTGCTGTTTTTTATCAGGATGTGGTGGCGTTTAGGATTTCTGTGGAAACTTAGTGTGCTTAGCACATCTTGTGGAAGGACCGAAGCTGTGCTGAGAAACCAGTTTCTGGCAGCACTTGGCTTCATTTGGAAGACATCCCCCCCTCAGTGTTTTTGGCTGTGTCACAGTTTTCCCCAACCTGTCTGACAAACGAGCCTACCTGCCGCTGTGTTCGGGCCTTTCCTGTAGGAAGTTTATGTTGAAGGATCGCCAGGCTTTGCTCACTTGGAAGGGGAAATCTCTTACATGACTCGCCTTGTCTGCTCAAGAATTTTGGCCGCCTCTGTTGGCATGATAGAGAAATGTGTTTGCTGGGCTTTTATCCTTAAAGGGATAGAATTTCGCTGGTATTTTACACTTAAAAGGATATAACATCTCTTCAAAACCAGAACACACAAGCATATACATTCTCAGTCTGTCGCCTGGGATATTAGCCAGGCGACTCCTAAGGACGCTAAAGCCTGGAAATGTAAGATTAAAAGACATTAGCTGGGGATAAACTGCGTATATTGCACAAGGAATCTAACGCATGAGGACATGCACTCTAAGCCCAGTACGAACCTTACTTGTCAAAGCCTTCGTGATACTTAGGGGGTTAATTTCAAGAACTTGTTTTATTGTTTGGAAACTGCTCCTGACGCCTGGTGTTCTTACGTGGTGGCTTCTGCCCGGTTTCAAAACACCCCGGCCCGCCTCACGCCGTTCGTACGGACGTGCCCGTTTGTCTGCTCGCAGCAGCACCGGGGACTGCCGGTGTGAGGAACCGGCGAGGCTGGAGCAGGAACCCCGTCTGTGTGCCTGGGGAACGGCGGCGGGTGTGAGAGAGCCGCGCTTCGCACCCCGCTGTCCCAGCCGGGAGGGACGCGGTGCTTGGGGACACGGGTGGCTGCCCTCCCCGAGCCTCGCCCCGCACCCGGCTGCCAGCGGTGCGGCCGGGCCGACGCTTCATTTTGCAGCACGCAAAGTCCCCGCCTTGGGGACCGGACGGCGGGGTCCTGCCTGCGCGCAGGCCGCGGGCCCGGGGGCTCCGTGCGGGCGGCACCGGGACGCGCC
>VZRW01006225.1:9952-34840 GCA_013398125.1 Aegotheles bennettii | reverse complement strand
CCCCCGGCCCGGCGGGCGCTCGCTGTCTGCCCGGGCGCGGGGCGGCCGCGGCACCGGGGCCGGGGTGTCCAGGAGGGAGGGAGAGAGGGAAAGAGGTTTGCCCCTTCCCGGCCCGGAGCGCGGGGTGGGAGCTGCCGAGCATCCCCGTCTGGCCGTGCCGGGGCCGGTGTGTGTGTGTGTATGTGTGTGTCCCTGGGGCCAGCGGGCAGGGCTGCCGGCGGGGCCGGGTGACAGACACCGTTCGGAGCCGCAGCTTTCCACAGGAAATGGCAGAAGCGCAGCCGAGCGCTCGCAAGCGAGAGCAAACTTTGTTCCATGCGCAGCGGTTTGGCCGGAGGTTGCGCGGTTGGCGCTGAAATGCAGTCTTTCTGGGCAGATTTCATTCGTGTCGCTGCTTGTTTGCCCAGAGCCTGACACAGATGCAACACGGCGAGGCATCGGCTTCCTGCGGATTTTTCTCTCTTTTTTTTTATTCTTTCCTAAAGGAAGAGTCCGGTGTTTGTAACGAGTTGCCACTCCGTGCAGCAGGATCCCAAAGTTGACGTTCCTTATTTCAGCTGTTTGTCAGGGAAGGGGAGATGGAACGAGATGCGTCTCGGGGAATCCGAGTTAAAACCTGGTGGTTTTGTCCTGCCTTCTCCTAAGCATGCACAGGCACATGCAGACACTTTGGTTAAGCTTAAATATAAAATACCTGTCAAGCTGAGATGCAAATACTGAGGGGGGAAGGGGAACTGGGAGAACAAGGATAACTGGAAGTCTAGATCAGGTTTGCAGATAAGCCCCGTTAAGTTGTTATAGCCACAGAGGATGCATTACAGCTAATTATCTATTGTGTTAAGACACCTTCTCTCCCATAAGATGAGACCCAAAGGAGGGTGACAGCAGGAGTAACAGAAAGGGGCAAATCCTCCTCCCCGGTGTAAGTCGATGCGGCTCTGTTATGTTCCTCTGGTGGTTTTACTCCGGCTGCGGATGTCCTCCCCAGAGCTGAACCTCCCCTTGGAATGTGTCTGCTGTTGGGGCCATGTGTTGCAGGACCCTCGCCCTTAATTCTAGCGCTGTTTACAGGCAGGCATGTCTTCCCCAGGAGTGCCACCTTGTTTTTCTCCTCAAGTCCTGGTACTGTGCCTGTAGGTTTCAGATGGCACTGTGTTGCGTTTCTGACATTGCAGCACTGGCTGTGCGGGCTCCTGCTCAGCCTTTCATTTTGTTTTGCAGCTCTCTCTAACTCCCTCTGTATCAGCTTGGTGGATTTAAATGAACTTCATTCTGACCCTTGTTTATGTCGCTTCCAGGGACAGGATTTGGAGTTTTCATCTCCATTTTGTTGTCGCTTTGCCTGGCACAGGTCTCCTTGGTAGCTCAGTCCTGATTTGAGCAAAAGGCATTTTTCTAAGGTGTTTGAGTCAGACCCAAGCAAGTTGTCCATTTTGTTTTGCCACTCTCCCTGTGTGCATTATGCTTTCTTTGCAAATGACTGTGATGTTGTTTTGCTGCTTAGCATCTTATGATACGTGGTTTGGCATCCTGTTATATATATTCAGAGTTACAGGTGCAAACAGGAATCAGGCTTTCTTGTAATAAAAGCCATTTTTTATTGCTGTTTACATTTATTTAGATTTAATCCAAGGACGCATTTCATGCTCTTAAATACTTTCATGGTAACTTAAAACAGCCATTATAAACCATTAAACACACCAGCCTGCTTCTTCACCAGTGAGATATCATCTGTTTATATAGTCCTCACCATTTTGATGTCTGAGTGCTCCATGGTTGGTTGCAAATGTTTCCTTCTTAAGCACTTAAAAGGTGGGGAAATCTGATGTGACAGATTATTTGACCTGCTCGAAACTATTTGGGCAATCTGTGGTAGTAGGCTAGGACTGCTGGAAGCTACATGTCTCTGTAGTGGCGTAACCACAAGTTTATCCTTCGTCTGTACTCAGTGCTTGAAACACCGTGATAAAGCAACTTAATAGGTAGCAGAGTTCTTGCATCTCTCTGCACTAGTCCAGGAGAAGAAACAGGTCTTGTCCTCTGGAGGTTTGATAAATCAGGGTGCTGTTCCCCAGCTGGGTGGCGTGTGGACACACTGGCACTGAAATAGGTGGATTTGGTCCATCAGACGTGGATCTGAAGCGGTGGAAAGGTCCTTTCTGGAGGTACCATGACCAATATGACTTGAGTGAAGCAGTGCGAAAGAGGACCCCCTCGCAGTTTTCTTCAGGCAGGTTTTTTTTAGGGGAAGAGGCAGTGTCTTTCTGGCAGACAAATGTCAACCCTCTAAAAATTTTCCAGACTAAATTCAACACTCTAAATGCCATCTGAAAAGTGAAAGAGGCAACCCGTGAAGATCATGGGATGCAAGTATGTGAGAAACATGAGTTTGTACGATGTAGTCTGAGGTTGCTCTAATATAGTTTGTGAACACGAGTGTTGGGGAAGATGGTCTGAGGATCTGCAAGACACAAACCAGCCTTTCAGGGCTTCCCCATCAGCTGTGCAGAGCATTTAGTGGTTTCAGCTGAGGTTTTTTAGCCTGGTGTCATACCCAGTCATCTTGGAAGCTGCTGAATAAGATCACTATTGCAAGATAACCTTCTTCTTCCTATAAATGATGGTCATGCGCCTTCAGACTAAAAAGATGCCTGAGTTGGTTCTTTCAGTGGGTGCTTCAGCCTGCTGGGCTTGTCTCGGGTATGTCTGGCCCAAGGTTAGGCAGCTGCCTCAACAGGAGCCCCCTTCTCCAAACAGCTGCCTGCTCATTCCTCCTTTGGGGTTGAAGGCACGTGGATGAAGGTGGTGGCACTCCTTTGTATGTTGCAGGCCACATTTCTTTGATGAGCCTCTTGACAACCTCTTGTGTGGTACAGGAGCTCGAGTGACACAGGAGAAGCAGGCAGTGGTGTTGGGAACAGTGGCTGCTGGCATCTTGGCTGAGTTTCCTCCAGTTGCTGTATTAGAAAGAATAGACCTTAAAAGCACTCTGAGGTAGTAATATTTTTCCCCTCCCCTTGCACAACCAGAATTTTAATGTCATGGTTGAATGAAAATTAAAAACTTTACGTTAGGGATTTCATTGGTACTCAAATGTTTCAATTACGAGCTCTGTCTGAACAGCACAGTACGCATTTTACATCCTGTAACAGTCGCACGGAGTGTTATTTCCCTTGAAATAGTGGGAGCAAAATATTGTGTACTCAATGAAAGGCAGTAAAAGCTAGCACCTCTGTGGTTTAAGCTATATTATTTTAGTTTCTTTATTGCTCATCAAACCCCTGCTTTTAGGCCAGATTTGACAGCTGCTTTGAGATGACTGGGAAGTTTCCTCAGGTCTTCGATCCAGTGCAAATTGTGGAAATAAGTCCACATATTTCATTTTCACAGAGGATGCTTGAATGACAGGTCCAAGTAGCTTGAAGTCACCTACTCTGAGGTATAAGGGTCCTCTTTTACCAGGTGGAGGAATGGTATTAGACCACACTTAGATTAACAGAGAGTTGAGAAAACGGGTTGTTTCTGTTTCAGTCTTAGGGCTCTCCTTATCTTGTGTGGCAGAACTCATGGTGGGAAGGGTAGAGTCCCTGAGGGACACAGCCAGGAAAGCTGGGAATCGCGGGGAGGAGGTTTCTGCAGAGTAGCCAGCGTGCACAGCTTGGCCTTGTCTGTTTGTGTACAGCTACTGAAAATAGTTGGAGCCCAACTGTGCCCCTGTGGTTTCTTCCTATTCTTAATATTATTTAGAGAGGAAGATACAACAAGTAGGAAGAAACCCAGGATTAGGTCAGGCTTGGCTGACACGTGTCAGCTAACCTCAGTTTAACCTCAGCCTCTTCTTCTAATTCAGGAGAACTAGAGGGCCTCCAAGCAAATGAGCAATACCAGTATAGCTTAACCAAGTCAATTAATGCCTTTAAGTTCTGATACATATGTATTATATACATGTGTGTATATAGAGACCATTCCCTTCCCTCACTGGTGAGCATACTGTTAGTGTTACTTCTCTGCTTTCTATTGTAATTGAAGCATTCAAGATGCTATTATGCCTTGAGGGGCAATAAAGGAATCAATCTAAAATTTATTTCGGCAAGGATGACAGAGGAATATTTGGGCACAAAATGGTATTTCTTTCCCCTTTCCTGGGCCTTTTTTAACTACAGTTTCAATAACATCTTTCCCCCCACACTCCCCTTATATTTCAATCTTACCTTTTGCTTGTAAAAAAAAAAGTAAATTGCAATATAGTTTGAAGTTTCTTCTATGTGCCTGTATGTTATACTTAGGGGTCTTTGCTGTTATGTTTTTCCCAGCTGCTTCTGGGCACATGAGCCCAGAGGTTGATATCAGTAGAGATGCAACAAATCGTGAGTATTTTTGTTCAATTCCCTGACAACCTCCCAAGCAAACTTCCACAGCCTCTCTAAACACGTTGTGTGCATTTGTACCGTCTTGGGGTGGGAGGGAGACTCGCATGCTCACAGGGCAGAAGGTTGTGCCTGGTGGTGATTTGTGGCTATGGATGCTGATTGGAGCTGGGATGTTACTGGGGAAACCATGTTCCTTCCCTAGAGGGGTGTGCATTGCTTGTACACATGGTGTTGGTAGGAGTGGGACAAATGGATGCTTAGCGTGTGTATGCACATTTATTGCAGACCTCTGTTGCCTTCTGTGGGTTGAGAAGGAGCAATGGTGTAACTCTGAAGTAGAGACCCAGTGGGAGGTTGCTGTTTGACTGACTGGCTGATGAAGGTTTGTTTCCCTCTGGATATTTTTATTCATATGATTTGTTTCAGTTTTGAGTATAATGTTAAAAAAAAAAATCCCAGATATGGTTGTACCAGGAACACCCAGAATAGTCATAAATATGAGTATGCCAATATGATCATTCCCTTTATCATTCTGGAAAGTACCTTAATAGCAGCTATAGCCACAGCCACGTTAGTGAGGGCTGCAGCTATACCACTTAGTTTCTGATGTAAACATGGCTTTGGACTTATGATTGGGAAATATGACTGTATATACCAGGGGTATGTTAGGGGAATAACAGCGTAATTTTAGCAGGATATTGGACTCAGTGCCTTTTTTTTCTGAATAGTAACAGGCTTCACTTCATCTTTCAGCTGTCCTGTGAGCTGGTGACACGAGGTGCAGGTGAGCATTAGGGACAACTCTGCACCTTTCACTAATGCTACTGCAAGTGCTCTCTCTTCTGTAGCTGCTCAGAGTTACTTTGAGTGAAAAAGGCTGTGGTTAGTGTGTTGGCCTTTGTGCAGAGTGTATCGAAGCAAGCTGGTTATCAGTCAGAAGTCTTCCACATTGTCCAGAGTAAATATCTGGAGGTGCACCTGCTGGGGACTTGTAAAGCCTGAGCCTTTTCTCCCTTGTCTGGGACAGGGACCTGGTTCTTCTCTCTCAGAAGCTAGAGGAAAGTCTTAGGGTCGTTCCCCCCCTTGCCCTCAGTGAAGGTGTGGAAGGGGAAAGCCACGCATCATTAGATGACACCAGAGGAGAAGAGACCTGTTTCGTGGAGTGTGTGGGTGCTGGGAATTAGATTCTCTGCCCGGAGTGATTTTCTCTGGCCAATGTGTAGTGCAAAAAGAGCGGGGGCTCCTTTCAGATAGCTCACTGAAACTAGCAGCTTCCACCCAAAATAGCTCTGTTGCTGGCCCTGTAGAGGCTGTGTGGTAAAAGCAAGGAGGAGATGGATGGGGAGTTCATCACCAGGACGTGCTCTGCTGTGGGGATCACGAGCAGCAGCACTGCCACCGTTTGCGTCCCCGAGCAGGTTGGCTCTCTGTGCGCCCACAGGGCCCAGGACGGCTGCTTGGAGCCTGGCAGCTGCTCCCGTTATCTCCTTTAACACCAAATGTTAGTGTTAGCTGCTGGGCAGTGAGACGAGCGGCTGCTTGGCATTGTGGGCTGACGTTTCCAATGCTGTCTCCTCCAAAATCTCCTGTGTGATCTTCACAGTGTGAGTCAGTGCCTGCTCATTTTCCCAGTCTCCTCCCAGTTTCAAGGCTTGGCTGGTGCCTCTCTCAGTCTCCTAGGCTGGGCCATCCTGCCTGTTCCTCCGTCCCAGGGCTCCTGCCTGTGGCTCTGTCTTCAGGGTGTTCTCCTTTGCCCTGGGTGTAGGAGGCTTCAGCAATATGTAAGGAAAAAGTAGAGGCTTTTTATTTCCTTTGCTCTTCTTTCTTCCTCACTGAATACAACTTACTGCACCATCTCCATATAAATCTGTAATTATAGTTGTTATGCATCCGATAAATAAAGATTTTTAAAAGACATACAACCAGAGTCAAAGTTACCCCAGAGCTTGAGTGATTAGCTTGACCTGTAGTTGCTTTGTCAGAGAACTGGACAGCCTGATAAAGACACAGACATTATAGAGGACTATGCCAGCCACAGCCTGAAACGCGTCTCTCAATCTGTCCTTGCTTTTGAGGATTTCCTTCAACAAAGGGTTTCTGTCAGTGGGCTCAGCGTGGCCACATCTGTCAACATGTAAGCTTTGCATTTTCCCACAAGGTAATATGGCAATCCTGCTGTTGTGGGCTGTGAAGAGATGTAGTCTGGTGGTCAGTCACCCCTCTGGCTTTCCGTAAAGCTAAATCTACTATAAAATCAGAAGAGAGGAGGCCACTGATCAGGTGGAACGTGTCGATGAGAAGGCAGCTGTAGTCTGGCTTTGATATACCTGTTCTACTGAACTGATGCTTTGGAATCATCAGACTCCCTTGCCAGGCAGTTTGTGGGTGAGGAGGAAGGTGCATGGCATGGCTTATGGGGCGTGACCATTTTCCTGGGCTTTGTTCAAGCTGTGCCTGTCATCTTGATGGCATTTTATTCTCTTCTTGGTTCCAGTGCTCAGTTCTTAGTAATCAGTACCCTTTTTTGGTATAATTGTAATTTTTTGGTATAATTGTTCCTGAAAACAACTCAGGAGGTTTTATAATCTGATACTGTAAGAGGGCAGTTGGTATCTTGCGGTAAATACACGGACCGACTCGGGGGCTGAGAAGGTGCTTGGGACACTTGCAGTTTCCCATGGGAATTCTCTTGGTTCATCACTGATAAGGAGAAGAAATCATCTTTGACTACTTAATTTAGAGTTAAGGAATACTGGATTGGCAATAAGGAACAGGAATAAATGTAGCTGTTTGTACCAGCAGGCCTGAGGGCAGGTGATCATACCCCTGCCAAACCAAGGGAGGAAGGATTTGTTCACCTCAGCCAGTTCCACGCCATTTAAAAACACTGTGTTAAATAGTATCCTACTTGTTCAAAAATTTTGGGCCAGATTTGGGTCCTGGTGACTGTCACACAGACCTGGTGTAGATCTGTGTGGTGGTGTGTGGCTGGCTGCTGTCAGTGAGCATCACAGATCTGTTTGGTGGGAACCTTGCTGGCGTGACACCTGGGGACTGGGCTCTTCCTACTCTTGTGCCTAAGGCAGTAATGGATGTTGATGCTGTATATACTGTTGGTACGGTATATAGAAGCACAGGAGACAGGGGTAAGCTCTTTTCTCCTGGTGTTGCAAGGCAGCTAAAAGTGAAAGTGCAGGGAGGAATCAGTGCTGCAGGGTGCGTGGGAGGTGGGATGCTTGCCAGGAGATAGGAGTGCATGGAGGCACTGCAGCCAAGCTGGGAGGGACAGGTAATACCTTTGGGTCAGCAAGTTTACAGCCTGCTCCCAGAGCCCTTATGTGGATAGATGTTGCTCATGTGAATGGCACTTGGGCTTCACGTGGCTGTAAAGGGCTTGGGACAGGCTCAAGAGCAAGCCGGCGAACAGGAGCCCCTGAGAAGATTAGGAAAGAGGCCTCTTCAAGGACCAGATTTCTGTCCTTGAGGGTTGTGGAGTAGCACATGGACCTGCGAGAGTCTGAGGCTTTAAAATTAATAAAAACAGCATGCTTTTGAATTGCACTGCTATGAAATACTGCTCCCAGGTGGGGGAAGTGAACAGGGCCAGGGTTGCAGCAGAGGTATGGTGAATGCATTTGCATTTTCAAGGCAGTCAAATAATTGGAGGAAACTTTGTATCCTGCAGTGTTCTGCAGTTTTTCTGGCCCCCTGGTAGTCTTGGATAAACATGGCTGGGCTGTAGTTCGTTTGCTAATATATTGTGTTTGGCTGTGGACAGGGAGCTGAAGTCAGGGAAGGTTGGCTTTTCCTTGCAGAGGGCTGAGCAAGCCTTGCAAACCCCTCTGTGGGATGTTATCTGGCAGGGATTTGGAAAAATAGAGGTTGTGGGGCTGTGGGCCATATCCACTCTCAAAAGGCTGCAGGTCCTTTGCCCCAGGTGAAGCATCTTTCTTTCTCTGTCACCTTGAAGCAGAAGATGTGGTTGGTAGCAAGGCAAACTGCCACCATCAAGGTGGGCCAGGTGCCCGGGGACTGATGCTGGACTCCCAGCCCTTTGGTGGCAAGTGCTGCCAACAGAAAGGAGAGAGATGTCAGAGATTGGAGTCATTTTGGGTACCCACTGAGATGCTTTTTGTGGATGATGCTAAGAAGGTTATTTATTTCTTTTCTTTAATACAGGGTCATTTTTTTTGCATACCAGAGTATCACAGAGATTAGTTTCACTGAATCATTCACTCTAGGTCTGGTGGGTAGATTATTTTGCTCTGAGTTGCAGTATAGTGAACAAAACTGCTAGGGGTTAGATGGCAGGCACCTCTGATGCTGTTACTTCCCTTGATGTTTATAAAATAAGGGTCTCAAAACTCAGTACTTCAGAAAAATTATCCTTGTGCTACTGGTGTTATTTCACTTCTCTAGCATGCATTTTATGTGGAGCCATTTATGATACAAGATGTTCCAAAGGTAATGCTAAACCAAATCCTGTAGTTCTTGCCTGATTCTGGTGGGGTGGAGGTGGCCCCTTGAACACCAGGACAAGGTCTCACATTTGGTAACAAATCAAAGAAACTCCTGAGTCAAAGCTCTAGGCCCAGATTTAGTTTTGCTAAAAATAAGCTTTTTCAAAACTGATGATCAATATCAGTACCTCGCTGCAGGTACTTATGTATAATTTGAAAGGAAAATGTTGGTTTTTCATAGTTTTACTGAATCATGGTGTTCAGCTTAAAGACGTCAAAGTGAACTCTGCTCAGTGCAGCCTGTAAGCCCTTGTGCTAACTAACTAGCCTATTTCCACTGGCCCACATAAGAAAAATCCTAAAAATAGTCCAACAGCGTATGTTTTCAAAAGTAAATTAGATTTTAAAAATAAGCACTTCAGTTTAATTATCTGGCATGCTCTCAGTAAGGAGGAGGGTTTCCAAAATACGCAAGTCCTTTAACGTAGAAAAAACCCCCCAACTCCAAACAAGCCACCACTGTGTAGTTAGGACCTGCTGTTGCTTTGCTGTTGTGCTGTACCTGTTAACTAGTTCTTCATTATACCACCATGCTCTCAAAAAATTGCTTTGTGCATCAAATGGTTTTGGATAGTGAAAACAGTTTTGCAAGCTGAGTGAATGCAGGGGCAGACACCAGCAAAGTGCAGACTGTTTTTAATGAAAAATTCTTGCTGGTGTGAATGTATATGGTGCCTTCCTTGCCTTCCATCTTTAAAGAGCATGTTTGGTGAACTGTAGGTAAGACAAGCAGGAGTAATTTCAACTGTTTTACAGGTTTAAGTGTGGGAATGAGATAAACACCTATCTAATGCAAAGGATGCTGAACTTCTGTAAGCAGTGTTCTTGCAGCCAAAAGCTGGGAGCCAAGGTAGATAAATCAGTGACGCTGTCTGTCTGACATATATCAGTAGTTAAACTGTGGTGGCTGAATGCGTCTAAAGCAAGATTAAATGTAAGAGAAAAATACCCTAGCCAAAGCTTATTTCTCCTTAAGCATACAGGTAGTCTAATTGGTTTCCAGGAAGGATATGGGCTGTCACCTCTCTTCAGCACATAGAAACTGTGTATGCGTGGGATAATTGGTGGGTTTTATAAGGAGACCTGTGGTGATGAGAGCCATCAAACCACCAGAACAGATGGGGATGCTGATTTCTGCCAGCTCTGCCTCCTCTCCACTGACCAGGGATGTCACGGGGAGAGAGGGCTTGAGATGGAGCTTGAGGGGAGCTTGAGGTTTTGGAAAGTCTTGGCAGTTGTCAGATGGATGGGAAAACACTGCCTTATCAGGACTGGTGAGGTTCTATCGAGACACCTTTAATTACAGACTGCGTTGGTGTGAGGCAGGAGCTGGTGAGTCACAAAGTGTTTTCTGAGGTTTTGGGCTGGCCCTGGATGCTCAGGTGTTGGCTGCTATCACAGGTAACTTCTCTTTCATTCAGAGCAAGGAGACACAGTGATGGCAGGGTTTTCCTTTGGAAGAGACCCTGCCAGCCTTACCCCTGCCTTTGTCACTTTGAGATGAGATGACTTTATTTTGCCCAACCTAAGGCTATGCTTTGGGAATCCCTGGGAGTTCACCTGGAATGCTGTTACCTACTTAATAGCTGCTTCTCATGCAAACAGTGCAAACACACCCAAACTGCAAAACTGGCTACAAAGCTAGTTGCTGAGCAGACTTAGACCTGTACCATCAAAAGGAGCTGCAAGGCCCCTGGGCAGCTTGTGCAATCCAAGCTGCATGCTCCTGACAGTGCTGCCGAGACATCTCTGCCTGGAATGAGGTGTTGTGGGCACACGGGGGTCTTTAGGGTTGACATTCACACCTTTCTGTGGTCTGGTAGGATCTGAGTTGGATGAACCCATGGGAAGACATCTGTTCTGGGTGTAAGGACATCATTTAAGGAAGAGGGGTTGAGAAAATGAGGATTTATTAGTTTGCTTCTCCCCTTGAGTGTGGCTTGAGGAGCATCCTTGGGATAGGTTCTGATCTTCTTTCCCGTGAAGGTCCTCAGTGCTGTTGACATTGCACTGTTATGCAAATAGCTGTTGATATTTGAACTAACACGAGTGTTGGGCATGGCAGGAAGAAAAATGAGAACAATTCGGCACCTCCATAAAATATCCTCTGAGCCTGGAATAATTAGTTCAGTTTCAGTAGCCTCATTTCCAGAAAGAAAGAATAGGGCAAACAGCAGAAAAGATAATAAAAGTTGGGGGCCTGGGGGGAATATTGCAGTATGGCAATAGTCAACCGGAGTGGCATTACTTGGTCCAGAAAGAAGGCACCCGGGAGAAGCTGTGATTGCACTGTGCAGGAGAGTGAGAGGCGAAGCGGGAACTGATCAGCCACTTAATTTTTTGCAGAGAGCCAAGATGTGAGAAGATTAAATGAAACTGAAAGAAAGTAAATTTAAAATAACTCTAAAGAGCCCTCTCCTTTCTGCAACATACTGGGGGTTTGTGGAGCTGAGTACTGCAGGGAGTGACTGGGAAGGGATTTGCTGGGGTTATGCATGTGAAGGAGAATGTTTCTAAAGATTATATTAATACTCTGTCTTATATTAATAACTGCAGAGGAAGTACTGTTTCATGTTTTAGCCCAACCTTTGCTTGGACAGCCTTCCCAGGCATTGCACAAGATGTGGCGGGCGTTCCTGGCCGTGCTCTGCGCTGCAGAACCATTCACTGCTGACCGAGCGCTCTGCAAACAGAGGCTCCTTCCTGCAGTATTGTTCACAGGAATAAACTTTTTTTGTTTCAGTAGTCCCATGAATGAGTAAGAGCCACAGGACTGAATGATCTGCTGTTCTGAGCTCCTTTTGTGATAACTTCTCTAGGTTTTCTCTGCTATTTTGACATGGGCAAATCTTCCTTCCCTGGCTTTCATATGTGATCTTGGTGTTAGGACGGGTGACCCTCTAGATTTAGTTTCTTTTTTTCCCCGCCTTCACTTCAAAGAAGTTCAGTATTTACGTAAGCAGTTTGCAAATTTACTGCATTCTGGCTTAATCTCTCTCAAATGCCTTTCTGAAAATAGTTTGTCCAGCTGAGGTAAAAATATTCACTGTCAAAGCAGAGTTTTTAGAAATAGCTGTAATTCTGAGTTGTATCAAATAGAAACCCAAGCATTTGCATTTGATTAAGGACAGGTGTTTAACTTTTTGCACAGCTGTTTTTTAGGTTGTTAACTGGAACTCTTGGCCTGCTGGAAAAAAACAAAACCCTCTCTAGATCTGGCATTGGTGCTATGGCACCGTGAACTTGGTGCTCAGTAGGAAGAAGGATGCAAAGCACCGCTTCATTACGCTGGACTATTGCATCAATAATGTAGTAATGTAATGTCTTGGAGAGAAAATAATGGGCTCTGATGGTGTAACCAGTGTGTTTACTGATACCGTAGCATAATTAATTGCAGCTTTCTTGGAATTAAGTGCTGCAAACAATTTCTGTTAAGAGTGGATGCAGGGCATTTGAGCTTAACCTCCTCCCTGCAAGGAGGCTGGCAGCTGTACCCCATTTCCTTGGGATGATCCGCAGAAAAATAAAAGTGGGTCTTGTTAATTGAAAATGATGGAAGTGGGTTCTTCTGTTCATCATCTAGTGCTCTGCTTTCTCAGGCCTGTGCTTTGTGCCTCCCTGATAACCATGGGGACCAACTGAGGGGAGAAGTGCTGTAGAGGGGCTGTGGACTTCTAGACTTCCTACCGCAATTTTTTTCTCTGTGGGACTGTGAATAATGGGACAGAGGTCTTGGTGGAGGTGTGTCATCTTTCCAACAGCACTGAATTTGTTTGAGAGGCTGACTGTGTTTGCCTGAGCACTGTACCCTCTGGGAAGGGTTTGATCTCATTGAGAAAGGCAACTGGCTCATGGTGGCCACTCGTGTGGCACCCAAGGATGGCATTGGGAAGAGGCCCTGGGGTAGGCTGAGCAAGGCGTGAGGCAGGATGGGCTGTTGAGACAGCAAGTAGAATCTGTACTTTATTCAGTTGTTGAGTTATTTGTTATTGTGGCCAAACCCCAGGGGTGGAGAGATGAGGTGGGCTTTGCACTTAGGTTGGGTTGATGAAGGCTTTTTCCTTCTTTGAGTTATTCAGCACACTCTTGTGTTGCTTTTCTGATGCCTGACAAAGGTTCAGCTTGCCACTAGCCTTCCCTTCCATGGGGGGAAATGATATAATCTCTCCTAGATGTTTTGCTTCCACAGCACCTGCAGAAGTGCTGTTGTAGGTGGCTGTTCCTTGTGCTGTAGTCCTTGGCCAGAGTTAATTGAAATCTACCTGTGAGCTGGGAGGTTGCTGGGGGCCATGGAGAGACTGGCAGACACATGCAGCCACGTAAATGTCATTTTTTTAGAAGCTAGGTAAGAAATGCAACTTCCCATTTTGCAAGGATTTTGAGAAATGGTCTTCATGTGCTCATTAATATTTCTTGTAAGCTCACTTAGCAGTCATGCCTGTGCCACGTAAAGAAGATGAAAGACAGGAACTGCAGCTTGGGCTCCAACACAATGGTTTATAGGCACCCCCAAAAATCCTGATGTCTTTCTCAGGCAAAGCTCTCACTGCTGTTGTGTTGGTGGGCTCCAAGATGTGTCCTGCTTTCTTTGCTGTGCATTATAGAAGGGGGGTACAGTATAGGAGGGAATACATTTCTTAAAGTGCTTAATAATGCACCTTTGTCCCCCACTTTGAAACTGAACAGGATGTTTCTGAAGGGATTTTAAGTAACAGTTGTCTACTAGAAGATTTCTTTCCTGTTACAAAATGAAAGAATCATTCAGTTTTATCTTTTTAATTTGTTATAAAAGAGTCCAAATGATACATTCAGTCATTTCATAACCACACACTTTCAAAACTGTACTTATCTGATCTTTTTGCCGCAGAGGATAATTGGTTTATACAAAATGAAGTATTTTCTGCTAGCGGGTTACTTGCTTTTTCACATGTATGTAGCAGCTTTGTTTTAAAAAGGCTGCACCAGGGAGAGGTCATACTTCAGTTCACAGAAGTGACAGTGTGCATTTAAAAAGTGGGACACTCTTATGTAGCCTAGAGAGGCAGTTGTAGGTATCCATGTGATGTGAACTTGGGACTGGGACTTGCTAGGAAGGTTTACCATTTAATTTCTAGAGAATAGGAGCTCACCCTATCAGGGGAGTTCACTGGAATTTGGTGGTGGCCCTTTCTGTTAATAAACATTTACCTCATTACCTGAAGATGCTACGTATAGACAGATGTTTAGTGCATTGTAGACTACCTGTAGCCATAAGCCCCCAAGGGCATAGCCAACTAATGGTGGTGGTGGAGTTTCTTCCCTGGGAACAAGGGGGAGCTTTTTATGTGCTTGGGCCACAAGCCAGGCTTATTTTTTCTTACATTTGCTACATGAATTTGGTGTCAGCTTTCTTCCAAAGAGTATAAAATCATAATCTATTTTATTTATAGAGCTGTGTGATTTATACCCTAAGACGTGTCTTGGTGGCTTCAAATTACAGAGAAGCATGGAAATAACTGGCTGATTTTTCTCTTGCCCAGTGCATAGACTCTGAGCTGCAGGTCCAAGCTTAAAACTCAGCAGCTGGTAATGAAAGCAGAAATTAGTTTCATGGCCTCAAGTCTTGCTGTAAACCTTTTGTAAATTTCTGCTTCCTGATATCTGGTGGGGACACGCTGCAATGATCTTCCTTCTGCTTATTGTTATTGTGAGACAAAGCGACTTCAGTTCCATTTAGGTCAAATACATTATTAGGCAGATCTAGTGGTTTCAGAACGGAAAAGTTCCATTGAAGTCAATATAGCTGTGTTCTTTTTTAAAAAAAAAAAAGAAAAAGAAAAAGCCCAACCCACCAAATCAGTCTGCGACCTGGTATCTTCTCAAGATATTGAGAGTTGACCTAGAAGAGATACATACATCCTCCTGTTAATCACTGTGTTTTACAGTGGTTTCCATTCCTGGAGCATGCTTATCAGAGAAAAACATCTCTTATATTTGAACTTTGCACAGCACTTCCCCCCTTAGACAATTTTCAATGATACCAGCCTTTGTGTTTGAAGCACTGCTGTTGATGGAAGCTGTCCGTACAACACACATGCTTGAAATACCTCAAAATGAATGACTGATGGGGACATTAGTACGTAGTATGTCACAGCTTTGGCATGCCACCCATTTGTGAGGGCAGCTTAAGGGATTCTATCCAGATCTAGCAAATATGCCACAGACTGTGTCCATCAGATTGCCCCATGCCTTCTCCTGGTGAACGCAAGCGATTCTCCAGCAGGGAGTCATTTCAGGCAGTCTTGCTGCCTCGGGGTGCTGTCAGCTAGTCGGCAATTTGCCTCTGTTCTACATGTGTAAACGTACTGTTGGGAAGCACCATCTCCCTTGAGTGTGCACAAACCAACCTTATACTTGTGCATGTGTTTTAGTCTGGAGATGTTGAGGTTTGCCATCACCTCGCTGTTTGTGCAGGAGAGCACCTGTGGGTAGGTGCAGCTGTACCTCCTCATGGTGTAGTCAGTTTGATTCCTGTCAGCATAGCGTCAGCTGCCTGGCTGTGGGAGCAAAATCTTTTCCCTTACTCTTGGGAAGCTGAAATGGATGTTAAGCAGGGGTGGGTACTGCTTTCACATATGGAAATGCCACGTCTCCTGGCATGCCCAGCCTGGCTCAGTGCCCTGCTTCTGCCCTACTCTTGCCCTGGGCTCTGCCAGGTGGAAACCACGAAGAGCTTCTGGGTGGTTGAGGTCTCTATACTCCCCTTTTTCTTGTGAGTCTGTCTGAGGAGGCTGATGGGTCTTATGAGGAGATGCTCTGGTTGGTGTCTAGCTTTCTGTCTTTGTTAGCAGGATGCTCGGCTTTAATGTCTTCAAGGACGCTATTTTGGAAGCCTGGTAGAAAGCAAAAGCTTAAGTGCTTTGACTACTTGATCTTCCTCGCAGAGACAGACGGCTCCTTTCAGCTCTGTGTACTGTATAGACAGTCACTTCTAAAGCCTAGTTGCTTCCAAAGACCCAGAGCAGAGGGTCTGGAAGCCTTTCTGCTCAGAGGTGACCTCTGCCAGCACTGGCTTCTGCCTCAACTCGGCAATGCCGGGAGGCTGGCACGATCCCATGGAAGGCTCCGTTGTGAGATACCTGAAGCCTGAATTTTTTCAGGGACTGTAGCAGGGCCTTTGCACAGCAGCTGATGGTATTCAGAAACTCTGCACTTTTTTTATGTCAGCAGAGAGAACTGGAAGGCTTAGTGAGTGCTGGTGGCTCCTCCAGGAAAGGAAGGAGTAATTTATGTTCTGTGTAGGCTTTTAAATAAAAATAATAAAAAGCCAAATATGTTTTCTGAATTGTATAAAGTGAATGTCTAAACTTGGTGGAAACTAAGGGGATGTTTATGCATCATCTGCTGTTTTGCACATACTTGAGTAATTCCTTGAGAGGAAGTAAGGGCTAAGGAAAGCAGCAAAGAAGGACAGATCCTTGCAGAAGCAGCAATTGCTGTGCTGTGGGAACGTGGGACGTTGCCTCTTCTCTTCTTACACATGTGTTCTGAATTTCTAAACATACCTGGGATCAGTGTAACTTTTTTGGCCAAGACATCTATCCAGAAAAAAAGACACAGAAAAAGGGCAAATAACTTTGCTCTCCTGAGAAGATACCTTTTGAGTGTCAGGATCAATACCTGTATTTGAAGCAAAAAAAAAACCAAAACCCAACCAAACAAAAAGACTCTTTCCTTACAGTGAATCATTTAAGTTGCTGGAAAGCACATGTGCCTGTATGAGGGTACATATGTTTGCATTGTATTTGCATTTACTTAAGATTTAAATGTCTGCATTTGTATTTGATTGCTTGCTGTCTACTGCGAGCCCAAGCAGCTGGATTTGTGCATGCATGTGGAAGAGAAAATGCATCTAGCCAGGAGCGTTGTGGAAATTAAGAGGTCTGATGGACCAAGCAAACTGACTTTCGGTTTTGGTTGCTCAAGAACACCATATGAGAAGCTGCCATACCCGCTCAGCTCAGGACCTCCTCAAAGTGTCATAGATCACATCTTCGGTGGAGCCAGCTGTTGGTATGCCTCAAAGAGAAGCATGCAGTTGTTAGTTGCACAGGTTTGGCTGATGATACTGTGTTGCCCACATCTGAAAACCTGGCTCAGCATCCACTGCCATGGTTTGCAAGGTGCTGATGGTACCTGAGGCGTGGTGCTGCTCCATCGCCTCGTAGGGTGTGGGCTGGTACAGCTTCAATGGGAACGGAGGCAGGCCTGTGGCAAATGCAGTCATCGGCAAGCGGTGGGGGTGTTCCGTGAATCTGGAGTAATTCTGTCCTTGTGGTATTTCAGTGGTGTGCCCGTAATTGCTTCTTTAGTCATTGTAGGTGTCGGGTTTGTGATCTGTAAGAAAACAAAAAGGAAGCAGGAAGAGTGAATAATGTTCCTCTGACCAAAGCACTCACTGAATTCGTGTGTGGAGTGAGCTCTGGAGGCTCCTTCCAGTCCTCTTCTGTGACCCCGCATTGACTGAACTCCATGGGAATGAAAGTTTCCCTGTCTGGCTCCTTCTCAAGTATTGGCTGGATCTCGAGTGTGATAGTCCCATGTTTCTTGTTGGGATGGTGCTGAGCCAGCTACAAGTCTCTGCAGCTGCAGTTACAGCAGGTGATACAGTATTAGGTGCTGCCCTCTGCCATGTTCACTCCTCCCTCATCCTTATCAGTAAACTCATGGCTAAGTTGATTTTTGAGACTGAAACACAGAACGAGGGGGGAAGGAAAACCCTTCCACCCTTATCTAATGCAATATCCCTGGAGTGGTGTAGTCAGAAACCACAGCGTATCCGCTGCACATCTCTCCTCCCACTCCTTTCAGGGGTGTCTGGAAGGAAGGATGGGCTTTGCCCAGGAAGGTTGCAGCAAATCTGTTCAGTGTTTGAGCTTCACCAGCTATCGAGGCCAGTTGCCTATTTTTACCCATGCATATGCTGCAGGAAAATAAGAAGGGTGGGTTCTTAAAAAGCAGGCATTTCATTGTATTCCCAGCACCCCTTTCCGTCTTCAGTGTGTAAACTGTGGTGGTGAAAGCAGTGTCATAGCTAGCGGTGGGTGAAGGGGATGCATAAAAATGCTCTCCACTACTTGATAGGAATGGGAGCTGCAGCGCATTTGACTGGAAGCGGCAGCTATGTCTCCTGTAGGGCACACCTCTAGCAGTGACCCTTCTGCTGCCATTCCTCTAGGGCATGCTGTGACATGGCCTTTGCTAGACACCTTCCTGATGACATCCGAGGCAGCACTCCCAGGCTCTCCTGGGGAGTGGCTTCTTCACGAGGTTTCTGCTTTACTTCTACATTTGGATCATGAGGTTTCATTTAAAATCCATGGGCTGCAGGAAGCAGTGGGGATGATTTGGGGTTTTCATCTGAGTGTAACATCCAGCTTTGGGCTTTCCTCGTCCGTCACTGTGATGCAGCCTTCGAATAAATTGTTAAAACCAAAACTGCACTGGGTTGGGATGTCTAACCCTGTTCCTCTTTCCCCGAACAGGAGGTTGCTGGAGTGACAGTGTCACACACCACGTGTGGTGCAGTGTGTTACCAATTATTGTGCATGGGCACAGGCAGCCCCATTCCATACGTTCTCATTTCTGTTTGTTACTAATTAGGAGTCATCGTGCTGCTGGTGGTCTCTTGTGCTCCCCACGTATTGTCCATAGGGTAAGCATCTGCTAGAAGCTGGTGTTTACTTCAAATTAGAGCTAAGCAACTATTTCCCCCCTTGTACTATTGCCCCAAACTTTCAGAATTCCGTGGTTTTAAAAATATGAAATACTTACAAGCACAGCTGTGGCAAATTACAGGTAGCCACTTTTGTTGTGAATCATAACCTGATGCAAAGGAAAGCTGGGAACACCAGGCTGTGTGGTACAATCCTATTGAGAATTAAAGGACCGTTAGGAAGTAGAAAGTGAGCATGGGTGTATGTGGTGAGTTCTTGAAGGTGACCTGTAAAGTGCTTTAAAAATGGAGTTGTCCCTTTAACAATATGCAAACAGCAACAGGAAAGGGAGCATTTAATCATACACTTTTTTTAAAAAAGCCTCCAAAAGTTCTCCAAAATTGCTGCAGCAGGCTGTCCCCGCTGTGCTGTGGTGCCCCAGAACGCTCTGATGTCCCTGGTACCCTGCTGGGCAATTGATCTACCCCATACAGGTTCTGTGTGGTGGTGATTGCATATTATGAGATGGTACAGTTTAGCATGGCCTATGATCATATGGTTTTATATGCTTGTGAGATAATATATACTTAAATGTTTTAAGAGGTCGTGCAAAACTGTTGCTCTTTTTGAGCAGTATTTTTCCATCCTTATTTCTAAATCTGTCCTTCTTCCAGTGAGCAGAGAGGTGAAATGAGTGGAGATAATTGCCTTGGCCATATGGGCTGGCAAACCAAGTGGATGCACTCATAGTCTGGCATTTTAATTTCTGAGTTCCTATCAGTGCTGCTGAAAACAGTTTGCTGTTTTGGTGCTGTTGGTTCTGCCACTTTGGGGTGATGTGAAATCTGTCTGTAACATTTTGCAGCTTTTAGCTTTTGCAGTTTGGCTTTTGATGGCCGAGTTGCCTCTGCTTTGTCTTGGTATCTCTTCTATCTCATCCTTCAACTGGGCTGAAATGTGCATTATTCAGGAACTATGGAGGAGCCACAGAAGCTCTTTCCGAACCAGGGCTACAAAACTTAACCATAGATCTGGTGAGCATGGTTTAGATTTAAACTTTAACATGTGTAACATCCAGCTGTCTTGGGAGGTTAAGGGACAGAGCAAATCACGGCAGCACCAGTGGAGGAGATATAGTGGAGCAGATAGTCTAAGGCTGAGTGTTTTCGTCTCCTCTTCTACTTAATTCTGTGCTTCATAAATGGTTGCTGAATACCTATCAGGCACCAAGTTACTTCAAAACATCATTGCACCATGCAGTGGTGTTAAGGGGGAATGTAAGAGGATGTTAAGGGAAATGCACATTGACCATCTTGAGTAAGACCATGTGCTGTCACTGGAAGACACATGCTGATACAGGCCCAAAGTTATTAAAACCGTATTTCCAAAGACTTTCCCTTCTGCTTAGCACTCTGCTTTCCCAGCCCTGTGGCCTGCAAGAGGTGTTGACCAGAGTCCTGAAAAATTGCAAAGATGACACCAAGGCCAATGGGAAGTGGCTGCCATCCACCTGCAGCTCATTTGGTGACACTGCTGGTAGAACACCTGGTGTCAAGGCTCACTGCCACTGAAACACTGGGCTTTTGGCAACATTTTGCAGTGATTTCTTAATAGCATGGGGCCAGCGTCTCCTGAAGGTATCACCTGTTGCAATGTCTAAGCCCATATTGCCTGGCTTTCTGGGAAGGACACTTGATGTTTGCTCTTGGAGAAGCAGAAGGAGTCCCAGGAACTCTCCAACAGTGGAGAAAGGCAGCTAAAAAGAAACATGGGGAGCAGACCAGTGTTTGATAATCCCTGACCAAGCCACCAGGCAACAGGCTTATCCGCTGAGTTGATGATACAACAGTTGGAAACAGCCTCTCTACAAGGCCTGGGACTTCCCAAGAAGTCAAGTTAAGGGTAGATGTCCTGCAAATCCATACCCTCAGCCTTTGCTCTGAAAATACTTGTCATCTCCGAGCAGCAAGAGGGGAGGGGGGGCAAAGGTATTTTCACGAGGGCCATGAACTCCATAAAGAATGGGCAAACTTGAATGAACTTGTTTTTCCATTCGTGTCGCAACAAGGTAAGCTGCCTTTCAAAACACAAAGCACACAACAGGCACTTGTAGTTACTCCTGCAAGAGAGAGAAATGATTGTAATGTGGGCCTTTTGATCTACAGCTGCTGCAGTAGGCCTGGCCTGGCATTTAAGTGCCCTATAGCTTGCCAGAGCTATTGAGCGGTTGTGCAGAAGCTGTGGCAAACGTCAGGTGGCAGACCTGCAGTCGGTGCAGCCCTTCAAGGGCAAGGGCATGATGGTGTGGAGGTCCAGTCCCCAGCTGGACTGTTCCTCTCTGAGACAGAGGAACAAGTCAGGCATGATGGGGAGCTCTCTAAAGTAGACAACTTGTGATGTTGCAGGGAGCTGTTGCTTGCCTGTGTGTTACTAAGGATGGTTTATCCAAAGTACCTCTGCAGGCAGGGCAGATAATTTCAAAGAGAAAGTGATTTTTGAGGTATAGTGCCAGTGGAGGGGCTGTTTGAGTAAGAGCCGGGAAGCCCACACCCTGGCAGCTTGGTCTCAGACTGGTTTACTGTAGCCTATAGAAACCTTTCTTTCAAGCTGCTTATGGTTTTTCATCTATTGCTGTTTTTCATCTGTTCGTCCCCTTGCTGCTCTATATTGCTATTTTTCAATTATGCATAAATTGTCTCTACTTCTTCTTCTCTTCCTGAAATATAAACTAATTTCCTCAAAGCCCCGTGTGCATCCTAAACCTGATGATCCTCTGGGTGGCACCCCCCAGTTGCACCTCTCTCCCCTCCAGAAACCTGCAGCCTTTGGCATGAAGTTGTGCTTTTTGGCTGAATGAAAGCTTATCCTTCCTGAATGTGTGTGTCTCCCTGGCCTGCTGGCTCATTGCATGATTTCAGTCTTCTCCTGTGTTGGTGGTTCCCCATCACCTGGTGACCTCCTCAGCACTCATCACAGTGAAGTGGGTTTTTTTACCAGGCTGTGAGAGGAGGGCTGGAGCACCTGGGCATCAACCCTCTTCCTGTCATCTTGTCTTTAAGTAATTTTTTGTAAAAACACCCTGTATGAGTGTTTTTCACATGACAGCATTGGGAGATCTAGTGGTTCTACATAAAGGCTATGGGTGCTATAGGAGTGTTCTTCTCTTCTACCATTATTGTAAATAGGCAAAATTTTGCATTAAAATATTGTGAATATATATATATATGTGTGTGTTCTAAATTGCCAACTGGCTAATTTACCCACATTTCTGATACATCTGGGTTATTTAAGCTCACAGTAAGCACACTAACTGAAGATGTGGGTCTGTGGTTCGCGTAGGTGCCTGAAAATCTCCAGGCATGTTCCCAGTGGTGTTGCTGGTTTATTTATGGTTCCTCTGGCATGAGCGTCAGTTTGCTTTCCAGGACAAGCTGAGAATGTCATTATTCCTGTGTGTTAAGTTAACACCTTTCCTAAGAGCAGTAGTTCATACTGTGAAGGGATTTGGTCTAAGGCTGGTCCAGCCTTGTCTCCCAGCTCCACTGAGCTAAATCTGCTGCAGCCAGTGAATGTTATCCAGATTTACACCAGCATAGATGACTTTCCCGTTCCTTCTGGTTTTGTGGTGTTATTGTTGGAGTCATATGCTTCCATGTATGTTTGTAATCCCATAGGAATAAATAGTAAAGAAAGCTTAATTAGTCTAGGATTCATTCCCTCCAAGACCTTCGCATGTTTGGAAGACATTCAGGTTTCTCTGGGCAGAATCATTCTTTCCTGAACTTTTCTTTTAGTCATCATGCTGTTTTATGTTTTGTATTTTATTTCTTCTAATAAAGCAGTTGATTGGAATTTCCTAACTCTGTGTCTTACCCCATTCCCATGTCATACCTCTTTTCTACAAACTTTATCTCCAGACTGCTCGTATCTTGCTAGTTCCATATGAGCTTTAGGACTGCTCAACAGCAGTTTTATGGTCTCAGTGTATATTTGGTTTCGTTAGATCCCTTCTGTGCATGTAGTTTCGTCTTATTGAGTTATAAAATGTAGGCTAAATTTATCCCTTGTTTAACTCCATTGACTTCAGTAGATGTTTGCTGTAGCAAAGTATTTGGCACATTGATTAAATGGATATATTTTCACATTTCCTTTCTGCATTTTTTTTTCTGTAGGTTTATCTAGATCATGAATTATATCTCTTGCTTAATACTTCTGTGTCCTTTTTACAGAACACATAGGGAAATAACTATTGAGTGCTTCATCCATCTGGATTCTTGTTATGTGATCCCCTGTCTTGTTCAGCAATAGACCCATTCTCTCCCTTGTATTTTTCTTGGTTATATTTATAAAAACATGTACTTGATCCTCATTACTCTTCCAAGCTAAAAGCAAAACAGAAACCCTACAGTTTGTCCCCTTAACTTTATTTCTGATAGTATTTTACCTCCAGCGTATATACAGACTTCACAACTTCTTTTAAGTTTTCTCTCTTGTTTCTTTTCTCATTTAAGAAATGAGCTTGCTTCATGCCAAGAGCCAGAGGAGCCATTTATTTTGACCCACTTGTTTCTCTCTAGCAATGGAATTGCTTTCACATGTATTTCTTCCAGGTTAGCCTTTAGGGTATCTCATCCTTTGCATTTTGAAATGCAGGTCACTGTTTTATCATTTTTTGTTAATTGAAGATAAACTTGTTTTCCTGAAGAGAGATTGTAAGTCCCTTCCTTAATCCTTGGTTCATGCAGAAGGGCCACCAAGATTTTTTTTTCCAGGTTTTTAGTAAATACCTCTCTACTAGCACCAAATTTAGCATTACCTCATGTCTCATTGCATTCCCCGTTGAAATATGTTATCGTTACCTTCACAGTTCACAAAGTCCTCTGACCTATATGTTGCAGAATGGCAGGTCTTTGCCAAGAGCTAGCTCAGCAATTAAAATTTCCCACTGGCACAGATGGTTACAATAATAGGTCATCATATATTTATACATAGAGAAAGTGAGTGAGAAGGAGAGAGAGAGAGCACTCCTACATTTTTCAAAGCAGTGTACAAACATTAGCTAATTAACCCTAATAACCGCTCTGCAAGGAAATGAAATGTGATTATTCCCATTTTATAGATGGAGGAGCTCAGGGAAGCAGACTAAGTGACATGCCAGAGGCCAGCACTATATGTCATTATTGAGGGATGGGATGAGATCTGAGGACCAAGAGCCATCCTGGCACGGCCACTGTTCAGTCCAGCAGGCTGCTGAATGGCAAGTCAGATCTTTCCTGAAATCCGTCTGGTGTACACCTTTTGAATGGCTTTGAATTGTCCCTGCTATGCTCATTTATTGAAGGGAGAGTTAAATTGTTATTTTCATAGCTTGTCCTTCTTTGCATGGTTTACTGTTGTCACTACCCTGAAGCCAGAAGAAGTGCTTGGTGCTGGAAGTTTTATTTTCTATTCACAAGCAGGTTTGTGTTGTGGCTGCATGGAGGACATCCGCCTGGTTTCAGTGCAGGGAGCTGCAGCACCATTTTCTGCATGTGGCTGTAGCTGGAGTTGAAATACAATCACAGAGGTTCTTGTTGGAGGCTCTGGCCTGCTGAAAAAAAATTGATAAGTAGTTGAGTAGCGAATTGTTATTTAGTTCAAGCGACTTTTTTTGTGGTTTCATCTGCTTCACCCACTATGGGGGGGTGTGTCCGTGTCCCAGTCTGTGCATGGAAACTGTGGTACAGTGCTCACCCCATAGCAGTGCGGGGGGCCATACCCTGTTTGCCTACTCTCAGCACTGCATCAAAGCAGCGTGGCAGCAACTGCTCGCTCTTAGACGCACGAACAAGAGGCTCAACTCAGAATCACAGAATCCTAGGGGTTGGAAGGGACCTCAAAAGATCATCTAGTCCAACCTCCCTGCCAGAGCAGGGTCACCTAGAGTACATCACACAGGAACGCATCCAGGCGGGTTTTGAATGTCTCCAGTGAAGGAGACTCCACAACCTCTCTGAGCAGCCTGTTCCGGTGCTCTGTCACTCTCACAGTGAAAAAGTTTTTCCTGATATTCACATGGAACCTCCTATGCTCCAGTTTGCAACCATTGCCCCTTGTCCTATCAGTGGTCATTATTGAAAAAAACTTTGCTCCATTGTCCTGACACCCACCCTTTACATATTTGTAAACATGGATGAGGTCACCCCTCAGTCTCCTTTTCTCCAAGCTAAAGAGACCCAGCTCCCTCAGCCTCTCCTCATAAGGGAGATGTTCCACTCCCTTAATCATCTTTGTGGCTCTGCGCTGGACTCTCTCAAGCAGTTC
>VZRW01006223.1:0-40539 GCA_013398125.1 Aegotheles bennettii | reverse complement strand
CCTAGAATTCTGTGTTTCTGTAAACTGAAGGTATTCTGTCTTCTGCAGCTATTCACTACAAGTAATAAGGCTGCTCTTACATATTTTTTTCATATTTAGAGTAATATATAATATTTTCTTAATATGGTTACAAATATCTTTTCAGGCATTTTGATTTTGGAGCATAATTATCTTTGACCAACAGTTTTTCAAGACTTTTTGGAAAACACCGTTTTTTTTTGAAGAGAACACAGATAAAAATATGTGTTTCTCCAGATGGTAGATATCAAAGATCCATTCACAATATTAAAAAGTTTCAGAAACACATTTAAAACTTCATATGATATGTATTTGAATTGCCACATTCAAGAACAGTTTGTCCTTGAATGTCTCCAGAGGAATGGAAAAATGCTTTACATCTGAACTGGAAGAAAAGGAAGTGTGTCTGTATGCACTGTTAACCTTTGAAACTCACAATGGCAAAAAATCATTGACATAAGTCTTGAATTGATTTGGGCAATAAAGATTGATCAATTGATCTATCTAACTATCTTTTGGCAAAACACTGCATTCCTACTCCTTTAGTCAAGTGGCTTCCTTAAGTCATTTGTTAGAAATGTGCAAAACAACGACAACTTCACACTATCTTCAAATTCATGCAGTTCAACATTTCTTTTGCACCATGTTTGATATGGTATGCAGATCCTTCAGGTTCTCTCATTGTTAGATTCTATGGAAAGAGTAATCATTCAGCCACTCATGTGATAAACCAGCACTTGAAAGACTCAAATGTCAAGTTGTTTTCATCATATCGACAGCAAGTCTTTCCACACAAATCCACACAAAATGTGGAATTACCTTGTATATGCTATTGGGAACTGCCTTGTCATTAGTTCTCCAATTTCATCCCTATTATCCTTCACCTGTTAGTGAACAAGGCAATGGTGCATATTATTCTCCCCTCGATGCACATCCCATTAGACTTTAGTGGAGAATACACTCCCCCTTGTGTGTAACCAAGATGAGATTCATAGAGATTTCCATTTGTGTTTACAAGAACATTGTTTCTTTATTATATATTCTGTGCTTTTTATATTCATGCAAAACCTGCAGACCCAGAGCTTGGATTTGATTCCAACTTCTTCTAAGCTCAAAGACGGGCACATCTGGAGTTATGGCTATGTTCCACCAGCCCAAGAATATCCAGCATTCCTCCTGATGACATATATCAATTTGCAGGTAATACCAAGTACTTATCACAAAGTACTTTACTGCAAATTTACATGGCATGATCACGTTTTTAAAAGTCAATATATTTCCAAACACAAGTTAGTATTAAAGAATTCCTGAAATACAAAAATTCCCTTGTCCATATTTAGAACTTACATATTATCTATAAGTTTATATATGTTTTCATTCATATAATTGTATGTGACCTTTTGAATTAAATTAGTTAGCATTCCAAAGAGTTCAGTTGCAGTTGATAATTCTGCACTATACTTTAAATACTGCTGTGAATTAACACTGTGTGCTTTCCCAAATGTCATAATGTTATACAGTGAGAAAAACAATTAAGCATAAAAATGAATAGAGGACCATTGGCAATGGCTTTATATTTTAACTTCTGTTCTTCAATAGGAGGTAGTATCAATAAAAATAATTGAGTTCACATTTAAGTATATGAAAGTCAGTGCTATGAAGATTTACGTTAGCTTTACTATGTACTGCCTCTAAAATCTGAATGTGTAGTGCAACAGCTTACATTTTCAACGTCAAGCTTATACTTAGAAATATAAATTTCCTCTGAAAACCAACAGAACTGCAATTATTTTTTTACCTGTTGTTGGACACTAGAAGTCATGGTAGATTTTCTGTCCTCTTTCTATAACTCTATTATTAAAATATTTAGGTGGCTCCCAGTGGAAATGCTATAATGTGGCTTATTTGAACCTGTTTACATTAGAAAGTGAAAGAACACTCTTTGTATCCTGTTAGCCACAAACATTTCCTAGTCTCATCCTGTCACTTCACCATGGTGGTTCCTGGTGCCATTCTTGAATGTAAAATACCCACTGGCTACAGGAACTGCTTTTATTTCATCCTTTTTATCTTTGATAAAGTCTGAATCCAGAAAGTTTTTTCACATGGTGTAGTTTTAAGTCTGTAGGGACTGTATCAATCCAGACTATAATCTATGTTCTTAATTTAATGTTCAGCAGATGTAGCCATGGAGGAAATCCCCCCAAAAATTACAGCATATTCATTAAGGTATATTTTTGGTGACCAGAACTATAAAATTGCTATGTATCCTGAAATATATTTATAACTTGGATTTATAATCTAATGTGTTTGACTGAAAACTGACTTCCAAATGTGAGCTCAGTATTAATGCAATTTACTGAAACTACCTTAGAGAGGGTATTAAAAAATTAATAAATGAAAGGAAAATTTTAATGTACAATGTAAGAGTATACTTGCTTTGAGTAGCAGTATTCTGGTCTGAATCCTTCTAAAAATGTCATAACCTGAGGATTTTATTTTTTATTAAATCCATAAATATTCTGGCTAGACTTTTTTTTTCCCCCCAGATTTACAGATGAACTGACATATAATGAAAAATGACAACAAACTACATGCCATTTGAATGAAGCTTAAAGATTGTTTCTCAGCATGTGGATAGAATACTTTCTTCAGGCTTACAAGTATTAGGAATCCACAAACACAGCTCTGAAATATCTAATGAGGTCTCAGTGACCTAGAAAATGCAGTGTATAGAAAGCAGCTTGAAATAGTGAGGTCTGTTCAGAATGTAGCAAATAACTGCCTTATGGAAAGATAAGTATGGATGTATTTGTGCATATTAAAGAATGGAATAACTGTTCTTTCAATTAACACTAATATTGTTGATAGGAATTAGGAAAGCAAAGTGAAAAATAAGTCTCACAACAGTTATATTTATAAATTCCTTGTTCCCTTTTTGGAGTGATTAAGTGAATTTCATGCTTTGCTAGAAAAAAGTATATAGCCTCATCTTCAAAGAAAGGGAAAGAAGGGTAGTAGAAGATGGAGGAAAGAGACAAGCTGAGGGCATATCTGCACACACACATGCAAACAGACCTAGAGTATACATAGCTTAAAGATCAAGGTGGCTAGATGTGAGAAAACTCTGAGAAACTGTGTAGTAATGTAGTGCAAAGCTCTGAGCTCATACGACCAACTGAGATTCCTTTTTAAAAACTGTTTAGAAGTTCTTTCTAGTTACACCCATTTTTCTATTAATGCTGTTTGAATAGAGAACTGTCCCCAAATGAGAAATCATGTGATTTTTTCTTTCTTTGTTTTTTTTTTTTTTTTCTGAATTAAGACCAGTGAGTTTTTCAGAACTACTAATCTAGATCATATAATTTAGTTTATGTAAACAGTGAATTGGCTAGGAAGAAAACTGTGGACAAATTGCCTAACAGTTGGAAAAAAATGCATGAATTTGGACTGCAGATAAAGCACCATTACCCTTTAACTTCTGCCTTTGAGAAGTTAACTACTAGCTACTGGGTTTCCTTGATTTCTTAGGCTGACACAATTACTTTTAGTAAAGTATAATTTGGAGAAAAACAATAGATAAAATAACCTGGAAATACACACACCATTTTCATTGAATCAGTCATCATACATGAATAGACTATATAAATAAATAGATTAGATATTTCCTTGATGGAGAATGAGATCCCAACATTCAGATCTTGAAGGATTGGGTAAAAGGCAGATTTTGTAACCCCTTAGGCAGTAGTGGGGCCAAGAAAACAACATTATTAAATAAAACAGATTGCTCAGAACAATGTAAATCTAATAAAAATGTGAACACCAGACATCTTACTTTTTTACCTAATAAAACAGGTAACCTATCAACAGCAATTCTTTTGGGAGTTTATGCAGAATAATTATGGTTCAGAATGCTTTTACAGGCACAGATGAGTTTAATTCAGAGAATAAAGAAAAATTTGGAGATAAAGGGCTTTATTAAATTGCCTTCAAAGGAAGTGGAAGATCCCTTGCTAGAGTTAGGAAAGAAAACAATAGATCCCAACAAGCTCAAATCTGGAGCTTTTAGCAAGATTTTAGCTCCATTGAGTTCACTGAAGACACACAGAGTAACAACTAGCTTCCACTCCAACAGGAGTATGTCTGCTAGAGGTCAACTATTTGCTATTTGGACCAGAATTAAATTCTGCACTTTCCAAACAGGACTAAACAAAGCTAAAATCATCACAATAAATATCTGCTCTGGCAGAAGGAATTGAGAGTGTTTATGACTGCATATGCTTATATTCTGCTACACAGGAATGAGGAATTAAAAGTGAAACATACAGGCAGCACAACAAAAACCACTTTGCAAAAAGTTTCAAGCTTGTGTAACAAAGATTTCCTTCTTGACCAAGGAGGAATTCATGCCTGAAGTTCTTGGAAACACAAAAATCTAGGCCATCAGCTTAGACAACTGACTTCAGTATTCAGCTGCTAGAACTTTGCATTCATAAATTTTACCTTTTTGTCCTAAAGTTTCACGAACAAGGTCACAAGTTCTAGCCAATTACTTTGTCTTTGTCAGTGGCTAAAACCACATGCAGATATAAAGGTATAAGAACAGCTCTATTAGGGACCTGTCTTTTTGTGATATACTGTGAATCACTAGCAAGGGTTGCACTTCTCATGACAAACCACTCTTCATTTTTCATGGGTTATATCTTGAATTCTGTTAGTACCAATGTCTATGCAGAACACCTCTAAGCACATAACAACTGACAACAAAAATAAAAAAGTCAGGAAAAGAACTGCCTATAGTTTGTAAAAATATACTGGAGGAGATACTAGTAAATAGTGCCAATACTACTTGAACCAGCAGAAGCAGAAGTGGCTACTGTGAAACAGGTTTCAGAAACTTTCAGTTCCCTAAAATTCCGTGTATCAGTTTACATACAGTTTAAGTATGCAAGATATGTTAAATGCTTAAGATGATAAATCACACAAAATAGGTATCCTGTAGTCACAAAGGTACACTCCGTGAGTTTCAATTTTGCAGGCAAAAAGTACCCAGTTGAAGAATCATACCTAAGAAATTGTAACAGTGGAAAAAGGCACTTAGCTCTTGATTTCAAACAATCAGAGGATGATTATTTAATGACATAAACTCAGGAAGTCTGATATAAAGCCTCTCTTAACATAGCTTGCTTCTTGAAATTAAGTATTAACCATACACTAGGAGTGGAAATAGGCAATCTTTTTAAAAAGGGTATGCTTTCCTCACCTGTGTGAAACAGAGAAAACAGCACATTCTTTACATTTGCAAGTTCACAGAAATCCCTCAGCAATAGTCACAGGACTGCAGCCATTTATGCATCTTGTCCAACTTGAGTAGACACTTAGGTCCACCTCACAGGAACACAATGACCATAATAGTACCCATCACAGAAGCTATTCTCCTCAATTGTACAGGCACAGTGAAACCATGGGGCCAAAGCTGAGCTTTGAAATGGCTGTAAAATTGCAATCGATGAGAAATGTTTGTGCCATAATTTAAAAACCAAGGAAAGAATGGCTGCCCTGGTGTCAAGACAGCATGTATACACTATTAAAACTAAAACATCTCACCTGGAAAACCGAAATGCTTTCTTTGTTAGATAACAGGCTGCACTAGCAACTCTGATATTTTTCTGTTATTGGGGATCTTTTACTGAAGTACTAGATCAAACTTTAAAACTTTCTAACGAAAGCCAGAAAACACAGAATTTTTTTTTGAGGAACTATTTAATAATTTTCTTCTGGTACATGCTGATATATTTCTCCTGTTACAGAATTGAAAAATAAAAAATAACATTGTCATTATAACAGCAGTCAGCATAAATTATGGAATGACTCTACAGTATGTCCAATATATGCTTCCCACTGTGAAACAGTATCCTTCTTAATCCTGAAGATTTCTGGAACCATATTTCCCAGACATTTGAAGAATAAATATGAGGACAGTTATTGAAAAGAAACTACAGAAGGCAACTAAGAGAAGTAAATCTTTACAGTCAGTATGGAAATTATAGTATGGAAATTATTTAAAGATACCCTAATGGGAAAAAAAAGATGCATATTACCAACCAAAAAAGGGTTAATGAGGTTATAACATAGAAGGAAGAACCCTTCAAATACTTGAGATCATATTAAAATGAAGAAAATAGAAAGATCAACAAACTCTGGCAGATTAAATATAAAAGCACAACCAAAATGGTTTAAAAAGAGAGTTTGAGGAGCAACTAGTAGAAGAAATAAGTAACAGTAATAAATCTTCCTTGAAATGTGTCAGGAGAAAGACACATGCCAGAGATTCTGTAGTGCCAGTTGATGAGGAGTACTCAGACAAGCTAAAGCCATTCCAGAGAAACTAAATTAATTCCCTGCATTCATTGTGGAAGAAACAAGGAACAATCCCTTGCTAACCCCTCTCAGAGAATCATCAGAGGATCTGACATTACAGTGATTGTAGAATTTATTACAGAAAACATTTACAAAAGTGAATAACAATAAACACCTCAGGCCAGATGGTATTCACTCAAGATTTCTAAGAGAACCCAGGGGTGAAATGCCTGTACTATTAGTGATGGTATAAAATCTCTTTCTTAAATCTGTTTTAATACCAGAGGAAATGACGGAGGGGAGGGGAAATCTGAGGAAGTGCATATCCACGTGTAAGCCCGATGTCTGTGCCAGGTAAATAAAGATTCTGATTAATGATCATATGAACAGATGTCTTCTACTTGGGGAGTACATCTTTTGCAAAGGCAAATACTGAAGCTCTTTGGAAGAATCATGAAGCACGTGTATGATCCACTTGAGGTAGACAATGGTCCAGTTGATATAATATACTTTAGTCAGCAAATGACTTTTGACAAAAATCCATTACTAAAGGGCAAGTTAAGGTTAGCACCAGTCAGAAAGTAGACCAAGTATTAGGAATAGACTACAATGCAATGAACATAATTGTACTATTTTCATTGTACCCAAAAGTTATTGCTCTGCCACACCTTGAATACCATTTGTATTCCCTAGCCCAGAAATCTCAGAAATGTCCAGAAATGTGGAAGTGCTACGTTATGAGGAATAACAGCATAGGCTAAGGTCCATCCATTTGTTGTTAAAAGATGTATTTGTGTGGATTTCAGAAGTCTACAAAATCAAAAGAACACTGAGATGGTGAATAGGGACTGGTTATCTCTTACAATACAATAACTGGGGACCAGTAATGAAACTAGAAGGTACATTCCAAAAAACAGGATGGAATGCTTATGGAAGTCTTTGTTAGGGAAGTCTATACATATGCAAAGTCTACATAGGCTCAAGGGGAGACTGAAAAAGAGAGGCAGAAGAAAGATCCATGAATGACTAAGTGCATACAACCATGCACTCTGCATCTTTGTATAATTCTAAGCTTAAAACAATTGGTAACTGGGAGAATATTAGGGAAAGAGTCATATACTTGCATAGCTCTCCCTGTGTATGCATGTATGGCCACTCTTAGTGACAGACTCGTAGATCAGAAGGAACTATTGCCTGATTCTTTGTAGTCATTGTTGTATTCTTAAGAGTTAAAGCACTTCCAGAAATGTTCCATACTGGAAAGGAAACCACCTGTTTTGAGATATCAAACATGAATCTCTGCTTTCTTTAATATGCAAGTAGTTCCATTTAACAGTAAGTATTTTATTTAGTTAGCTAATGTATTGCAATGAATTGATCTGCCAAAATCTTCTAGGTTCTTTACTCCCTTGGACAGCTGTGTAAGCTTTTCAATTGCTTGCATAGCTCAGATATTACAATTGTACAAATATTATCTATAAATAAATATTGCTATTGCAGCACTAGTTAGGAAATAATTGAAATTTGCCATGAATAATTTGTTACCGCATCTGTCATCCTAACTCTGATTTAAACTGTGGATATATTTGTTGGAAAGCTATCTTATTTTGCAAATTTGACATCAATAGCTGTTTCATGAGTGCATTTGACATTATTTCCAACATTATTTTATGTCAATCACATTTACTCTAAACTGCTTATTACTTTATTGCTGAAAATGGCAACATGTATTTATTTAGCTTTTTACTTTAGAATCATCAGACTATCACTTGCTTTATTAATCAGATCCAACCCTGAGTATTGTAGCCACCAGTTTCAAGTTTATTTAATTGCTGCTACTAAGAAAATGAGAACTTAGTAATGCAGTGACATGTACATCTTTGATAAGCTGCTTTTTTACAGGCTTCATTATGCTTGGAAAAAGGAGATTTTTATTATTTTTTTTTGGTCCTTTCTCACTGCATATAATATATCTTACACTACACTAAATCCTTTTGAAATCTTAGTTGTTACATACATATTAAGTGCAAAATGAAATACGAGTTTTAGGAATTACTGACAAAACATTCATTTCCTAAAAACCTTCAGGAAAATTGCTAAAACATCTCTGACTTAAAAACCAGAGCTACATCAATTTCTTCTCAGCTGGGAAGAGTGGTTATCTGTACAAAAGGACCAAAAAAAAGAAAAGAGCTCAGATTTGTTTCTTTAGGCTTTTCTTCCCAATACTGTTGGGTGCTGAGAGACCCATAAACGTCACTTTTACTTTCTCCCAGATTCCCTGCAATTTATAAAGACAGATATTAAATTACCAATCTGGGTAGATAAAATTAAATTAAACAGAAGAAACTACAGCTATGTCTTCATACTAGTGTAATCATATAAGAGTAGATTTGTAAAACTCAGCTGTGGGTACTGAGACCCCATCACCCACGCTATACATTTCAGACTGTGCTATGGACTATCTTCAGTCTTGGTCCCACAGACTAATTGTCTGTGGACTGAAGCAGATTAGGTATACTTGCTAGAAGCACATCCTAGAATTTTGTTTTAACCAGAAGATATCCAGTTCATGTGCTGTGAGATAGTTCTGCAACAAGAAGCAAAACATTTTATGAGTGACATGAAAGAGATCCTTTTGGAGTCCCAAGCAGAATCAGATGGAAACTGATTCATGCATGTAATAAAAAAAAAGAATAATTGTCTTTTAACTAAAATGGATTATTCAGTGCTAGCTATGTATTTTGCAAGAAAGCAGGATGTACTGCAAAGATCTGTCTCACCTTCTGATCTTCCAGTTCTATAAAGAATACTACAACTTAGGATTTGCATGTATCATGGTGATCTCTAGTTATTTCCTTTGATAACTCCTCATTAGCCTTAAGGATAATAGTCTAATGTAACAGTGAATTTTCTATGACTCACCAGCACCCAAATGAATGCTTTGTGTTTGTTTTGGTTTTTTTTCCCCCAAGTTTTCCTATAAAATGCTTATGTTTCTACAATCCTTGCATTTTGCTGTCTATCTCACTAAAATCATATTATAAGAAATGAACAGCTCTTAGCCAGAACCTTCACCAGAAAGAGGTTAATGTTATTCTTAGAGATATAAGTCCAGGCAGAAAGTTGTAAAGAAAAAATTACAAAATTTCTGGATTTTCATCCTCTACCCTGACCTACGGTAAACCAAAAAAATCCTTGTGCTAAGTTGTTATTTCTTCACATCATGCATGAAAAATTTCTCCCACTGATCTGTTAGTTCAGCAAATAGGAAGAAGGAGTTGGGGAGAAACTGTTTTTACATTCAGTAATAGCAGAGATGATGTGAGAATGATGAAAGTTGCTGGTCTTAAATATATGCTTCAATATGGAGTACCACAGATCTTAATTTTCCTAGATCTCAGCACTACAAAGGAAATGAAAAGTGAAAAGCATTAGACACAACTTTATAATGGAAGGAATTGAGGCAGCAGTACTATTCATTGCTAAGCTTTTGGTTATTTTTAAAGGAAAGGCTTCTATCTTCTGAGACCTGAAAGCATCCTGCAGCCTGCTGGAAAGAATGGAGGGACATAACAAAGTCTAAACAGGATGCCTTGATTGACAGCATGCAGACTAGTCCATGAGTATTGAAATCATAACCAACATTTCATATAAAGTCACATGGAAAAATACTAGACTTGCTCATACAAGTTTTAAGATTTTGCCTATGTTAAGAACAAATGTGATTTGTAATCAGTATGGGGTTCCCCTCTTTTTAATGGCATACTAGCTGATTGGAGATAAAGGAAGGACTCCTCTCTGAAGTTATCATGAAGTCATTTGCTTGACCCTGAAACATCAATGCTGAAGTATTTTCTCTGATTCACTTTGGAATTGACTGTGTTAACTCCTAATCCCAATCTAAAAATATTTACAATGATGGAAGATATTTTCAGAAGTCGAAGAGATGTTCTACGTTTTAGGATAATGAAGAAGGAAAAAAGATGTTGGACTCAAGTTCACACTCTGTTAGGCCCTGTCTATACCAAAGTCAATATTATTCAAATAAGCTGAAGGTTAACAAACCACATTAGCAGATCCAATGTGATACAATTCTCCACAAGTAGCTCTATGCCACTACAATGAGAGTGAATCCTTAGCCTATTGCTGTGTTTTCACTCCCACAAAATATCTTCTATTATATCCTTTCTGAATGATCCTGTTCAGTTTGTGTAGTTTTAGATATCTACTCATAACTCTGATTTTTTTAAGTCCACATAGCCTGGTATTTTTCCTCTTGTAGTACTACACTGCAAATTGTAGAGCTTTCACCCAATCCTATAGTCAGATTTCTATCAGGTATTTATACCATATTAAAAAGCCTCTCAAACATGTTGGATAAAAAGTGGATGGAAAATAAGGAGAATGGAAATTCTGCCTGTTCAGGTAAATTTAATATTTAGAGAGATATTTAAATTTTGTGAGATGTAACCCTTATGTATCACAAATAAGTCTGTATCTTTGTTTGTCTTGTGCAGCCACAAATATTTGCCACAGTTTCTTGACTACAGTAGGAAATCTACACTTCATCAAAGGAAAAATATACAAGTTATCCAAGGCACAATTATCATGCATATTGGAAATGTTGTCTTCTTATAAATCCTTTGAGAATTTCTAAGGGGTAAGAAGTTTTCCAATAGCATGTTACACATGAAAGAACAATCACTAAAGGAAACATAGGCTACAAAATACTAGATTTTTCTGCAATAAAATGGGCTGCTTAGTTATCTCCATAAGTAAGTTTACAGATAGACATGGCTGCCAGTTTGCCAACTTACAAAGAGGTGAAATAAGTCTTCAGTATAATTATTATAGGTCAATGGAATATAAACCAAAAGCAACACAGTATTTAGGAAATGGATGCTGATAATAAAAGAGCCACTCTAATTTCCTGTGGAGTTCTTAAATTAGCTCATGCCATATGCATACTGGTTCAAACTGATAGTTCTGCAAGATAAGCACTTCTACATACCTCATTGGTAAGTAGCTGATTTTGTTCTTAGAGAACAAAAACTGTGTTGAGTTAATATTATAATTGTGGATTTATGCTACAGGAAAGGCCAGCTATTTGTTTTTCTGTCTGCCTTTGCTGATTCTTAGATGAACTAAGCTGTAGCATTTTGAATCAGCCAGGTTTTAATACAGTCTCAAATATAATTATTAGCATGAAATAAAAAACAGACTTTATTCTTAATACATGTTTATAATGCCTATTATTTCTGATTAAAAAAATGCCTGTGTAGTCAGAGAAAACAGCCCTGTTTCCATCTAGAAAAAAATAATAGTTTGCAGATCAGAGAGGCAGTTAAATATAGAGAGCCACATAAGTATACTTTTTGTAAAATTCTCATTTCCTGCAGCAGAAAGATATTCATTGCCTTCTATTGCCAAAGCTTGGGTCAGCCAGAACATTAAAAAGAAATATATACAGCAGTAAAGCATTTGTAGGACTTATTTAAAAACAAATAAAGTTTGCAAGACAGATCAAACCGCAGTATTCATGGTGTTGTTAGCAACCTCACAGTCACTAGAATCACATACTTCACACAAAATTATTCAGAGAAAAAATTTCTACAATATCTTTAGGCAACAAAGGACATTTCTGCTCATCGTGTGAATTCTGTGTGACTCAAACTCTGATACAAACCCAGGATTTTCTTCTTTGTACTAAGTATGGGAAAGCCTGCTCCTTTGAGAGTTAGAATAGCTTTCGAAGACTTCTGATTTAAATTTCAAACTCTTGATCATAGTCAGAGACTAAACGTTTTTATCCTGGAATTGAAAATTGGGTTCTTTAGCTCTATACCAAGTGAAAATATTAAGCATTTTGTTGTATCCACTATGTGAGCCAAGTTCCCCACTGTGCCTTCAAATCCACAGTGAATGAACCATATTTCGATCTGCTTATCAGAAGGAGACATTTAGAAAGACAATGAGCCTGTCCTGCTAGACGGAGGCTCCTGATGCTTTTAGATAGGCCTGTGGTGAACTGCAAAATGGGCCCTAAAATCAGGCTGACATGGTCGCTTAACAATCTGTGGTATTAGCTGTTGGCTCAGAGAATTTCTAGTGTCACCCACAGGGCTGATGATGGCAGCCATCATAATTAGAATGCATGAATCAAAAACACCAGGTGAAGATTTTGCTTTGGAAGAAAGAAAAGACCGAAGGAGGGAATTACCATGCCCTTTGACTATTAAGCTGCTGCATGCAGCTGGATCAGTGACCAACAGTGACTAGGCGGATTATGCTACAGAGATACTTGCTATAGCCTTATACTTCCCACACCCAGTGGCTGTCAAAGCAAACACTGTGAGCAACTTCAAAGAAAGTGATACAAGAGGCTACATGGGGGAGAAAGGTAACCCCACTAAAGATGGGGAAAAAGAGCCCAGGCTTTTCTTTGAGTTTAGCAAACAATTTCATTTAGAATTGGTTTATTTTATTAATTCTATCACTCCGAGTTCATCCCTAAAAAAAGCTAAACTCTGATGTTTGCTGAAGTGGAAAATCTATGTAATCTTAACTGATATGACCTTGAAAGGGATTTGCTGAACTTTCGTATGATTGGATTTTTCCCAACCTTTGTAGACTCTTGATTTTAAAATCTGCCTAACAAAAGCTCTGCCAGGAAAGCTGTTATTACAAAGATGCTTCTCAATAGGGAGAAGTGGGCTAATTGCAAGCTCTTCAGTGAAATAAAGAAAGGTTTTGCAAACAACTACAGAATTGACAAAATGCACCACATTGCTGTTAACAGAAACTATGGGGGAGAAACATCAGAAATCGCAAAGATGTCTAATATAAATAGATGCTATAAGACTAGCTAGAAGAGGCTATACAAGATTTCAGATAATTCATAAACAGTAATTGCTCATCTGACCTTGATGTGACTACAGAAATTCCATTAACTCACAAATCTTGACATTTAATTACATACTAAAAAATATTCTCCCATTTATTTTGACAGGGTCTACAATAATCCTGCATACGACTTTTATCCATGTTTTCAGCTGCTTTTCCCACACTGCAATTTATTCCCAAAGTCACAAATAGAAACATAATATAAGACTATACTGTTCTCTAGAAGGTTCTTTATTTCTCTCCAAAATTTGAAGTGAAACACAGTAAAAAGGTGGGGTTCACAATGACATGGTGCCCTTCAGATGTTGTATTATGCAGTTGAACTGAACCTCCCTGTAGATCATCACCTGAGACAGCAAAAATTCACTGAGGAAGACAGCAGTGAATTATTTTATGCAGCAGTTTTGAAGTAGTCAAACAATAACAAGCATTACAGTAATAGATATTAAATAACAAGGAAAAAAGCTTAATATATTTGGAAATGCTATAGTATTATTTGTAAGTCAATAGTCATCTATAACACTTAATTAAAAAAAAAAAAAAGCAAAATATAATCCAGATATTGCAGCCAAGTTGACAATTGGTGTGATGAAATGTGCTGTTTTATGCGCTAATGAAGAAGGTTTTGGTTTTTTTGCTCATGTGGTCTAAACGAAGTAGAGCCTAGGGACCTAAAAAATTAGAATTAACTATATAAATATACTCTAGAATTACTGGATTCCAGCAATATTTAAAATGTTTTTCCTACTTCCATGCAATTGCCAACCAGAGTAGGGTTTTTCTCCTCTTTATACTTCAAGCTCAATTTTAAGGGACTTGACTATTCTCTGTGAGTCTACCTAATGTTTGCCTCACCAATTCAGAATCAGCATAAAAAACCTTTTAATTTAAATACTGTACATTTCTTTTCCTGCCTCAGAACAAAAGCTAACTTGATGACAATTTCTTGACTTTAAGTAATTATATCTGAAAAATTAACAATAAGAAAAAGAAAAAAAAATAAATATTTTATCATCTCATATGAACCAGGAAATATGGTTTTCAAAAGCAGTTTGATTATATATACTCATCATTCTACCCAAATTATTATGCATATATCATGTGAAACAAATTGCACCTAGCCTTTTTTTGTGCACCCAGCAGTCTGGCAGAAGAAAAACAATTTGTAGTAGTTGTAAAAAAGCATAATACTGCATCCTACAGGATTCCCACAAATGTTATCACTCAACAGCCTGGAACTAGGTCATAAGCTATATTTACAAAATACATTGGAAATGTAATGTTCTACTTAAAGTATCCATAATAGTGTATGTGTGTATATATGCATACTGTAACAGACCGGTCTGAAAATGTAGTATTTCATGGCTTACAAAACCTGTATGCTTCATCATTAATCCTCAAAAGAATCAAATCATTTACATCAAAAGCATCTATACTGCATCTGCATGTGAATATATATATATATACACATACAGACACTACTAGATATTTCTTGTGTTAAACATGTGATTAAATAAAAAAACAGAGAATTAAAAACCTGAAATCCTTCTTCTTCTTCGTTGTCTTTATTATATTACTCTCTTATCTTGTACTTTCTGGTAGGAGCTACATCTCAATTTTATTTTTTTTTTGCTTGATTCGGTTTCTTTATAACAGCTCTAAGATACTCCTCCTTTTTGAATCACTGAGAAAGGAATCTTTGACTTCTGTATTGGCTTCTTGTGATATTCTTTCTCCAGTACATTTGAAATAATTTTCAGCTTGCATCTCTTTAACGTGTATTTACATAGTGTCTTCTCCCACCATAACAAGGTGAGTTTTCTCATTTGTGAAGGATCTCTCTCCAGCTACAGATCCCTGTGATGCTCTCCCCAGGTTTGTCTTGGTGTTTTCTTTTCCCTATATCTACAGCACAACTGAAAAAATACCCACATCTTTGACTGTGTGCAAAAATTACCTTTCCTTAGCTTATTAAAACATTGCTATTAGCATTATCAACAATGTTTTATTTTTCTTTTGACCTGTTCAAATCATTATATACTATAACAGCTCTATTAACTTCAATACAGTAGTTATTTATGCCAGACAAGCTCTTCACGGGTTTTGAATAGGAAATATTAGAGCTAAGAAAAAGAACACAGAGCAAATCAAATTGCCTTTCCCCCCCATCAGTCACGTTCTCAAAAGCAGTTTCCATTTATACTCATCTAACACCCTGTTTCGTTCCAGGTTTCCTGTTATTTGTACTCTGACCCAAATAAATACTGAACATGACTTATATTTGAGATCAAGCCCTTTAGTGGTATATTTTTGGGGGCAAGTTAGTAAGTTTTCTTATTTATTATTGTTTAATATTTGTTGTTTTCTAAACACTTCAACACCACAGCAGATAAAATACTATTTGCTGCATAATATTTTGTGTGTGTAATTCTTCTGTTTTTTTAAATAATATTACAGCCTGCTCTTCAGCATTTGGTCCCTTACATTTTACTGACTTAGAACTCATCTCCCAGGTGAAAAAATGCCAGAGTTGTGTGCTGGTTTTGGCTGGGATAGAGTTAATTTTAGTCATAGTAGCTAGTATGGGGCCGCAATTTGGATTTGTGCTGGAAACAGTGTTGATAATACAGAGATGTTTTTGTTACTGCTGAGCAGTGCTTGCACAGAATCAAGGCCTTTTTTGCTTCTCACACCGTCTGATCAATGAGTAGTAGGCTGAGGATGCACAAGAAGCTGGAATGGGACACAGCCAGGACACGTGACCTCAGCTGACCAAAGGGATATTCCAGACCATATGATGGGATGTTCAGCATATAAAGCTGCAGAAAGAAGAAGGAAAGAGGGCATGTTTGGAATGATGCTGTTTGTCTTCCCAAGCAACCATTATGCATGATGGAGTCCTGTGCTCCTGGAGATGGTTGAACACCTGCCTGCCAATGGGAAGTAGTGAATGAATTTCTTGTTTTGCTTTGCTTGTGGACACAGCTTTTGCTTTACTTATTAAACGGTCTTTATCTCAACCCTCAAGTTTTCTCACTTTCACCTTTCCAACTCTCTCCCCCATCCCATCAGGGAGGATTGAGTGAGTGACTGTCTGGTGCTTAGTTGCCATCTGGGGTTAAATCACGACAAGCAGACATCAACTAGATGAGATAAAATATTAAACAGTCACGTCAATATTACTTTTTCACTGACTTTGGCACATCGTAACAAGAACAGGGTTGGTTCACATTAGAACTTTCATTTTTTTTCTCCTGTGCTGGTCGTGGCCCCTCTTGAGGAGAAGAGAATATTTAAGGATTCCTTCCATCCTCTTTTCAATGTGCTGGTGGTTGCTGAGTTTGTATTCTCTGCTGTATCTGCTAGTGTATGACTGACCTCCTGAAATCAAGTTCTTTACTGACTTTTCCAATCAGCACATTCTCGGGAATATATTGACAACCCTCCTACTTCCCTCTTCAGAAGAAAAAATTAGGAAGGAAATACTGCCCTGCAGATTCTTTTGTCTCTGTCTTAGATGGTGAGGGGAAAGAGAAATAGATGAACGCAGCTCAGCAAATTTCCTTGCTTTTCTCAGCAGGGAGGCTTGCATGTGGTCAGGCAGAGCAAGAAACATGATTTCCACAGGGCCTCAGGCAGCAGCCAAATTTCACAGCAGGGGATGAATCCATGGCCACTTCTGAGGCTACAGAACTGTGCATAACACAGGCCTCTCATTATAAGGTTGGACAACCCTCTGGAGATGTTCTGCTGTTGCCATATTAACAAGAAATGAGTGGTTTGTGTATGTCACAGGAGTGCTGTATTAAATATTATTGCCTTGCATTATGCACAGTTGTATGTGTGCATTTCTTTTCTGATAAGGCATGGAGGATTCAAAGGGGGAACAAGGATTTACTGTACGAGGCTTCCAGCCCCATGTGCGAGGCAACACAGCTTGTGACAGGAACGGTGACATCACAAAGCTCGAAAATAAATAGGAGCTTGGGGTTCAGCTTATTTTTCAGCTTTATCTTACACATTTCAGAAGTTTCTCCTACCACTTTAATGTAATTCTTTAGTAGATTTCTATCACATAGAGTCACTTTTAATATATTTGAATTTTTTTGATCTTCAATAAACTCCACTCCTTTGAGAAAAATCTTGGTTACTTTGAACATGCTTCTCTGCTTGCTTGCATTCTGTGAAATTATTTCTAAAACAATAAAAGTTTTAAGTATATATTAGTCTTCTAAAAACCACCTCATAGGTAGATTGGTGATCATTCAGCATGCTATATAATTTATAAAGCAAACTACATGAGTACAGATTGCTAGATTATTTAATTTTCATGTGCTAAATTTGAAGTCCAAAAGATAAATATACATATTTTGATTCTTTAAGAAAAAACACTTCATGAAATTGAAATGACTTACAAGAACATGTTAGGGAAATGAATTTAAGCTGAAACTTAGTGATAATTAAGAAAAAATGATAATTAAAAGAAATAAGTGTTACAAATAAGATAGGAAAAGATACAAGAAAAAAGCTAAGACTATCAGAGATAAACATAACAAATAAAAAATGTCAGAATTATTCTATAAATAGTTTCATTCTGTATTCAGTCAGGAAGAACGATATACATGATGATGGTAATGAAATGTCTTCACTGTCAACAGTAACTAGTGATAGTGTTTAACACAGCTTTTAAACCCATCATCTTAAAATCAGAATGTCATATAAAGTAGAAGAATTTTGATATAATTAAATGACAATTTCTCTGGACAAAAAAATTATATATTTTTTTCAATAGGTGTTGGATTGGGCTACACTTTTTAGTGTCCTCAGTCAAACAGGTGTCATGATAATATAAGAACCATTTGGAAAGGCTTATGAGTAGGGGTCTGAATCTGTCCACACTGCCAGGTAAAACACTGAAGCTTTACACAGATTATCAAAGAGAAGGAACAGAACATAGATGGTGTTAGTCAAGATGGGTTTATAAGGAATAGGTTTTATTAAAACAAAGCCATTAATTCTTCATATCCTTACATAATTGATTGATAAGAATTTTACTGCGAATGTGAGAGTTTCTGACTTCAGTGAGGCATCTAACTTGATTATGCAGAAAATCTTATTTACTCAAATTAAGACCATATATAATCTTTCTCACACAGATTTAGTGGTGAAATTGCTGGTTAAATAATAGAACTTAGAATGAGAAAAGGGAGTCATTACCATGCAGATGGTGTCTATACTTTCCCCCTTATCTATATTCATTATTTTATAGCAGTGTACAATGGGCAACAGACAGATTTAAATATCAATAAAGTTAGGTAACTGATCTAATAATTCTTGACCAATTTTTATAGAATACCTATGAAAGTCTTAGAAATGAGACTGCAGTGGTTTAGTCCTGTGCTCTCAATCAAACTTTTGTACTACTTGTACTTCTGATATTTAAGAACTACTGCAAGTGCAGTAATCAAAAACTATCTGATGATCAACCTGTGACATTTTAACTTAATTCATTATTTATCGGATGAAAGCTTGCCAGACAGTTGACAGCACACCTCAGTTCTGTAGCAATTTTGTGATACTCCTTATGCTCAGAAGCCTGTGACTGTTTCCTACCCATACTTCAGCAGAGAGCTCATTACTTCAGTTCTTGCTTTCAACATTTATTTCAAGTGCGATAAAACTTAGCCAGCTCAGAGCACAATGACAGTTTAAGGAAGATGTCTAGCAAAATGTTTTTATTTTATATTGTAAAAATGGATAGAGTTCAGGACTATCCACCTTTGCTTATCTTTCTCATTAGCATTTATGTGTGATAAAGAATATTTTTGTTAGAAATTTTTAATGTAGACATTATAAATGACATTGTACTTAGATTTTCCTCTTTTTTAATATTGCTTTAAGGCTGAGTTGAAGTATTTTTCCCAGATGAAGAGTAGAAGTAATTCTATTAAACCCTTTTGTAACAAAGAACAAGAAAATAAATAATAAAAAATAACAAGCATTGTATGTAGAAGCACGAAATCAACAGTGTAAAAACCAAAATGAATAAAGAAGTTTTCATCTTCCGATAATAATGACAATTCTAACTCAGGAAAATAGGAGGGAGAAACGTGGATGGAGAGAATAAAAAAAAAGTGGAAATAAAGAAAACCAAGGAAGGTGGAAACAGGGGTCTTGGGCCTTTTCCTCTTTTTACACCATCTTGTTCTGATGTTCAATTGCCCAGATAATTGTGATGGTATCATCTCCCACTATAAATATCTCCTGTCCTTCTATCACATCATAATAAACCATTTGATGATTGTCTTTTGTTCAAACAGCCATTACAATAACTAGAACATATTTCTAGCCATCTTAAAGTCTTCACAAGTGAGATGTGTGCAAACTGTCCTAAACAGCTCAATTAGTGTCAGTCTGTGGTATTACTGTGCTTCAAAATTATCTTTGGGAAAGTGCTCTACAGGAGCATTTCACTACTGAGTTTTCTTTTATTCCGTTCTGAATTGACAAGGCTCTGTCATCATAATCTGAAAAGTATTCATCCACAGCATACAGACTGAAGTCTAGGTAAGTATCCTCAAGAGTTAATCTCCTTTAGCTTCCAGTTCTTAAAACGCTTTTGTTGCAAATAGGGAAAACATATCTAAGCTTTCTTTGAGCAAAAGTTTTCCACTATACTGGCAGTTTTTTATAAAAATACAGTGGGATATCTAATAACTGCCTATCCCCGCCCTCCCCCACCCCCCCAACGAAACCTGCATGGTGTTGTGAATTTGGGGACAGAGAAGACATCCGAGTTTAAAGGTTGAAAATAACACTGGTTATCTAGGAAAAATACCTAAAACTCCTCACAAACTAAAACCGCAAAGGAATGATGCAATTCTAGGACACAATTAATGATTATATTATGTTTTAAAAACATGAATTTTCTCAGTTTTATCTGTATTTTACTGCCAGTATTAAATGCATAGTGCTTATTCCTAGACATGCAGCATTTAATTACACTCTATCACAAGTTTTAAATTGAAAGAAATACAAGGTGCTAAGTACTAAAGACCAAATGTACGTTTCATAAAAGTACATATCTCTAGTTGATCTCTTAATTAAGACTGAACAAAGGAAAATGCCCAGTTAAGATTTCAATTGCTATTCAGAATTTCATATTTTGTTTTACTTTTCTCCCTTCTTAGCTGGAGGAAAATATGTCCTTGTGTAACCTTCACTTTTTCTCTGTATTTCATTTTCACAAAAGATTTGACCAAAATGGAATTTAATAGCCATGGTAGGGATGTACATCAATTTATGTAACATTGTAATATTTTCCATAATATTCCCTATACAGCCTAAATATTATTCACTTTTTTGACCTCTGATATATTTTAAGCAGATGTCTTCATTGAGCTGTCTACAGTGATGCAGATCCTTGTCCTGAGAGGCCAGTTCTAATTCAGAGTCCCTCAGTACATGAAGGATACTATAATTTGCTCACCGCAGTGTGTGCTCGTTCCTACTCGGGGAGGATGAATTTCATCAGCCACTGTTGAACATATTTTCTCTGGATGTGTCAGGTTCCTTTGGTGTTCCTCACAATTCTCGTTAGTCTTCAATAATCCATATAAACTTTCATCACCGGTAAGTATTTCCTCCTCAGTGAACTGCTCCCTCTTCTATGTTTCCAGCACCACCTGTTGCAGAGCATATTCTGGAGAAAGGCAAATGTTAGCTTTCTTCCAGATTTTTCTTTTATCATTTTCAGTAAGCTTCTGCCAGATACAATGGGCAAACTAAGAGATTTCCTTTGCATATTTATGTAATTACTCCAAAAAGATTTTTCAAATCCTCTGCGAAGTCTGAGAGATCCATGCTGAAACTTTGTAGTCAAGGCTACATATTAATAGGGATTTAATTATACATTCTGCAAAAATGGCATATATTTTAGTTATAATCTTCTTATCCCTTATTTCTTATCTGTAAATCTCTCTGCATTGGGAATTCCATACTGCTCTTATGCTTGGAGAACACCTTAACATTCTGAAGGCTGTAATGAAATGCAAACCCAAGTTTTACATATTGTGTGGCTTCTTATACTGATGAAAAACTAATCAAAGAAAGAACATATGTAGATAAACCTTTTTTATTATATTTCCTTAAATTTCTAATGACCACACATGGACCTAGGTTCTGTAATTTTCCTTAGTAGTAAAGGCACAGGAAGCATTGACTCAACAACACAGAGGAATAATTTGCAAATCTTTGAGAATACTTACTGAGTAGTTTTCACTGACATCAATAGATTTCAGGTATTTAGCTATCAGATATCTTTTTGAAACACAAAACAAACTATAGCACTTGAAGTTAATGCAAATTGCATATGCTCAATATGTTATAAAAATAGACAATTAATTTAATCAGAAGGGTGGATGTCTTTCACAATGGTTTCTGTTGTTCTGTGTGTAAAATTAACCAGTAACAAGAAATGTCTGGCAAACTTCAAAAGGCTTTGAGATTTTTGTTTCATTTTGCTTCTCAGGCTATAAAATGGGAGCTTGTCTAAGGTTTTTATTTTGCAATGTTAGTTTGGACTTCATGTAGTAACTTCTTTACAGATTAAGATAAGAAACTGAACTGACACTTGGAATGGTCTAAGAAACATTTCTTTTTATGGCATTTTGGTGACTGTACTAAATACAGTCACATTCAGTTCAGAAGGTGTTTCCTACATTGTTTTGTGAGCTCTTGATGTGTTTCCTAAGGTAACTTTGCAGCAAAATTACTCTATGGTTGTCACAGGTCAAATCCTATGTCTGCATTTATTCTGTTGTTGTTGGCTGTTGATATGCATGCTAAGATTCCATTAAAATCTATGAATGCAAGGCATAGAGTAGTACTCACAGTATACTCATGGTAGCAGAAAAAAAAAAAAGGTGAAAATTTTTCAGTAAAATTTGTAATGGCGAATACCTATGTAGTCTACCTGCATGGGTGCTTTGAGTGACTAGCTTAGGAAAAATATTTTATGATTATTGTTCTGTTACCACATGGAGTCTGGACTAATGGCCTCTTCTTTGGTTATCTACTGAGTCTCCTTGTTACTGCTTTGGGTTTATATCTCTAGTGACTTCAGGGCCCAAGGAAACTTAAGGAAGAGAAATACATTTATAAATGAAAACCTGCTTTATATATTCAAATTGAAGCATAAACAGAATAGTTACATGATCAGCACAGTACTATTCTCACAGACGGAGACTTGTTTAGGCCGCCAAGAGGCAATGTAAGTGCATGAAAGCTTTTCTATTAGATTAGAATACCAAATCTAGATGGTCAAAATGGCTGCATATTCCTATTTTTAAATTAATGTATTGTCACTTGAAATAGGATTCATTCATTGATCCCATGCTGTCCAGTCCTGCAACGAATTAAACTAGAGAGGAGAAAGGAGAAGTTGAGGAGGGCTGAATACAAATATCTCTGGCTTTTGCAGCTAAAATGATTGGGCAAGAATACTGGGGAAGAGACACAGCTCTCTTATAATGAAGGAACTTTGACATTTCTACCTTTTAAGAACGATCTCCTTGAACTGTTATTCTGCAAGTGACTACATCTACCCTGATTAAACAGGTTCACAATCATAAAAAAGATTTCTGTTGAACTGTAGCTTCACCATTGTAGCTTGTTTCAGGCTACTTTAAAGCTATTCCATATATGTGAAACTGCACATTCTCTGCAGGTCTGGGAAAGAGTAAAGGTAATCAGATCGTTATAACTCAACTGAATTTTTATGTTCATGTGAATCTATCATATCTACGTAGACTATAATGTGTAAAATCACATTAGGAATCAAGGCTTGATAATTAGAATTCACTACTACACTCCTGATGAAAGCTTCAACTTGGCCAGTCTATATTGCAGGCCAAACTACATGGTGTTTCAAAAAGACGGATGCATTTGAAAAGGACTTTCAACTGAAATTGGTCCATCTTTTTGAAACACCCTGTATTTCCTTTCTGTAGTTTCATAATTGATAACAGAAGTTCCCAGCAAGCAAGATGCCTCATCTCCATGTTAAATCAGTAAAGTATCTGTTGCATATGCTTTACTGACCTTTCTATTAATATTTATCAATACATTCAAGCAGCAGTAAACACCTATTTAATTTTGAATATGTGTTTGTTAGATTTTCATCTTAAATATCACAAGCAGTGGTTGCTACATGCTTTGTATTATGGTTTTGAGAGACAATCCATTGTCCTTATGTAAACATTTTTTCTGTTGTTTTTAACTATCAAGAACTGTTTCAATTATAATACACAGGAAAATGTTAATGAGGAGACGTTCTTAAATTATCTTAGTAAAATTCACAGTGAAAGTAAAAAAGAAATATATCAATATACAGTTGTGAATAACTGACATAAAAGCTTAACTAATCTCCAAATTTGAAAGGAACTCATTAGCATTTGGAAAGCTCTACTTATGGCAAGTAGCTTATTATGTTAGATAATGGCCATAACGTAGACATTATCTGCAATAGCTAAACCATACTTCATGTCTTTAGGAAGAATACTTAAGGTATATAAATAAACACAATGCTGTTTGTTCAAATAGGAATGTGTTTGGTAGCCAAGAGGCAATGCAAGAGGATTAAATGTTCTCTATTGGATTAAAATACATATCTGAGAATGTGGAAAAGGCTTTCTTTACTGAATGTATATGTGTATTCTTGATTTCATGTATTGTTATGCTGTGTGATTCACTCATTAATTCCATGCTGTCCAATACCATAACAAACTGCCAAGCTAGAAAGACTGGAATTAGAAGAGTTTTTCTTCTGAGTTTAATGTGGATTGAGCCTTTGGGAAGGGAACCTACTTGAGACTCTGACTTCTTGCCCGCACAAAACACATACAAGACCCTCTTCATGCCAGTTAGATATTTTCATGCTTATATTGCCACACTGTATTTTAATGTGCTTTAACATATTCTACCCTCAAAAAATATTCACAAAACTGTTCTTACATACAAGAATATTATTTCTCTTTGCTGGACCCATAGATGAGCTGAGTATCAATTTATATTATTTATTAATTATTACACAAAGATATACAAGAGGGTATATTATTTCATAGATAACCTTTAAGGGTTTTTCTCTGGGTATTAGTATAAAAACAGCAATCCTGAAGGAATGACTGTTTCAAGGACAAGAATATGAGCACTGTGATGCTACCCTGCTCCCTACTTCATGGCTTTCATTTATATTTAAGAATAAAAAAAATTAATACATTTCATTGTTCAACAGACAGAAAACTATATTGAGAAAGTATTCAGGTGTTTCTGCAAGGAGGAAGATAGGGAGTCTAAAAAATAGAACAGGTAGAGGGGACTTCAAAGGGAAAATCAAAGGAGGAAAAAAGACAATAAGAAAGGAGCTACAGATAGCTGAAGAGGAGAAGGCAAATTATTCATCTGAGATATATATTAAAAAATTAACTGCAGATTTGAATGTATGAAATTATGGGAAATTCCAAGTAAGACTATATCCAAGCAAGATTATGTCTTTTTAATTAGAATTATATTTGCTACAAGCTGGCAGTGCCAATGCAGACTTTGAATTTGCTCATATTTTCTCCATTATGTTTGATTTTTAAAAAAGAAAAAGGAAACAGAATTTAAAACACCACAAATAAACTGAGGAATTTTAAAAGACTTATACTAATCAACATACTGCCTGTAATTCAGGAGAAAATTCCTTTTTGATCAGATACTGGGCATGTATAACATTAGGCACTGAATAAAGATTTAAGATAAACACTAGACATTGATCTTCCATTATTAAAAGCAGCACAACATTCTATGACAATAATACAAATGTTGTAAAATCCTTAATGATGTGTTGTGTTTAGACAGTTAAATAAAAAAACAGTGCAGTACTCATTTATGTACACAAACATACATAAATACATAAAAAAGGATTATAAGCCAGCAGTTGTATTGCTACATATGTGTGTGAGAGCACATGCACACATATGCACCACGTGTATGTCATGGGAAGAAAAGGCATAAACGAAAGGGTAACATCTGGTTTCAACAAGAAATGCTACATTTGTGTGCAAACGCTGATTTAAAGAAAATGACATCAAATAATACCTGGGCATATTTACAAGTCTGCATTTAGATAAAAGCCAGAGTCCAGTCAAAATATAAGAACTGGTTTACTTAGTAACTCTGCTCTGCTACATACAATTAAACAGGTCATTCTAACATTTCTTAAGAACTGACTAGCTGCAGGTCAGAAGACATTCACAAAATTCCATTGAAGAGCTCACACAGAGTGAATATAAATGTTCTTAGATTTCACAAATAATTATTTCTCCTCCCTCACTTCATTCCAGTCAGAAGGCAATTCTCTATATGAATATCAAAATGATTAATACTAAGTAGCATTAATATATTAATTTTGATATGACCACAGTTCAACAAATCTCAATTAAATGTAGATAATTAAAACCTATCATGCTTATGTGATTTATTCCTCTTGTTTACTCAATGTATTGAACAATGGTGTCATAACATGCTAAACAAATGCAACACATTTTCACTTGTTTTATTGCAGACTGCCTGTTGTTGCGTTCTGAGGAACACTCAAAGACTGAGCTCGAGAGCAGTAGTTAAAAACAGCAACTGGCTGTCAGTGGTGTTGTTTGTCATTGTTCCACAGACAAAAGGCAGACTGTCACAATAAACAGCATTTATTCATTTCGGATTTGTGGCTTAGGGTTGAGGAAGGGGAGGTGTCATTCGTAGTAATTGTAAAACACATTAATAATAGTTGTCTGCAAATCATATATCAAAGAAAACAGTGGGAGTTGGCATTGATGGAGGCAAGAAAATGGATGCTTCCAGCACAACCTAATTTACAGCTCTTTTAAAAAATATATTTTTTCTTTCATAACAGTAAAGTGGAATGTTTTGGATTAACTGCTTGTGTAGTGGGTAACCAAGACAGAACATCTAAATTGTGACTTTAATGACTTATTTTAAACAAACCACTGAGTAGCTTTCTAAACATGATTACTCGGTACTTAACTGCTGTCATTTTTATTAACTTAATTGTACTAATTAAAAAACATTTAATATTGATATTGACATCACCTCCTGTAGCGTTTTTCTTAAAAACAGCAGCTTTTTAAATAAATTATACTGCTCTGTGAAAATACTCTGTCTTGGTATTTGAGTAGAATAAGCTTTTACTCTAATAGAATGCTTACATCTGTTCTTTCAGAATGACTCTCCAATGCTTAATCTTACATTTTAGGTAATAATTTCATGGACAGAATTTATAAAGCAGATTAATCTTGTCGAGGTTAGTATTAATATTTTTTTAATTTTAGTGCAATTTTTGAGGCAACTATTATCTTCCTTCTGTCTTGCAAATCCCTGTTCTGAATTATGAAGCCAAAGTCCTAGCTCATTGACACGTACTAAATGGATTATGACATCCCCTTCAAGGATCTGCAAAAATCTGGGAAGAGAAGCAAGAAGAAAAGACACTGGCAGCTGAAAAGGAAGACTTTTAATTTACTACTGCGTGGTGAAAGTCCCACTTCATCTCATAACCACTCCCAATGTCATTCCAAACACTGATAACATTTATTAGAGAGCAACCTCTTCTGACATACCCAGAAAAGACAGATGGATCTGAGTTTTTCTCTGGCTAACCACACAATGTTCACCAGATGGAAACAATACTCCCTATATAGTTTCTCAGGCATTTTTGCCTACAAATCCTTCCCTCCCAGCATGTCTCAATTCCTATCAGAAACAAGGGCATTAAAGGGCTGAGGAAAGGACAGGTATGTCCAAGAATCTGAACTCAAGTTTCAGCATGGATCTCTTCTGTGAAAAATCCTATATAATTTGCTGGAGAGAGAACAGAGTAAAAAAGATGTCCTGTATTGAAAGAGTAGCGTCATAACAGTATTTCAACCAGGAACTGTTACCACAGCTGTTACTGCTTTGGGTATAAAGGAGAAGCAGAACTCAGGAGTTGCCAGTAGGCAAGATGCCCAGGAGTGCAAGAATGGATGTATATGACCAGATCTAAGATAAGCTTTAATAAGACAGGGTTATTCTTAATTGATTTTAAAATTGAAAAAAAGGTCATGTTTGGGCAGTCATGATGTGAATATATGTGAAAATGGGACAACCTATGTAAAGCTTTACATGTTTAATATCTATAGTAGCAGAAATAATAGTAAAAAATTGTGCTGAAAAATACAAGTTTAAAAACTAATTGCTAACCATCTTTTTAGGAAGGACTAGTAAAATCAGAAAAAAAATCTTCCAAGATTAAAATATTCTCTGAATGGAAATGGTAAAACTTGTTTTAAACTAATTTTAAATAAAATGGTACAAAAGGAGGGGTTTAGTCCTAGAAGGGACATTTTCAGTGCAAGCTCAACTATGCTGATGTAACCTTCAAAACCTTACCTACCCATAGCTAAGTGAAACAATTTCATCTAATCTTATTGCTAACAGCAAAAACCAGCACCTTGAAACTTTCAAGCCAGAATTTATTCAGAATTACTTAATGTGAGAGTAGTAAGAAATCTAAGCATAACTCTTCTTTAGTTAGAAAACATATTTCAATGTACATCTTTTCTAACTAAAGATAAGGAAAATATTCTATTCTGTGTTAACTTGCTATTGACTTCATAGAGGTTCTCTTGAACTTTTATTCAAACCTCTTCTACCTGTCTTTATAGATTTAAATACATACGTATGTAGCCTTACAGTGCTGCTTTTCTTCTGGGTATGAAACACTGTCTAAATTCAGCCTAAAATGAGAAAACAAAATATTTGTAGTATGCCACTCCCTTACGTGGGCTACTAAGATGCTTAGTTTCCTTTTTCTGTAAAACCTGTCTCTCTTGTTGTGTTACAAAAGCCTGGAATGCTATACTTTAAAAGACTGAATTTGGGGGTGCATTTTCTTGGTTAGCTTTTGCCTTTTAAGGAACCTCTTAAAAATTCAATGTTCACTGTTCTGTAGTCTTCATACAGTCAGTCCCTTTTACTGTGGAATGAAAACTTGTATGATGTATCTGAATATATGTGATTTTATTCTGGGCTCAGTCAGGTACGTGGTTTTTGTAGCATCCTGTACATTGTTATTCAGAGTAGCAAACACATGCAGTCATTAAAGAGCAGTGATAACCTTCACTCTAATTACATTAGTACGCCAGCTCTCTCAAACGAAGGCAGATTTCCCATAACAGGATCAGCTAGGCACAAATGTAAATGCGCCAAGTGTCACTCAAACTATGATCATGGCTGGCATCAGACAGTGGACAAGGACTCATGTAACAACCCAATCATCCTGCAGTTAATGCATGTCACTACTTATTTGCAGGGAAATTTTTGAAACCAGAATTTGCATGGCCTATTTGAGACTTCCCTGAGCTGAATACCTAGCATTTAGCTTTCTAGCCGGAGTTGTGACAGTAGCTGTGCTTGCAGCAAACTGCCACCGCCGTTTGTTCTGCTTCAGTGCTGTTTGACTGTCACAGCCTGTCATGTGGGAAGAAAGCACCACATCTAACCCCTTGTGACAAGCTTTAATCAACCCTATTACTCCTATTGGCTGTTCAAGCCACCTTGGGATGTACAGCACACAGTTACAGATCTAAAAAAATCCTTGCTTTAAAAAAATGAAAAGGCTAAAATCTGGTTTGATTCGATCAATCATCTAATACACAGTTGAAAGGAACTAGAAAGATTAGGTAAGTAATACAAATGCAATGCCTGAGGTAATTTGTTAATCGTCATATCTTTTGCATCATTAGGAATGTTAAATTATTTATTTATCTTGAAGATTACATTTTCATGGATCCCAGGCATCAATAGGTATTCAAATTCTGAATTTCTTTTTATTTCTTTCTAGCAATATTTTTATATTGTGGACACATATGCAAAAGAGTCACATTTGAGGTCCATTTATTTACATGAAAATAATGTGACAAAGAAAGATTGTATCACATGGTGTACCTGTCCTATTGTTAATGCTGGGTCAAAGGGTGAGAGGAGGACTGCTTAGAATAAAACTTCTACAAAAGAAATTTAAACTTAAGCCTTCCTCTTACAACTCAGCACCAATTAATTAAAACTTCACACATGCCTGATCTATATAATGAAACTGTACGAACTTAGGAACTTTGCTGTTCCATATGGAAAACTGTATCTTCACAGTAGTTTTAAGAATGCACTTTTTGAGACTGCAGTTCACATTCTACTTAAACTCTGAAGGGCACATGAGTCAGCTCTTCCGGTCCTTTTGCTTATAGCCAGTTACACATCCTTCTCCAGAAGCTCAGATAACATAGACAAATCACATTGTGCACATTATCAAATCTGTTTGCTTGAATTGGTCTTATTAAATGCAAGGTCTATTGACTGGGAAAAAAAATTGATTTCAATATGAAAACATATTAACCCACTGTGAGTTTAGCTTTAGCACAGTAATCTAGTATTATTAATTTTTAATTACTCCAGCAGGCTAATCTTAAGCCTGATAAAAGACATTAGAGTGAAACTTTACAATGAGAGATTTTCTTATGCTTTTGAAAATCACTAACACCTGTGCTATTTCAATTGATCTGTATTTGTAAATATCACATTTGTTTTGCACGGACTGGGTAGAAAATAAGTATATCCTGACAGAGCAGATAGCTTGGTGGACCAATAATACAGAGCAGAGATTTATACCCTTATATACCTGTTCTAGTCCAATTCTTAGAATCTCTAAGCAAATGCTCATCCTGTAGAACCTCCACTTGATATGACACTAACTGGCCCCTTATACAGGGCTCAGAAGTAATCATGCTGCTTCCATCACATACCTGAAAAGGTTCTTACAAAGGATAAAAAATTTTAAAAGCTACAATTGTCAGTACTCCTTTGCATTGTGATTAAAATGAACTATTTCATTTTCTTTTCTAACAAGTGTTTTCAAGTGAAATAAAACATAATCTTGGGCCAGAGCATTTTAAAACTTGCAAAAAGCATGTGAATGTGTGAATGGATGGAAAGTACATTACATAAGGTTTTTAATTTTTCATGAAAACTTTATCTAACAGGAAGGTAGATTATTTTTACATTTTCAGATATAAACACACTTATCTACATTTCTTTTGGCCAGCTTAAAAAAGAAAAAAAAGGCCAAGGTGAAGTTTCAGTTCTCCCTCTAGACTCTCTTCCCAAATGACCAAATATAAAAGATCCTTTTCTGTGTAAAAAGAGTTTATAGTGCTTACAGTGGCTTGTAGCACTCACTCATGTCCTATTCTAATTTACGTTGTTAATCCTCCAGTGAAGAGGAGCTATGCTGTCTGATACTGTCAATTAGATTAACGTTACTAAAAGTGTTACAGATTTTATGTTTTTAAAGACAAAAAGTAATTTATGTTTTCTTTACCTACCAAATAACTGTGAAGTATCATCTAGAAATAACCAATTATAATACTTAACCAGCTATATACAGAAACATGTGGGTTGCTGCAGCTGACCCATCATCAGAACATGCTAGTACTTATTTATGGTGGGCTGGAAGGTCAGTTCATCAGCTACGGGTTCACACTACACATGTTCTCCTGCATGCCTTCAGCCCACATAATTTGATTTGATGTTCTCGTCCCCCAGTTCACTTATCAATTCTGGATGGCAATAAAGGACAGATCAATATAACACTGTACTGTCACCCTGAATGTAAATTCATTAAATTTGAATACTGGACCACTTATATCTGAGAAATCTGGTTTCTTGAGTTGTCCAGTCACATAGAATATTTTCAACAATTTTCATAAATTGAAAGGGATTAATATTTTTGGTCCTTTTTCTGACACAAGGTGTGGTATTGACAATGAGATAAATAATAATCCTAAACCTTTAGATTCCCTTTTTTTTTTTTTTTTTAAAATAACCCTACATAATATTCTAGGGAAGGATATTGATATGAATCTTTGGATATGAATCATAATAGCAGATTTTCACATCAGGTATTTGATTCCATCTCTGAACTCTGAAGCTTCTGCGGTGTGAGTGGCAGCAGGAAATGGCTTTCAAACTCTTCCTAGCAGATGGAATAAAATCTGCCAGGTTATTAAATTACCGCACAACTATTTTTGGTTTCCATTTCTAAATCCTTTTTCTTCTTTTGTCATATAATATGTCATTGCTAATCATATCTCAAAAGCATTACTATTTTGAAAAACAGAAGCTTCAACTGACAGTTTATTATCCTTTGGCCTGCATATTTTTTGTTGCCATTTTATTTTCTGCTAGAATTACATAGTATTTCTCAATTTTTGTAATACTTAGATTTGTATAAAGTGAGTCAAAACATCAGTTTATAGGACTTATAAGCATTAAAAATGTCTTAGTGATGAATAATCACTGTGAACGTTTATCTAGACTAGTCTCAGCTTAAAGACAACTGTTTGCTGAAGGCTAACAAGTAGAAATGCCCTCCTAATGACTACGAAACCAAAAGCAAATTCATCAACTGGCTGTGGTAAACTGTATCAGAAGGGCAATATATTTTATTTTTGAGGAATTGTGCTTAGAAATAAAAGAAAGCTACTCAACTCTTGTGAAAATTAAACCAATTGTTTCCTCCTGTGAATTCTGTCATAGTGACAGATTTTCCTAGTGTACAAAGAATCGTTTGAAGGCAAATTTGCTTGTAATTCAAGTGTTATTGGAAAAAAATTTTCTTTTTGTTCATGTACCAGCCTAAAAAGTAACTAACTCTCTCCTTACATAAGTTCTATTATTACTACTACAGCTGCAGTATGGTACAGAAATGCTGATCTATATATACAAGTAAAAGTATTAAACATTGTTTGCTAGTATTACCATAGTAAATACTGCAACACTGAACAGAAGTATATTAATTGTTATGTGATTAAGTCAACTAGCAAATTATGGTTTTACTTAAGGACAACAAATTTCAATCAACTAAAGAGTCAAATAACAACTTGCAAATTGATCCCATATATGATTTTCAGTAGTGCATCAGACAATAATCAGCCTCAGATTGAACAGAAAAATGCAACTGAAAACCTGCGGAACACAGAGAGATTTAGATTGCAGTGATACGGTGTAGCAGATCTGTGACTTCTGGAAAATGTGTTGGTTTACATCACTGGCACAAAAGCAATATAAAATAATAAGAAACCCCCCACATTTTAGTTCAGTTCTATTGAATCTCACAACTGAGGAGAATTTAGGGAACATTTGTTCCTCAGCGCTGTATGTTTCCTGTTTATTTTATGAAAAATGATTTCAAAATAGCAACCTTCAGATCTCCCAGAAACAACTGTCTTTAGAGTTTAATTTCCATTTAAATCTAAATACAATATTAAATAGAAAGTCTCTCTTTTCTGTGATAGCCTTAGCAATTAAATAGTTTATTGGGGGAGTAATTAGGTATACAAAATTTATAATTTGTATTTTTTTAATTTAAAATGTAATATTTCACAGTTATTGCAATATTATATTGCATTGTTTAAATTGCAGCATAATAATTCATTCCTGCAGCATTCAGTGGCAGTAGGCCTTTGGCCTCTTGCCTAACAATACACTAGACAAGAATTATTACATTGTAATTCACACCCTGTCATGCCTTATTGCTTAATTAAAGCATAACCCTTCATGACATGACAAGCAATTTGACTGTTACCATAATAAATTATTATCCCACCTAACATATTTTAATTTTATAACCTATTCTTTTTTGTACATGCACTGAAAGTTATCCAAACAAGCACATGTGTTTCATTATTTGTAAAGTGTGAAGAATAGGTTTAGGAAGAGTAAGTAAGAACACAAGGTTACGTTTTTTGTTAAAAATTTTCCTTAAGTAAACTTGGGCTTTTTTTCTTCATTTTGCTTCAGTGATTAATTCCTGCAAAAATTAGCAAAAAACCCTAAGATTCAAAATATCAGATTATTTGACTCCCTGTATTTTGCTGTACTGCTTACCTACCTAAATGGTAAAGTTATACTGTCTCGGTGAATTCTAATGTGGAACTAAACCAACAATGATGCTGAAGTTATAGTGCCTAAAATTCCAGACAAAGAAGATGCCAGTTCAATTTTGTTGCAATATAGCAGTCAGCTATTCTGTGTTCAACATTAAGTATTCTTAAAATATTTTTCAGGAATAACTCCTTTAATCACTTACTTATTAAGATATCTCTCTCTGATGTTTCTCATACTGAAACCTGATAATGTAGAAAAGGTAGTCAATTGTTATTAAAACACACCTGATTATTACTAAAAATTGATTAGGTTAAATTCTACTTTTGTAGAAGTCAATGGCAAATTTTACTGACTTGAAACATTTGTTCATGAGGTGGAAAGGAAAAATGTGTCAACAGCTATGAAAACACACTTTAATATTCCAGCTTACATTATAATTGTTCTAATTAATATTAGATACTTTATTAATGCCTTCACATGGCCTGAAATTGTGCAATACAACACAAGAATTTGACTATTAAAAATCCTTTACTTCTGGCAACTACCAATTCAAAATTAAAATATGCAAACATTGAACTCTGAAGTTTTGTGTGAACAAAAGCCTGGATTTCTTGAGAAGTCATACAGGCAATGCATACAAAATAATTTTAACATGTAAATGATATACACCATACATAATAGTTGTGCTACCAGTTTCATATAATGTCAAGGTGTAATTTAATGAGGTTCTACTGAACTCTGTATGTCTGCAAGGTGACTGTGATGTCCCTGGAACTCTATCTCTGCTATAACTATAAAATGTCTATGATGTGACTGTGATATAACTGAAACAGCTGCAGTCTTTGATCATATGCTGGCAGTTTATGTACAGATGCAGAATGTGTAGTAAGGGCACACTTTATTAACTTGACTGGTGTTCTGTTATTTTACTCGTTCCAAAAGCCAAAGGAAACTAGGCTCCATAATGTTACCCTGAGAATAATTATTGTTGCAGCTATTCAAAATTAAATACCTATCATTAATGTCTAATTGATTATCATAAACAAGGGGCATACATTTGCCTCAGTTGATCTGACATTTGCTATGATCTTTAAAGATCATGCTATAGCTAGAACTATTTTGAATTAGCACAAAACACATTTTAATTACAGTTTAAAGCAGCTGCCAATACTCTGAATGCATGTTTCCTGTTAATAGATATTTCCATATATATGCAGTCTAGTGAAACTTACAGTGAGCTTTTACTATTTGAAAAGTATAAAAATACTCAAATTCTGGTTGTCTGATAATAAAGCTAGACCTCGATGGACTAGTGGCTGTGTTATGTTGTACAGAAGCATCTTTGTTCTCCTTAACAAGTTAAAACATATTGATTGTACCAAACTGTTCAGGTTTGAAACAATTCAGCTTTGTCAAGGTAGCCAAATTAGAGTGCATATTCTTTCCATGTGCCCAGCAATAAAGAGAAAAATTTGCATAACACCTAGATGTTATGTCCTCCTACATGCAATATGGAAATCACAGTAACATTATGAATTATAGGTAAACATAAAAATTTGCAATGGGTTACTTGGAGAAAGATTTATATCACAAAGAAGTTGAAATTATATTCTCATAAAAGATCTACTAATAGTTTTGCACTGATCCTAAGAGTATGAAGCTATTCTAGATATGAAGGTTGATTAGAATTGCCACTTTTCTTATACTTTATTGTTTATTTCATGTCTTTTTCCCCAGCCTCCACTTCAACCTCTGTACTCTTAACTCTAAATTTAAGTTTTATTTCATTTTGTCCTCATATTTTTATGGGAAGAAATACAGAGGCCTGGACTCTAAGTCACTCTGTTCCCATACTCCCAGTTTGCTTTCTTCTGTGGTCTTGCACAGGAAATACATATTTTTATAAACTTGTTGGACACAAAGGGGATGTTGCAAAGTCAGTATACTGCTTTGATAGGAACTTTCTCTGTCCAGCACCTGCCTTATACAATCCTGGTTTTAGTTTTCCTTTCAATCTCTTTCTCTATAGCCTTTGTGCTGCAGTTGAGGAGTAAAACCTCTCAGAATTTAAACAGTCCCAAGTCCACACATATATATATGTTTACATTTTTTCTATAGACCTGTTCACTTTTCATCTATATACAAACAGCAAGATCTGTTTCTATTCCAGATTTAAGATTATGTTAAAAAGCATTTATACTTTAGCCTTCTCCAGTATGGATATTCCCCAAGGAAATGTAATTCTTCTAACCCTCATGCTATGCTTAGCACTGCCAATTAAACTATTGGCTCGATTTTAGAATCTTAAAATATCATCTCTGAAATATGTTCAAGTTTGTTTTCCACACCTTGAATGCTTCCCATTTCTAGAAAAGAGTATAGATACCAGGTAAATGTAAAACATAAACACTGAAATTGAGATATCTTCCATGGAAGTCTGATGCCTATTTCAAGAGCTCAGTTTTCAGTGAAATTTGTTATAAATCAACAGAAATTAAAGTTACAAATAGGAAAAAAGTTCATTTTAAAGTGTTCTAAGTTATCCAGACAGTCAAAAAAACCCAAAACAAAAAAAAAAAACCAAACCCAAACATTGTCAGAAAAAGCTGATTTTCAAGACCAAATAAGTTACTATTGCACCCTGTATAACTGCTTAAAACATATATAAATCTTTATGTAGGCATATGTTTGGCCTCATTTCCAGTTTTTTTCCCTTGACTACTTCTAGTATTTCCTATATACTAGTTGCAGTGTAAGTCCTCTGCCAAATATCTCTCTGATACATTTCAGCACTTTTTGTTCCTCTCCACCCACCTCATTATCATCAGTTTTTTTTTGGTTTCAATGGACTTCAATTCAGATGAGAATACTGGACTTTATTCAATTATTTCAGTGACTTAATCTTAACTGACTCCAGATAATATACAGTTAAATTAAAAGCAAAGTAAAGTTCATTATTGAAGTACTAAATTGTATCTTAGAAATAAATGATTGCTTAATAAATACTATAAAATCTGCTTCAGACTGTGGGTCAAGAGAACATCTACAGATAAAACACCACTCACACAGTGAAATATCTCGCTTTGATACCAAACAACTTCAGAAAGTATATATTGCTATGCAACACTATTTGTGATCCAAAGCATTGCCTGCTGATTTGTAAGGTGTTCTTGGTTTCAACTAGTGAATACTGTGTCATTATTCACCTGTACATCACTGAATTAAAAATGTTAATTTTCATAGTAAAGCAAATGCTACACCTAAATCCTGAAGGGAAGAGTTGACACCCATGGTAATGAATGTTCAATAGTTCTGCAAGATTTCCCCCCCTCAGGAAAACACAGATGACAGCAAAATAACTTTTATCTGTTCTCTGTTCTCCTACCTTTTCTGATGAGTTGGCTGCAGAAAAACATATAAATGGAAAGCTCAATTAGTGTAATTTATGTATCCTTGAATGCCAATCATTACTGTTGAGAGGTGGGACTTTCAGGATCTCTGTGCATTAATTAAGAGCTCATCTCAGAAGAGTAGTCATTACACCTGAGGATCAAAAATAAGCTTTAATTAGAGTCTAGAAGACAGCATGTCATCTACTTATAAAACTAGTTCTTTAGTTAAAAATGAACATTATTAGTAATGGATGGACATTATTAGTAACAATGCAAAGGGCACAAATCTTTTGCTTGTACTTAAGACTCCAAAAGTATTTGTGTATATAAGTCTGCCTGGAAAAACTGGACAAGTTCTGTAATACTGTGTGGACACCACTCAAATTTCAGCCAGGTTGTATGAATGCAAACGTGATTATTAGATCCTCTTCAAATTATTGGTGCTGAGCTGATGATGAGGGAAGGCTATTACACAGCTGAAGCTAGATTGTATTTTGCTCTCATAGCCAGTTTTTTTTGTTCCAGGCTATCTTCTGTGTATGCAATAGCCAAAACAATGCAAGCTCATGAAAAAAGGGGGCTAATGGGCTTGTACAATGCATCAGTTTCATTTACTGAGTGATACAATATGTAGGAAGTTGTTGGCTGGCCTTAGACATGTCAAGGTTCAGGATAGGTTGAAAACTAGCTGGGCTAACTCGTGTCAGCTGCCTGAGAGTGCTTTGATCATGGCATGACTTATTTGACATCAAATATTCTGCCTAGGACCCACTGGGGAAATAATGTATAAATATTTGATTATATAATTTATAAATTAAAGGAAGGAAAACAAATTTAAAAAGCTAGTCTGGAAAATAAACATGTCAGCTAATAACTCAGGTGTGAAAAGGGGCAAAATTTAGAGAAGTAAGTTTACATTCGAGACAACAAGAAACAACTTGTTTGTCAATGGCTGAAATAAGAAATGCAATGAATCAATAAAAAAACCAGACCAATGAACAGACTGCTCTAGGAAGAATCAGACAAGAAAAAAATAAAATGTCAAGTTTCAGTATGTAAATAGAAAAAAAAATACTCATAAAAATGGGATTTCAGTGTCCCAAATATTGTAGTTTATTGAAAGACCGACGCTAATATATACATTACATCATATAATTAATAATAATTATAAAGGTTATTGCACAGAAAAAGAGAAGAATGGGAAGGTATGTCAAAAAGAGGACAAGATTTACTATGCATCCTAGAACAGTAGAACAAGTGTTATGAACTTCTTCATTAGGATTATATTTTATGGTCCTTTACTAAGATATTTGTAAATACCCATAAGAATGTGGCATTTTTCTTGAACGCTTTTTTGAGAAACACATGCTGTAAATTTCCTACCTAATCAATATACCTCAGGAGTAATGAAAAACAGTAGGAAATACAACAGGCAAAAAAAAAATAAATAAAAAGGTGGAGCCATTGTTGGTATATGGTTTAAATTTTTCTCCCAAATAACAATGTGTGATGAAACAAATACTATAGTGAGGGAGCAAGCAATCTTTTAAAGAAATTCAGAAAAATGTGGACAATAATTTATGTTAATATCATTAAGAAAAAATGTGTTAATGTAATTAATAAATATTTCTAATAATTTTTGCCCAAATGCTTTCTCACCTATTGTTCCAGGAATTGTTTACTACACAATAGACATAGAAGCACCCTCCAGAATATGCTGAATAGGAGTATTACTGTGTTTACTAGAAGATTTCAGTGAGTAAATGGAATATCAGATCATCAGATATGATGACATTACACGGCAACACATTCTTGAGAATGTTACTACTGAAACTTGTATTTCAAAAGTTCAGCTTCTATTCTGTGAATTGTTACTGAGGTATTACAGTACAAAATGTTACGGTACAAAATCCTGCTGCAATGGATATATGCATATTACTAAATGTGATATCTACTTTTCTGTAGATCTAAGTTACTTTTCACATGATGGCAGATTGTCAGACAGATCAAAACTGTGGCAGTTCAGTAAAGTTTGCACTGACTAGAAAAGGGGAAACACACGCCCCATTTTTAAAAAGGGAATAAAAGAAGATCTCACCTCTGTGACCAGCAAGATCATGGAGTAGATCATCCTGAAAACTATTCTAAGGCACATGGAAGATAAGGAGGTGAGTGGTGACAGCCAACATGGCTTCACTAAGGGCAAATCATACCTGACTAATTTAGTGACCTTCTACAATAAGGCTATAATGCTGGTGTATAAAGGAAGAGCAACTGATTTCATCTATCTGGACTTGTGCAAAGCACTTGACACTGTCCCACAGGACATCCTTGTCTCTAAATTGCAGAGACACGGACTTGGTGGATGGACCACTCNGGATATGGAATTGGCTGGATGGTCACACTCAAAGGGTTGCAGTCAACAGCTCGATGTCCAAGTGGAGATCAGGGGTCAGTATTGGGAGCAGTGTTGTTTAACATCTTTGGCAGCAACATAGACGGTGGGATTGAGTGCGCTCTCAGCAAATTTGCTGACATCAAGCTGTGTGGTGTGGTTGATGAGCTGGAGGGAAGGGATGCCATCCAGAGGGACCTTGATATGCATGAGAGGTGGGCGAAGGCAAGGTCCTGCACATGGGTCAGGACAATCCTAAGCACAAATACAGGCTGGGCAGAGGATGGATTGAGAGCAGCCCTGAGGAGAAGGACTTGGGTGTGTTGGTTGATGAAAAACTAAACACAGCCATCAAAGTGCGCTTGTAGCCCAGAAAGCCAACTGTAGCCCAGGCTGCATCAAAAGAAGTGTGGTCAGCAGGTCAAGGGAGGTGATCCTCCCCCTCTACTCCACTCTCATGGGACCCCACCTGGAGTCCTGTGTCCAGTTCTGGAGTCCTCAACATAAAAAGGAGCATATTGTTATTAAGTGTTCAAGGCCAGGTTGGATGGGGCTTTGAGCAACCTGGTCTAGTGGGAGGTGTCCCTGCCCAGGGCAGGGGGATTGGAACTAGATGATCTTTAAGGGCCCTTTCAACCCAAACCATTCCATGATTTCAGGAAAGAACGTGTTTAATAATGGCTGGTACCATGGGTAGGTATTTTTAAATGGAAAGGGAAAGGAATTTATCCAGGGTTTGTCAGTTGCATTCTCTTAACTGGAGCAAAGTACTGAGTCTTGTTATCTGCAGACTCCTGCTAGTCATCTTTAGCACATTTTTTGTCAGCTGCTTCTCTTGATTAGGAGGATGGCAGAGATAATAGACACACTAAACTCCAGAACAGACAGAGAATCTTTGTTCCTCTAGACAATGATATGAATTTTATAACGCTTTAATTTGCTGGTATTCACAAGGGACAATGTCAAGAACTGAACCAGAGGACTGCTAGGGAAGTACAGATTTCATGTTAGCAGCATGGTGCTTTCTCAGTCCTTCATGATTCCTAGTTTGCCTCTTCTGAACTCACACTCCAGTATGCTGCTTTGGAAACCAGACATAAAAGAGGCTAACTCAGACAATAAAAACTGGGTGACCTACTGAACTGTGACTGAGATTTGTGACCTACCTTAAAGTGAATCAGATTCAACAACAAGACTTCTTACAAGCAGCTCTCACCAAGAGCCTGACAGAATGTCAACACAGTTGTACTAAATAATTGACACAAAACTTGCTGAGAACAACATGTATCATCTATTATCATCAAAACTTTTAATGCTAGATGAATTCACATGAAAAGGATAATAAAAATAGCAATTTGAAAATGTTTATTAACAATGAAGAGCACAATAATAATAATAACAATGAAGAGCACAACTAGATGTGAAGGGGGAAGG
>VZRW01006220.1:4752-25860 GCA_013398125.1 Aegotheles bennettii | reverse complement strand
AGATGCGGCCGTCCTGGTGTTGGTTCCCTGTGGAGCAGCCGCAGTCCCGTCCCCGGTGTGTTTTCCTGCCCGGATCATCTCCCCTGGTAACGCCCGTGGCACCAGGTCCTGTGCTGTCTAATCACATAGATCCCATCCCACTGATGAGCTTTTGACCCTCTTTAGGTCCCTCAATACGAGTTTCTCTCAAGACTGCTACCTGTTCACCAACAATTAGAAGTTCTCCAGAGGAGATGCGCCTGTTTGGTCCCCAGTTCTTCGTGCTTTCCCACCAGCATCCTGCCAGGTGTCCAGTTCTTGCTCCTGTCTCTGACGTAGTTCAAAGCGTATGTTGCTTTTCAGAGGTCTTTGTGACAAACAGTATGTATTCACCTGGCATGGCTCACTGGAATACTACAAGACCCACTGCTTCCTCTGATTGCTGGTTTTAGTGGCCTGCATTTTGCTTTTGTTCGCCCTTCTGACCTTAATTTTTCCAATGTTACTGCACGTTTTATCACAGTGCTTTTCGGTTGTGTACTTAACATTTTTTTAATATAGCAGCTTACCCCAGCCTAGCGTGTTGGCCCCAAATTCCTTTATTTCCTAACTCTGTTTTAATTAGCCAATAGCAATAGTGCCCAAAGAACCACATAGTTCACCACACAACCAGCTTCTCGGTGGCCAGCGCAGTGGAGCACATTCATGCTGCATCACCCGTGCTGCCGTCTCCAAACCCATGCACTAAATTTGCAGCAGCAAGTTTACAGAGAGCGATTCTGAGTATCAGCATTGAAGCTAAAGTGAGAAGCATCAGTTTCCTCCTGAGAGCGAGCTGGCAGCTGCCCACAATGGTGCAGCTGAAGACCTTGACTTCAGACAAGTCTGTGTCAAGGCATACTGGTTTCCCCACCAGCTCACATGGTACTGGTGGGAGCACCCTGACCTGGCCTGGTCATGATTACCCCTCCACCAGCAGGCTCTGAGGATCAGCATCTGTCAGTACTCTTAGAACTGCCAAAGCTCCATTTCCATCAAGGCTAGTGGCTGCCAGCATTCTGCTGCTGCAGCCGGTGTGCCATCAGCTTCCACCTTTGAAGCAGAAGTTGTTCTTTTCTGCCAAATGCAGAGATTGCCATGGCACCTTGTCCATGGTTCAGCATGCCGCCCTCCACCCATGTGGCCGACCTAGAGCAAGGACTAAAACCCCAACAGGAGGCAGATTCAGTTTAACCTTGGCCTTGGATATCATCCCAAAATCTGAACACCACAAGTTAAGGTGAGGGATTGGGGTTCTGTATTCTTCCAGAGTTACTCCTAACATTGATCTGAGCAGTCTCAGGCATTCATGTGAATGCTCACAGGTTAAACTACAGAAAACTAGCTCCTGATCTGCCTTTTCTGTACCACTTACTGTTTTATATATATTTTACTGCACCTGATTCAACTCCTTTGCCAAACTTTTTGGTCCTATTCGTCTTAATTTCAATGTCCTTAGTCATTAATGTTTATTTCTTTGAAATAGTCTTTTTTTTTTTTTTTCAAACGAGGTGATCAATGCTGGAAAGAATGCTGACCTACTTGATTTGTATAGGTAGGCACATTTAACATTTGCTTTCATTGAACAACCTGGAGTCACAAACAAGATGCCCCACACACCTGCAAAGCCGGTTCAGGAATGGGATTTTGCTGCTCCAAGCGGTTGTGCTGACAATGCCTGTCAGGCTGTGGCTGCGACAGCCAGGGCAGGATGAATAGACAACGTTGAGCTGGGCACCTGCCTTACTTCCTTGGATCCAGTGGTGGAGGTGGCTGCTGTCCTGCTTCCCCCTGCCCCTCTCAGTGCATTGGATCCAACGTATTCCTAGCAAGTATTGGCTCAGTATTTGCATCTCAAATGCACTCAAGCAAAGATGTCAAGTTCAACAGGTGCAAAAACTGCTACCAGGAGAATCTGAAGGCGTAAGATCTGTAAAGCTAATGAGAACAGTATTCTTAAATGAGTAAGTGTAATCTAGAGAAGTAGCTATTCTCTAAAATCTTCCAGTTTTATCTTGAGATTTAAACAAAAATTAAGTTACCTGAAGTTGGGTCATAGTTTTTCAGTCCCTAACACCATCAATAAAGCAAAATTATGAAAGGAAAAAGCATGTTAGATTATTTCCCTAGTGAACAAAGCTGCAAAGTGAATTTGGAACAATAATGAGGTTGTAAATGACATTTTCCATCTCTCTCCCACCAGTGAGCAAACCCTGGTTACTACTGTGTGCAGACACTCTGTTGTGGCTGTTAAAATTTACATTTTTTAAAAAATCAACAATTATTTTCAAGTAAACCAACCTGCAAAATTAGAAGCTACCCTGAAAAAGATTTTTAAGGGGTTTGAATAATCCAGCATCTTAGGCTCTCGGGTAATCATCTACAGAGCTGGGTGGATTGAGCTTTGTTTCTTGTTTTTTAGACTAGAAGAGACAAGGATTTCAAAGTAAGAACGGCACATATTGACTTCCAGCATTTTAGCTGCACAAAGCATGTATCTGAATGCTTTGGTTGATCAGGAATTTCTACCATTTTCTTTGGGAATTTAATTTTGAGAGTCAAAGTGAAAGTTATTTTGATCCTATTAAGACTGATAACCTAGAATTCAGTGAAAATATTTGTTATTTAATGTGTTCTTGTGGGTTTGTAATTTGAGATGTGAAACTGGTAGCCAAAGTAAAGCCAAATGGCTACTGATGTCTATGTATGGGATATACCCTTGTTTTAATTTGGAGTTAGACATCTCAAGACCTCTGAGAATGTATGCTGAAAGAGCTGTTTGAAAGCAGCACAATTTATTTTTCTGTTCAAGTGCAGAAGCTTAAAATAAACAAATTTGAAACATTTTAGAGAAAATGTAAGGATTTTATGCTATATTGAATTAGGAAATAGTTAATTAGGAAAATTAGGAAAAAAGTAAAGGCTCTAAAACCAAAAACAATAGAAGTGTGTACCACCCCTGTGAAACTTTTCCTTGAAGCCCCCAAATTTTCCTCTATGCAATAATTTTTCGTGCTTTAGTAAGAAAACAAAGGTCACTTTCCGTGAGAGAAAGTGAAGCTCTGGTGGCACTTCACGTTTTTGTTATGGTGATACACCTCTGTGAACCCTGGGAAGACTGTGTGTCTGAATATTCAGCAGTGTCCTTGTAGAAAACACACTGAATAGTGTTTTGTGCAAGGAAATGGTTACAAATAGGCCAGTTTTCATCAATATAATTTCTAAGAGCAAACTCAGTCAAATGCTCACTCAGTATGTGATTATTTTTGTTGTTTTTATTATTTGTGTTGTATCTCTAGATGATTGTGTTTTGCTGGTTTGTTTTTTGCTGGATTTTGTTTTCTTATCATAACTAGAAATTACTGTATTTTTTTTAATAGAGATGGATAACAAATTTCACTTGAAAGAGTAATGAACTGTTTTTCTTCCATTACTACATCACCAGTACCTGTAACATCCAATTCCCAGTTTTCCCACAGCAGCAGCTCAGGGTGTCTGGCAGGGCTGCCACTAGAGGGCACGAAATGATTTTAAACACCAGAAGCTACCAGACTAACATCAGGTGGAGACTTTTGAACTAGCAAAGCAGTGAAGAAAATGCAATAAATGTGACAAATATGTTATTCTAGGGTTCTTTTTCTTTTCAGCTTCTAAAGGATCAAATATGATTAGCTTTTAAATGTTTTGTAGAATCATACCTTAAAGTATAAAATAGGTAACAAATAGAGACATTTTATACTGTGCTGTGGAATTTAGGAATAGACACAGTGGAATTCAGGAGAAAGGAAAGTATTTTCCAAGTGTGAACATAAATTAAGCAGAAATTGTTGGGTTTTGTTTGCTTTTTTTTTCAGACTAGGTTGTGTAAAATTAGAGATGATGGACCAGAAACACTGAGGCTCTTGTCTGACCTTTGTGATTCATACTAGCTATCTCAACTCCAGGCTGTGTAATAAATGGCTGTTACTCAGAAATTTGCAGCCCTCCATTTAACATTGCATGGAATGCATGTCTGCCTCTGTTCCTTGTCTGGAGAGATAATGTTTCGTAACCATCTAAGCATCCAGTCAAGATAAAGCCATGCAGCTCTTCCATGCTGTGGCAGTGAGGGTATGTGTTAGACAGACATGCTGGAGGGTGCTGAGAGTCTCTTCTGGTTACAGACCAATGGGCCTGGTTTGACTGCTGATCCCTTGATGTGCATACAGGCAGAGTTTACCTCCTCAGTGTAAAGACTGAGACACAGCAACAGGGGATGCATGAGGCTGCTGTGCTTTGGCCCAAGCTGCACAAGTCCTTGAGGGATAATCTCAGTCTTATACATTGCAGTCCAATATCTTTCATGATAACAAACATTTTATAAAAATCAAGACTGTGAGCTAAGTGGGTAACCGGTAAGTAAATCTGGGTGAGGACAACATTGTGTCCATGTGTCATATAAATGTGGCATGAAAATAAAGTTACCTCAGCAATAAACCCATTGTATAGAACTAATAAAGTATGGTATAGCAAGAGTGAAGGATTGAGCATTCATTCATTTCCCACATGCAGGTATCTCTATCCTCACCCGGGACAGAGAAATTGCAGAGGGGACCTCCTTAGTGGCTTCTGCACTAGTGTTAACTCTGGACAGTCCCCACAGGGGTCTATCATGGGAAAATAAATGCTGCTGGGTTCTAGAAATCCATGGGACTTGGGTCCTTTGGGCTGAAGAAGTTCACTTCAACCTTGAAGATGCGCTGCGGCTGTGCAGATAGAAGCCTAGCCTCAGAGAGAAGGACCTGTCAATAGATCAGGATGGTTGAGCCTTAACATGACTTCATGTTTCTATGAGGTTTTGCTGTCCATTGTGGAATCTTATGAGAGTGACTGCTCAGTTTCAATAGGGAAATCAGAACAAGTTCTCACTAACTTAGGCAACAGAGTGGTTTTGATGGCAGTTCAAGCATCAAAGTATTTTCATTCTTGCAATGCTTGTGCTTAAGGCAAGACAGTGCATTCTGCTGGCAGGAGGCAGTAATATTAAATTCTGAGTGAGACTGCTGTCTTATCTTCAGAGAGAAAGATTAAGCTTGTGTTGTTGCTTGAGGACATGAAGTACAGAAGGCATGGTCAAGGAGGTGCCCATGCTGTCTGTGTAAGCTCAAGAGACGAGGAGTTCTGAGAAGCTTGGTGGCTGAAAATGGCATTAGGTCACTATAAGGTAAATATTTTAGCTTCTGGGTCTTATTGGTCTTTTGCAAACATAGAGGCCTGCAAGAATGAAGTGATGAAGAAGGTTCCTGTTGTGCTTGGTTTGGACTGTGTATCAGTGAGAAGGTGAATGGTTTGAACTCCTTACCACAGGTTGCTTCCTTATTAAACCCTTGGTTTAGAAGGGATTTTGGTGCTAGAGGCATACCAGGCATCCCATACCAGCACTGGAATGTTAAGAGATGATAATTTACTAAGAGAAACAGTGTCACAACCTGACTGTGGCTGTTCTGTATGTATTTAGAAGAATGTTTTATTAGCTACCCATAAATACAGAACTGTATTCATATTAGCAGAATTATCTGAATTTAAAATATATTGTTATAAAAGGGCAAGAAAAAGTATAAATGGAAAAATTAAGAAGTTGATAGCAAGCAATACCAATTGATAGTTAGGGGGAAAAGCTAAAGGTATATTGAGTATCATACCAGTGGTATGTCCAGTGGTACAACAGTCAGAACTTGTTCAGGAAGAAACAAAATCCTAACAATAGTTTAAGTGAGTATGGCATGAAGATGACAAAGCTGCCAATGGTGATATAGGAGAGATATTAAATATATCCAGGATTATTAAATAAATATTTCTGCTCTGTATGTGGAAAAATTATATTCTCAGTTTTTCATGTTGATGAATTACTTTGTTCTATTAGTAACTATAGAGGGTGTTTAACAGCAGGTGTTAAACTTATATCTACGTAACTCACAACATCAGGATAGTAAAAAGATTGTCCCAAGAGCTGTCCAGACTATTACTTTTAGTTTTAAGGTAAAATTTATATCACTGAGCGAATCTCAGAGGGCTGAGGAAAACCTGCTTTTTGTTGGCTGTGGTGAATATTAACCCTTGAACAACATTCGGAGAACTGTGATGAGTTTTCCATCAACTAAAGTCTTTAAATAATATGTTCTTTTTCAAACATACTATGGGCATCATGAGGAAATTAACAAGTGAGATGATGTGCGTTTTGTTCAAGGGATCACCCTGGGAATTGTAACAGATCCTTCTGACCTTTAACCTATAAATCTGGAAAACTTAACTGTCTCCACACTGCAACCATTTCAGGCTGAAGTTTCTCGAAGGACTCAGGTAAATATTGCTATGGGTCATAAGATAGAATGAGTTTCAGAGTTCATATTTCTGCATGTATTTGCCTCAGAATTTCCTAATCTGCATTGAGACCCTATCAGTTTTATTCCAGGGTCAAGCCCTAAGGCTTCATGTATACATTAAGGCAGAGACTGTATTTATGGTGCATCTTGTATGGTGCATACCGATCATGACACCAGGATTTGGATAATTGCAGTAAAGTTGATACAAAAAAACCTTGAAATACTATTAAAATGCATACAGCTGTCACCACTGCAGGTAGGTCATGAGTTTCTGTGTGCCTTGTAAGACAGAGTAGGAGAAAGGGACCTGGGGGTCCTGGCGGGCAGGAGGATGACCATGAGCCAGCAATGTGCCCTTGTGGCCAAGAAGGCAAATGGCATCCTGGGGTGCATTAGAAGGGGGGTGGTTAGTGGGTCGAGAGAGGTTCTCCTCCCCCTCTATTCTGCCCTAGTGAGGCCACATCTGGAGTATTGTGTCCAGTTCTGGGCTCCACAGTTCAAGAAGGACATGGAACTGCTTGAGAGAGTCCAGCGCAGAGCCACAAAGATGATTAAGGGAATGGAACATCTCCCTTATGAGGAAAGGCTGAGGGAGCTGGGTCTCTTTAGCTTGGAGAAAAGGAGACTGAGGGGTGACCTCATCCATGTTTACAAATATGTAAAGGGTGAAGGTCAGGACGATGGAGCCAAGCTTTTTACAGTGATGTCCAATGATAGGACAAGGGGCAATGGTTGCAAACTGGAGCATAGGAGGTTCCATGTGGATATCAGGAGAAACTTTTACACTGTGCGAGTGACGGAGCACTGGAACAGGCTGCCCAGAGAGGTTGTGGAGTCTCCTTCGCTGGAGACATTGAAACCCCGCCTGGATGCATTCCTGTGTGATGTACTGTAGGTGAACCTGCTCCGGCAGGGGGGTTGGACTAGATGATGTCTTGAGGTCCCTTCCAACCCCTAGGATTCTGTGATTCTGTGATTCTGTGATTTGTCACACCATACTCTGAAAACAATTTCTGATCATCAATTTTTCATTGTAACTATGATGTAATGCTATCACTTTTAGTGAAGACTTGAACTTATTTAAACCCAACATCCAAACTCAAAATCATTTACAGACAAAAGCTCCACCTTAGTGCCTACATCAATGCACTGCTGCAGCATCAGTGCTAACTCCAGTGTCCAGGCTAAGAGGAGAGCAGGATATCCTGGAAAATGAGGAGTGGAACTAATAATAAAGGAATTTTTGCCACTGGAACTCAAAACATCTTCTAATCCCATCATACCTCTTGTGTGGGGTCACACACATGCAGGGAATGACTCATGTCATACCTTCTGGACACCTGAACCAGCTGCAGGAGCAGCCAGCTGAGCATTGTGCTGCACTGATACTGCAGTGGGGGGAGCAAGATGCTGGTCAGCCCTGGAGGCCACACCTCAGCTCTTGATTGAAGAAGTCTCGCTGGTTCAAACCAACAAAAGGGATGACTGCACATGTTGACTAGTTTACAGTGAATCAGTAAACCAGCTTGAGGTGATGAGGACTTTACTGTAGAAATTTTGTGGTGGCTAGTTCAGACAGGGCACTCACAATTTAACCCTCATGCGATCCAACTCTGCTTAGAGCAAGCAAAACCTTTGGAGATTCTGCTATGGTATTTCTGCTTGCATGCTGACTGGGCCTGATCTCCCAGTTGTCGCGCACGTGGCGCGTGATCGCACTCAAGATGATCTGTTCCATAACCTTCCCTGGCACCGAGGTCAGGCTGACAGGCCTGTAGTTTCATGGATTCTCCTTCGTACCCTTCTTGTAAATGGGTGTCACATTTGCCAGTCCCCAATCATCTGAGAGTGCCCACTTAACCAGGACTGTTGAAAAATAATGGAGAATGACTTGACGAGCTCCTCTGCCAGCTTCTTCAGCACTTCTGGGTGAATCCATCTGGCCCCATAGACTTGTGTATGTCTAAGTGGAGAAGAAGGTCTCTACCTGTTTCTTTCTGGATTGTGGGGAACTTCAATCTATTCCTTATTTCTGTCTTCTGGCTCAGGGGACTGTGTTCCCTGAAGACAGCTGATCTGGTTGTTAAGGACTGGGGCAAAGAAAGCATTAAGCATCTCAGCCTTTACCTCATTCTTTGTGACCATGATTCCCCCCACATCCAATAAAGGGTGGAAGTTCTCCTTCACCCTCTTTTTCTTGCTAATATATTTGTAAAAACTTTTTTTTATTATCTTTTATGGCAGTAGCCTTTCTAATTTCCTCCCTACATACCCTAACAGCTTCCTTATAGTCCTTGTGAGCTGTCAGCCCCTTCTTCCAAAGGTGGTAAATTCTCTTTTTTTTCCCTGAGTTCAAGCAAAATTTCCCTATTGGGCCAGGCTGGTCTTCTTCCCTGTTGGTTCGTCTTCCAGCACAAGGGGATGGACTGCACCTGTGCCTTGCAGATTTCATTCTTGAAGAGTGTCCAGCCTTCCTGGACCCCTTTGCCCTTCAGTACTGATTCCCAAGGGACTCTCTTGACCAGTGTCCTAAACAGGTCAAAGTCAGCCTTTCAGAAGTCTAGGGTTTCAGTTTTGCTGACCCTTTTCCTTGCCTTTCCAAGAATTGAAAACGCAATCATCTTGTGATCACTGAGCCCAAGATGGTCTCCAACCACCAAATTGCCCACCAGTCCTTCTCACTGGTATTCAGCCTTTCAGAAGTCTAGGGTTTCAGTTTTGCTGACCCTTTTCCTTGCCTTTCCAAGAATTGAAAACGCAATCATCTTGTGATCACTGAGCCCAAGATGGTCTCCAACCACCAAATTGCCCACCAGTCCTTCTCACTGGTATACAGCAGGTCTAGCCAGGTGTCACCTTTTTGTTAGGATTTCCTTGCTACCCACCTGAAAAACCAGCAAAGGATAATAATCAGAGGGGTGTACCAGACTGGAGACTTTCTTTGTAATGTCTCTTACCTGAGCACCGGGGAGGCAGCACACTTCCTTATGGGTCAGGTATATATACATACATATTCTGAACCAGTTTGAGTGTTTTTCCAGCTCCCCATCCCTTGCTGAGACACCTCAGGTGGGCTTCCTTGCTGGCTACATGCCAAGGCCCACCCTGATCCCACAGTTTTCTGTCTCCCCTCTGTGCACAGACTGGCCCACTGCTGCTTCTGTGTTAGCTCGCAGGGGTGGGGAGTGGCACACTCTGCCAGCAGAAGAGGGGTCGGGGCCAGCCCAAAGCACAGTAAACACACCAAGGAGCATGTGTGTAACTGTAAATGTCTCTCTGCTTGCATAAGTTCTGCTGGTGCAAGCAGCTACTAGACATACTTCCCCCTGAAAATGCCAGCATCAGCAGTATTTATTACCTTGTGGCTAAGGAGTGTGTCTTTTTAAGGAGATGAGGTTTGTGGTAAGTCTACAGCCCACTATGGCATGGGGAGCTGAGAGCCCCATACTAGCACTAACCTGTCTGGGGAGTCCTGAGCTGCAATGCCATGTTTTTCCTGTCTCTCCAACTGTAAAAGTATTTTAAATGAGGGATCACTTTTTTAGCTCAAGCACAGCAATGGACAGTCTGGGTTTTCTGTACCTGTGTTGTCACACAGGAAAAGCACTTCTGGCTCCAGAGTCAGCACAGGTGGGGCAAGCTCAGGTATCTCTGATGTAATGGTCAGGTCTAAGTCTTTAGACTTACCCTGTGCTTTCACAGTATAGGGCCACTGAGATGCTGTCCCCTGGATGACAGGGGCCAGCCATTGTCTCTGTCAACATGGCAAAGGTCAGTGTCTCTTTCAAATAACAGAAGGTGCTCCTGATATTTTCAGAAATATTCCTGCTCCCACTAAAAGCCGGATCTTGTAGAGTTACTCGGATGAAAAAACATATTTTGATTCCTGGCTGTGAACTAAATAAGGAACACAAAAGCTACCCCCCCTAGAGGAAATATTGCTGCCATGATACCCCCAGGAGTTTCCCTTCCTGTTTTCCAATGCCCAGGGCTGTAGCTGAGTGACTGGTGGGTGTCAGCCTCTGTTCAATTGACCACAAGTATTGGATTATGTAGAGAGATCCCAGATGCCTTGGATGTAGCAAAAACTATAAAAAGGCAACAAATCCAAGGCATTTGTGGCCTTTCTGCCCACTGGGATCACATGGAAATGTATGTTTGTTACCTTGCTTTTGGCATCTAATGCTGATATTGAGACATTCTCTTCTTCTATGAAAGCATTTTTCACGGTGCTTAGATTCATGCATGAAATCATCCTTACCCATTTGGAGAAGCAGTCTGATCAATTTAGTGATGGGAATTGAGAAGGCTCCATAATAACTTACACTGCAGGTCTTGCAGCAGCATTTATCGCTCATTCTGGGCCAGGGTTCTGTAGGCAGCCAGTATCGGGGTTCTTAATTTAAGCACATCAGCACGTCTTAAACCTGTCTTAAGCTGTAACAGTTCTGAAAGCCTTTGCTGCTGATAAGTTTCTCAATCTGCTGTCCTCGAGCAATATTAGCAGCTTTCTCCATGATACTCACATTCAGCTCTAATCAGATTACAACAGTAAAACACTACATTCGATATGTGAAAACAGCTCTTTCCAGACAATTCAGAAATGCTCTGCCAAGTACTTTGAGGCTGTTTTGGTAAACACACAAAAAATTTTAATCCAGTAACTTTTGATAAACTGCCACTAAAAAAAGGGAGAGAAGCACTTTCCTCTGCATTGTTCTTGGTACTAAAATACGGGAAGACATCAGCAGGTCCTACTCCAGCGCTGACCCTGTTACATAAGCACTCTGGTGCTGGGCCAGGGCAGGTTCCCAATCACCAAGGAGCACGCATTAGGCTTTTGTAAATCTCTGGGTACTACAGAAGGTAAGATCCTCCTGGGTACATCCCTGCTGTGTTTGGGTCAGTAAATTCCAGTGATTTCTAACTGACAACGTTGTGAGCAAGTACTGCTGTGGGCACAGGGTGTTGTGAAGAAACCTATGATACAGAACAGCCAAATGCCAAATTCTCTGTCCAGTTTTGTGAGGCAGGCCTGTGTACATAAGCAAGGCTGTGTGCAACCATGGTATTAACATATATAGAACAGATGATAAGATTTTGGCTGTCTGGTCTAATTCCTTGCCAAGTTTCCAGTAGTTTAATCATGATCTAATTTGAAATAATTAAATCAGTTATGTTTTTTTAGAACTGCTTTTTCATCTCTAGTGCTATGAATACCATCACTGCAATCATAACTAGAATAATTTTTATAATAACCTATAATTTTAAGTGATCAAACAAAATCCCCATGTAAACAAAAATCACCAAAGCAGGTTACTAACTGGTGGTCCTGAACTCTATCCCAATAGTTGTGGCATAAGGTGATGTGTAACCATGGGTCTAAACTTGTGAGTTTTTGTAAAGTTGGTGTGTAAAGCTTAAATCCAGATCTGTATCTAGAATTTGTTTTTTTAAATCTGTGTTACATCTTCCATCAGATCCCTGGCTGAGAAAGCTTCTTGACCTAAAAATGTTGAAAATCTAGATCTGATTTTCTAGCATGATTGTTTATTACCTTAAACCAATACACAGACAAAACACAAATAATATGAGGGAAAAGTGTGGGTTGAGTGAAGATGTAGGGACATGTGTTTTGTATTTGGTTTGGTTTGTTAGAAAATGTTAGGTACTTTACTTCTGCTCTATTAAAAAAAATAACATCATTGCACATGATGGAAATTTGCAATCCAGACATTATTCTGTGTTTCTTGTACAAATTCCTTGTGATTTTTAGCACAAATAATAAATAAAATGCAAGAGTTGTACTAACCACTTTTCTAAAGTCATTTGCTTCAAGTAACTCCAAGTTTAAACAACCATGACATAAATTTTTTTGATGAATGGACATGTGCAGGAGTACAAGCTTAGGGCTTTCATTTTAAGCTAAAGAAACTCTCTGGCTTCATCTAGTGAGAGCCTGGGTTCTGTTAATCAGATTTTTCTCATATTCTTAGAGCTGTATTTGTATTCAGTTTCATTGGAATATGCTTTTGATTTGTCCAAACAGCAGATGGCTGTCCTAAAGAGTCTGTATTTAACTTGGCACTTTCCATTCCACATTCCTTTACTATTCATAGCGCAGCAGTCATACTCATCTCCAGTACACAAAAAAGGAGGCAGTTTGACTTGCAGATCTCCTCAAATGTTTGAGTATTTACAAACTCACAGCATTATTTTATTTTTGTAATGCTGAGAAGACCAGATACTAGATATAGTGGGTGGATTTTTTTAATCTCTTCTAGTCTCACAAAATGAGAGAAACTGGGACAGAAATTAAAACTCTGTCTGTAGTCAGGAACTCCTACACTTAAAATTAGATTCATGTAGAGCCCTTGTTGGTACAGGGAGAGAGGGACTATAAATTGGCAGAAAACTTGGTATTTAAGCCACAAACAGTCAAGCAACATGAAGTAGAAAATATTCATCTGATTTAAAAACAAGACTGCCTAAAATGTGTAAGAACAAAGGCATCTGTGCTAGAGTAATGTCTTTTTATTACTGGGGGTTCACAAGAATTTGATCCTTTTGAGTATATGTAAGCAATACATTTTTTCCTCAGTTGCTGATAGATAACAGAATATGTTAAATAAAACCAATTTTCCAAATGTCTTTGAATGTTTGCTTTCAAATTAATTTTTCTGACAGAAAGTATAATTTCTCCTTATTGTGTTTTCAAGCAAATATGGTCAGTGATTATTCTTTTTTTCTTACAGTTTCAAACATGCAACACACTTCTAAAAAGTGATAGCTCCGGGATTTTTTGTATACAGGCTTTGAACTATGGAAATAGTGGGGTTTTTTCTTGAAAGTATCCTTTAATTTGTGTGCTTTTCCAGGGCCTAAGGAAGAAGAAATTAATCTCAAAAATTAGAAAACAGAATTTTTGGTACATAAATTAAATTTCCAGAAGACTCACAACCTGTCTGTTTGTTCTTTAATGATTATGGCTATGCATGACAAATGCTTATTCCTCAGAAATACAACTCCTACTACTGAACTAATAAATATGCTTTATTTTCAATATGTTATCAAATGGATTTTTTTTCTCTTGCTGTGACTAGCCTGAATTTTCTACTGTTCAAAAAGCCTGGCTATCTAACACATTTGTAGCTGGAGGCAAGCAGTCTAACATTTCACATCAAACAATAGAGTCAGCATACTGAAAAATATGTACAAAGATTTTCCTTTATTGTAATAGAAATACAGCCACATGCCTTGTACATTCTACAACATTGCTTGATTTATATTATTTTGTTATATTAAGAATTATTTTATCTCACCAATATACTATGGACAAGAATCTAATTGTTTTCCACCAAGTTCTTCATTTCAACAACCAAAATGCCATCATGGCAGAAAAGTGCAGACAAGTCTTTGTTCTCCACTCCATTAGGTAATTTGTACTGTCTGGTAAAGCTTCTGGATATGAAACCATGTTCATCCATCCTGGGTCCATGCTGAGCTTTGATCAGGAGCCAGCCTTCAAAAGTCTGGATTATGATATCTTCAGGGCGGAACTGCACAACATCCAGCAAGACCTGAAAGCGTGTGTTTTCCTCCTCTGGGCTGCTCGTCCCAGCCCCAGCTGTACTTCCCGCGATACACCTTCTGTTGCTTAGTGCAGCTGTAGAAGGGCCCGGCAAAGCATATAAAGAGTGGTCCAGTTTGTGGGCTTCCAGCTCTGGGACAGCAAACTGCTCTTGATAGCGTATGGGAGTTTCCACCCAGTGTCTTATAACACCTTCTGCCATTGCTGAGGCAGAAAGATAAGTTGCTGCTCCTGTGTCGCTTTGGTGAAGCTGCAGGGTCAGAGCAAAGTCTTCCCAGCCGTATGCCTTACCCGCAGGCTGGTGTGTCAGTTGATGTCGCCTTTCACTTTTAGCACAGGCAGAGCTTAACATTTAATAGGGCTGTGCTCCAGTGCTGGGAGACTTGTTTCATCTTTTGTCCACTAACTATAGAGCACTATTTATAGTGCTGGGGTCTTGAGTGGCTGCAACACATGCACAGCTCTCATGCAGAAGCAGTAAAAACAAAATTTTAATGCACCTCTGATTATTGCAGTATTGTGCTGTTTGTCCCAATGAATAATTAGCAGACAAATAATTTGAAATATTCTTTGATTTAAATGGAAGCTTAATGATTCTGGTTTTCCAAGGGTTACATGACAATACATAGAAACTCTGTATTTCTTCTAACTGAAATACTAAGTTACTGAGAGAAGGGATTTAATTAGCTGGACAGAAGGAGTGGGGCAGATTTCAGGTTAGGTAAACTATAAAGTTGTCAAGTGCATTGGATGTAATTGCAGAAAATTGTGCATAGGTGCAATACAGGCATGGTTAACCATGTTATTGGTGGGAGGAGGGAACCATAACTATCCCTGCCCGAAGAAGGGGTGCCTGAAGGGCCGAGTCTGCAATCTTAGTGACCTACAAACACGGCAGAGCCTTCTCCAACACGTCAGGGAGTCAGACTCGAGTTCAGGGAGAGTTACAGTGAAGGCTCGTGTTTCACAGCTTCCAGGAGAGGGCAGAGTTATTTCTTCCCTGCAGAGTAGTGAAGACAACTCTAAGTCCTTAATGCTATCACATTGTCACAGTAACCTTCATTTTCTGGGGCTTAACAGCTTGAATCTACAAGCCCATCTACTGTGTGTGTCTGGGGAGCAGGACTGGTGACCTAAAAGGCTCTCCGTGGTGTAATCTCCTTGCTACTCTGTGATCTCAGGTCATATAATGCCTGCAAGTGTTAACAGTTTGGTTAACAACACCTAAGAGGACAGTGCAGTGAAAAGGGAAAAACATTTCCAAATTTTAGTATGCTTGAGAGAAGATCCCTCTAGCTGTGCTTGGTAATGTAAAGCAGAATGCACTATGGCAACTTATGGTGAAACCTACTTATTTCCCTCAGTTGCACTAGTGCTAGAAAAAAAAAAAAAGAAAAGAGATACTTTTATTCCTTGTTGTCTGTCTGTTGTTCAGAGCTCTGACCCTCTCTTTTCCTTACATCTTCCATTACCATGAAAATGGTAAAATATTTTATATGGGATGTTTGGTTGCTAATGGTCTCATGAAGAAAGAGGCATTTGAATTTTGATAGCTATCAGAAATTAACTTCTGTATTGAGTCAATAGCAGAGCAGGATTACCAGACATCTATAATTAAAGTTCTAAGGTTGCTGTTTTATTTTAGACTCATGAAGGCTGCATCACAAGGTATGGAAATTTTTGAAGGTTCAAGAAAACTTACATTAATGGCCAACCATTTAATTGCGTATTATGGGAGAATTATGTTACTTTATTTAACTACTGGCTCTTCTCCAGCCAACTGTCCTCCAGAAATCATTTTAAAATGCAAGTCCGAATGTATGACTTGCTAAAATAGTGATAAAAATAACCTGGACCACTGCCCATTATCTGTTCAGCAGCTGTTCTCTGTTTTGCTAGCCAATGATTCAATTGATGAGGAAACTTTAAACCTGAAGTGAAGCAGTGTGTCTGGTTGGTTGTCATTATGATTTTAGAGATTGCTGAAAGATATTGCAGTCCCTACTGAGTTCTGTGATGATAGCCTGACTTACTTTACTTCAGCTGTGTACTTCATTAATAAATGTACTGTGCAGGAATACCACATTCTTTTATTTCTTGCCTCTACTTACACTTTAAAATGAAAGCAGAAACCACCACCTCAGCACAGCTCACTGTGGGACAGCTATATCTATGCCCAGAAACAGTTGCATTGGTCTTTCAAATGCCTATGTTAAGCATACTTGGAACTGACTTAATTAGCACAAAAGATGCTTTGAATACCCTTTAAATTCATGTCATGTGCAAAGCCCTACAGAAGTTTATAAGATGTCTCTCTACTTTGTAGAGGAATCAGATTTTAATAATGAAGCCGTGTAGCATCTTTCTGCTGTTCCATCCTGCTCTTTTCCTTGGTCATAGTCCCCTCTTCTCTCTTTTTACCACCTAAGGGCTCAGGAATTAGCTCTGTCTTTCTTATCTCTATGTTGCTGTCATGGGGAATATGTCAGCTGGAAAAAGAAAACACCCTTGAGGTGCAAACATCCCAGCAATTTAGAATATATTTTCAGGATTTCAAATTTAAATAAGGATATGGTGCTTCAATATTGAGGAAGTTTTGATGTTTATGCTATATTCTTCAAGTATCTATAGCAGGCTGCAGTCAAGCAGTTTTACAAACAATTACTTAAACCTTCAGAGAAGATCGGGTGGAAGCAGGATCTACGTCCTTCATTGCCAGCTCAGTGCCTCGGGTTTCATTCTCGTTTTCTGTACCGAGGAAGGCCCTGCCCTATGCTGCACAGTGGGTGGGAAACCACTGGCTGGCTAGCGAAGTATTGCAGAGATAGTCTTTGCCAAACTGAAGTGAGGCAGTTAGTTATTGTTCCCTTGCACTTGTCAGTCCATGCTCTCTTTCGCTGGTCGCACGTATTTATGGTCTCAATATCTTCTGGGAATTTTTAAAGGATAGGAGTAGGATCCATGGGCTGTTTGCAACAGTTGTGTGGGAAGAACGCGGTGCTATCAATGGGTCACACCGACATCTCGTGGTGAGACGAGAAAATAGCCGCGGAGGGAAAATCACAAGCTGCCAGCTGCTTGCTCGGAGCCAGCCTGTGAAATACTTGCATGGAAAGACATGCAACTAAAAAGTCGTTACCAGTCTGTGAAATACTTGCATGGAAAGACAAATCAAAGGAAAAAACAACACCAACAACACAAGAATCTAGCTTACAACAGGCTATTTTCGAGCTCATATAAGCTTATTTGTCAGTGGGGGAGGAATAACTATTTGGTTCACGTTGAACTCATGGAAAATACAGAAAGCAGGAATACTGGTAAAGATGTATTGTAAACTGCAAAACTGCAAGATCCATGAACTCATGAGAATAACACATTTTGGATGCATATCTTAAAGAAATACAGGTGCATCCTGATTCACACAACTTTAAAATAATAGATTGCCTTCTTGTGATTCTCTGCCTGCTTGATTTCTTGAAGAGAAGTAGGTATTTCAACTACCATTGAACTTCAGTAACTCCTGAAAGGGGAAAAAAGCAAAAAGGCTGGCAGGATGAAATGAACAAAAACTCTTCTAGCAAAAGCTAACAGTCTAAAATCAAATGAAAGACGGGTAATTACCTGGATGAATTTAGACAGAGCACTGCAATTACTTTTACCAAAGCACCCAAGGATGCCACTCATTATCTACTTCACGTGTCATTCAGAAGAGATGCTGCCACTTCAGACTTGGCAATACATAAGAAATGTAAGGAAGAGTAGGACTTGCTGGCTTTTACTGGTGCTGCCTCTGTTTACACAATATGGGAATGTAAGCTTTGCGGTGATACCAAACATTTAGATATTAAAATGAAATGTATGTGAGAATGGAACATGGTGTGACACTTATGGAAACTAGATGGTAAGGAGCTATTTTCCACATGGTATTTAATATGATTTTTTAGAGTGGGAAAATTGTTATCTCCTACTTGTGTCACTTTGAATCTATTACTTCTTGAAGCTATGAGTTGTCATTTTATCTGGATCGTTAGATCTCGACATATGTTAAGCTCTGAATGAATTAAAAAGGTAATCACAACTACTGCAAGCATCTAATCAGCAGGCATCAGGTGCTCTGTTTTCAAGAAATATTGTGGGATTCTTTTGTTTAATGTCTCATTCCAGTCACATAGTATTTATATTGGTCAGTGAATCACAACATAACTCTTTCTGCAGAAAGGCTTCATGCTGTGTTATAAAAATTCCTGCAAATTGTAAACGCTGTGTTGTTACACAGCCAGCTTAACTGAAGGAAGGCTTCAGTCTGTGGGTCATGTCCTTCAAAACCTGGAAAAGGCTGGATCTGCCCAACCTCTTGGAAAATCTCTCCAGGGCACTGATGCTCACTTGTAACCATAAACTTGATTTCCTAATTTTAGGAGCCTCTTGAGAAGTGGAAAACTGATCTCAGGTTTTGCACTAAGAATCAAATATTTTCTCATTTGTTAGGAAGTTGTGCAAAAGTACAAATGAGCATGGAAAGGACTACCATTTTGACACATTACATCCACTATTACAAGATGTTTTTTTGACATGTGGAGATGATAGACAGGCAGATGAAAGCTGAGGGTGGAGGATCTCAGGACCACAGCAGCTGCTGTTGGAGCGTCTTTACAGAACACTGAAGGAGTAAAAATACAACTTGTATAATAATTATTTTTAAATTTCAAATTACTGCAAAAGTTAGTTTAAAGTGGTGTCAATGAACTCTTTACAAGTATTTGCTTTGTTGTTCACATGGCTTGTTTTCTAAACATTTTTATATCTGTTATAATGAAATGCAGCTGTGCCTCAAAAAATCTTAAGGAACACCTATAGGAAGCAAACTACAGTGTTTTAGAGTGATAATAATCAGTTCACTTTTTGCACATAGAACAGTAGAGAAGAAATGAACAAGTAAAAAAGAATAATGTGTCTAAGGGCTTGGAAGCTCACTTTTGCCACTGAAGGGCAAGATCTAATGCACTCTTGCTGTAGAAACAGTCTCATTTTTCGTCAGTTAAAAATTAACTAGTGTTCCAAGAAGAATGCCAGTTTTCAAGTTTTCTCCTCCTCTGCCTCACTGAAATCTTGACTTGAGACTTGATAGGAATAATTCAAGGCATTTCAGTACAATAAGACCGGTGTATTTATTTTGGATCTGTTTAAACTTTACAGCAAGTACTCCCTTGTTTATTTAGGATGTGAGACATCTATTCCATGGACCAGATCTTCAGGTTTGCATGTTTTGAGGCTGAACAATTTAATAAAAGTAACAGAAGTACTGAAAATCTCACCTATGAAATTCTGGGAGTAGGAATATTTCTGCTCTTTAAAATAAGGTACTCCCTAAGGTTTTTAGTGGTAAAGGCTGAAAAATCTAGGACCTACATCACACATAAAACATGTTAACATGTAATTAGCACAACCCCCCCCATGAACTCATTTTGTTTAGTTTTTTTCGAAGAACAGACTTAAGACTGGAGTTAAATAGCTGGAATGAATTGAGGACCTATGGTGCACTGATGCTCTGGATAGGTTTGTCAAAATAATAACTTGCCAGAAAATAATTGAACTTACTAAATGAATTTTGAGATTTAAAATTTTCACTATAAGTGCTGGAAGGGACTAAAGGTATAACTGAACACATTTCGTTGCTTAGCTACTATGAAAATACTGTATTATGAGTGCTAGAGTCAAAACTACATTATAGAATACATATTTCCATGTACTTAGGAAATTTTAGAGCTGTAGACAATGCTTGTTGACCATTTGCTAGCAAAGAGATATCAGCTTAGTGGCCCTTGATATGAAGGTGGCTTATGGCTTTAGCTAAAGTCTGTGGCTTTGGCACTGTATGCTAAAAGAAGCCACTGATTTAAAGCATCCTGTGTTGTTGCATCCTGCATCTTTTGTGACAGTGTCTTGTAGGCATGACTGGAATCAGTGAGATTCTTTAACATCAGGATTCCATAAAAATTTACCCAAGTAACATAAAAGTCATCCACCACCATGCATCCCCAAGGTGGTTTGGTTCTCTAGGCTAAGCAAAGAATCGCTGTTCACTCAGCCCAAAACTCACTGAGCCTGAGAGTCAACATGTTGGTCTGGAAGGTGGCCAGCCACCAGTTTCAGGGTAGAAGCACCTCATCCAAAATCTCCTTAAAGAGCAATTGCTGTAATTTGTGAAGTATTTACTGGAAGAGTTTTATATGATTAGTGAATAATTCCTTTCTGGAGTGACATAAATGTGATGTTCCATGTCAATATACCTTGGGAATTAACTTCTATGATGAGCATCTTTAACTGACAAGGAAAAGCTAGAGACTGGGTGGGTCAGTAATGAGAGTGGAAGGCTTGCCCCACAATCTCAAGTTTAAAGTGATTGATAGGGGATAGATACTGTCTTCATATTTTGACTTAGTGAATAATGTAAAATTAATTGATAGCTATGTCTCCAATCAATGGGCCACCTATTTGTATCACAAAGCCAGCATCTCCCACACTTTTCCAATCTTAGAAGCAAAGCCAGTAATTCATTGCAAAAATACTGCCTCCCCTTGCCTGCCCACATGGATAAAGCTAACCAAAATCTGGCTCCTGTGTCAGAATTGTTATTTCCTTCAGGGTTGTAGTTAGAACAATATTCTCATATTGTCTTAATTTCCTGACTGTGGTGATGCTAGGAAGGCTGCAGAAGTTGTAAAATCTGATGTTAGAAATCCTTTTTTTATAGATACAGTTTTCAGTTAAATCTGAGGACCAAACTAATATATAAACCACATAATCCTTCTATCTCAGTTGGAGTTGCATGTAGACCATATCAGTGAAGAATTTACATCTTTAATTTTAACATTATCATCCATATTATTTCTGAAATTATAGAATCATAGAATAATTTAGGTTGGAAAAGACCTTTAAGATCCTGGAGTCCAACCATTAACCTAACTCTACTAACCTAGCTCTACCAAGCCCACTGCTAAACCATAGAATCATAGAATCGTTATCGTTGGAAGGGACCTCCGGGGTCATCAGGTCCAACCTTTATCCCATCATATTTCTAACCATTAGACCATTAGACCATGGCCTCAAGTGCCTCATCAACCCGTTTTTTGAACA
>VZRW01006218.1:3927-15940 GCA_013398125.1 Aegotheles bennettii | reverse complement strand
ATTTGAAAAAACTCTTTTTATTGTCCCCAACAGCTCTGGCCAGTTTCAGCTCCAATTGAGCTTTGGCTGCCTGAATTTTCTCCCTACCGTGGTTAGCAGCATCTCTGTATTCTTTGCATGTTACCTGACTTAGCTTCCACTGGGCATACACCTTCCTTTTCTGCCTACCCTGTAGAAGCAGATCCCTGTTCAGCCAAGCCAGCCTTCTGCCTTGTCTGTTTGCCTTCTGACATTTTGGGATTGCCTGCTCCTGTGCCCTTAGGAGGTGATTTTTAGAAAATGACCAGCACTGATGAATCCCATCACCCATAAGAACAATTTCTCAGGGCACTTGACTCAGAATTTCCCTGAGCAGCCTGAAGTCTGCTCTCCTCATGTCCAGAATTGAAGTTTTGATGCCAGTTTTCCTCCTATCAACAGAGATTTTAAACTCAATTGCTTCATGCTTGCTGTGGCCAAGACAGCCATAAATTTCTACTCACAAGATCCATTCTGTGGATGAGCAGCAGATCAAGTAAGTCAGCTCCCTTAGGAGCGACCTGTTTCATAAAGTTGTCATCCAGGTGTTTTAGAAATCTTCTGGTCTGGGTTGTACTAGCTATATGATGCTCCCAGTTGATTTCTGACAAGTTAAAGTTTCCCATAAGAACAAGGGCGGTTGACTTGGAAGTGTCCCTTAGTTCCTCAAAGAATAAGTCATTGGCATCCTCGTCCTGGACAGGAGGTCTATAGTATTCTCCCACCATGAGATCCATATTATTTGTTTCTTACCCAGAGACTCCTAACCATGTCATTGCCAACTGTGACCTCCACACATTCCAGCCCTTTCTTTACTTCCAGCCAGTTGCCCACCTCTTCTGCCCTGCCTATCCCTCCTAAAGAAGTGTCTTGGTTTAAGTGGTCAAGGCAAGCCACAACCCAGAGAACAGAATTGCTCTCTGTTACTCCCCTCCACCCTCCCAGAGGAAGATAGAAGAGGAATAAGGAAGAGAGACATAAAGTTGGAAGTTAAAACTATAACAGGTTTAATAAAATGGGGAAGGGAGTGTAACAGACAGGGGGAGGAACAAAATATACAAGTATATACAAAACATGATTCTGATGATTGCCAATGTAAGTTCCCAAAAGTCTCTCACAGCAAAGCTGACGCAGGGAAAAAGGTCCAAAGCTCTTCCCAGCACCCGATGGATTCATATTTTGCCAAGCACATGGTGAACTTATGACAAAGGTCAGGATTCTTTCTCTCTCCTGTATGTCTCCATGTGGTGGTGAGGCAAGGAAGGGGAACAGGAAAGAAGGGAAGGAATTCCTGTTCTTCTGGCTTTTTATAGAGTTTGGCAGGAAGTGGGAGGGAATACGGATCCCTCTGTTTTGCCCTCCCTGGATCCCCTTCACTCAGGGTCCTAAACTCCACTCTCTCTCTGGGTCCTCACACTAATACCATGAAATTTCAACTGTGCCCCCTCAAACCATAACAAGAGGTCAGTTGATCAATATGAGCCTTCTGCATTTGAGATCTTCTGGTTTATTTTTTTTTAAGAAGATAGTCTCCAAGCATGTTAGGGCACTGTTCTGTGTGTCCCAGTCTTCCATAGGCAAAAGTAGGTTTATTTATACATTTGTTCTCTTCAAGTAAAGAAGAGACCTTAGATTTTTTCCCCTCCATAATACAGTAAATCATTTACAGGTACATAAGGTCTTGCTGAAGAAAGATGTTGCTGCTCTTGTTGAACACATGGGGTCAGGTCTGAGGCTTGGCCTAGTGAGAGCCATCCTGCATTGAAAGAGTTTCAAAACATTAGCAAGCATATACAGTTTCAAAACATTAGCAAGTGCTCCAATTTGGTCGTTCTTAGCAAAATGCCTCACCCTTACATTGTATTATAAAAAGAGTTCAGGGCTGTAGCTCCTAAGGCCTGTATTGCCTTCCCAACTATGCTGCTTACTAAGTACCTACTAAAGTCTTTTGAGCTTTCAGGCTTGTGCAACTCACTCAACTGAAGTTTGAGTTTGAGTTTTCCAAGCTTTAAATCTGGAAACACTTATTTTTCGTGTCTCTATCAGTCCAGTGTTACTACTTACCTTTCATCTCTGTGCTGAGTCTACACAGTGATGTTGTTGGGGGAACAGGAGTCGCCTCTGTTTAAAGAGACCAGGAGCTGCCCCCATGTCAGACACAGACAGTTCCAGACAGCTCAAAAATGGACCAGTAGCTGAGCCCCTTAGTAAAGCTGGTGTTGCCGGTGAAAACATATTTGAAAAAGGGTAAAGAGCTGTGAGATAGAGGAGTGAGAAAAAAAATGTGTGAGAAACAATCCTGCAGACACCAAGGTCAGAGAAGACAGAGGGGCAAGGTATTCCAGGCAACAAAAAAAGTGTCCACTGCAGTCCGTGAAGAGTATCATGTTAAAGTGGATATTGACTCTGCAGCACACCTAAGCAGGTAAGTATGCCCCAGAGGAAACTGCAATCTGTGGGAAGCCCTGCCTGACCAATAAAGCCCTACAATGGACAAAGGCTCAGAGGAGATGGACAAGGGTGATGTGCCCATGAAGCTCAGGCAATAATTCAGGGTGTGACTGACCACAGCTGTTGCAAAGAAGCTGACTTTATCTCAACACAATGGGGACCAGAGAGAGGCCTTTGTTTTAGATGAACAGATACGTCAGTTGAGCATATCAGCTGGTGGTGTAAATGTTTTTCTCTAAGTTCTGTAGAGGAGTATGAAAGTTTCCCTGAGTTAGTTAGACCAGCATGGGGGGAGTGAATAGGTGGCTCAGCCTAACACAGAGTATAAAAGCTTCACAACTAACATAAGAATTTTGAAGAGAGCAACAGACTTGAGCAGGCTACAGCCCACATATGCCTTCTGACAACGGAGGATAACCAGCATTGTGACGGTGAACATTTTATAGAGACCAGTCATCAGAATCACATTCATATTGTGTTTGAACTGTGTAGTACAATTGCTGTATTTTGCTAAGTGTAACTTACATTTGTATTGTGATTTCAGTTTATTTTGTACCATGGTAATAAGCAAAAAGTCCCATGTAATATCAACGATCTTCAAACAAGTAAATTTGCCCTCTGCACACGGCATATCTAAAAGAAGCTAGTCAGAGAGTACTGAACTCTGACAAACCTCCAGCATTGGAGGGTTTCAGGACTAGACAGAATCCTGAGCAGCCTGATTTGACCTCCCAGCTGATCCTGCTTTAAGCAGGGGTTCAAAGAGTACTTGTGACCTCTTGAAAACTCTGCCAATCTGAATTGTTCTACATGTCTATGATTCTAATAGAATAGTGCTAACTTTACATGTGGTACAGTATCCTAAAAGAAAGTGGTACAAGAAACTCAAGCTTTATATTCCTCCATTTAATTTTAACCCATGACAAATCCTCACCTTTAGACCAGAATTCTGGCTAGTCTATTCTCATATCTATACTTTATCAATATACTATAAAATCAACATTAATAAATCTTTTTATAGCTAAAATACACCATAAGAAACAGCTTTGTAAAATGTAATGTAGAAGGGTTTTTAACATAAATTATACATTTCATTTTGTGTGAGTTCGAGTGACTTAGAAACAGAAAAAACATAAATCTTTCCAGATATGTTGAGGTTTCTAAAAATTAAATGAAATTAAATGAAATCATTTAAGGAAAGGCATTTTCAGTGGGAGAGAGAAGTCTTAGCAAGAATACATGAACTGTTTCTAATCAAGCTAGTATGACACTTCATTGGTTTTAGTATTTATGATCCCATTTGCAGGCTAGCTCCATATTTGATCTGTGCATTATGTGAGACCACTGGAAAGAAGCACTTCATCTGATACTGTTCCAAAAAAAAACCTGAATAAAACCCGTCCTTGTTCTTAGGGGCTGCTGCATCTCTTGAAGCTGCCTCTTGTTCTCTGTTTGAGTTTTACTACACTGTAGAGTTTTGTTTCCATATCTGAAAAGAATATAGGGGAAATCCCATTCTAACCCCTATCTATCACCGGTTGTACTTTCAGTTCCTGTACTTCTGAAAATTTTGTTCTAAGATCAGCCCTTCATTTACCCCATTTCAATATTATTTTTTTTTCTTAAAAATAAAATCTGGATTCAGCATTCTCATTGACTGCAAAAAGATGAAATTCTACATAAAAACCAAATCAAGCTATCAAAGCTGTGTGTTGGAATGAATAAATTATTTTTACAAATTCTATTTAATTCAAACAGTGGATAAATCTTTCAGACCTTCCTTGCCCCTTCTAGATTTTACAGAAAAAAATGGAAATTAAGAACTCACCTAAGAAAGAGTGGCTTTTATTATACTCTAAAAAGATTCAGCATCTCAGAATTGTTCCTGTCCTGCTCAAAAATCAAGCTGTATTCACCAAAAAAAGTGTGTCAGATAATTATAAATATAGAATTAAATAATAATGCATCTAGAATGTTTCCTACCTTGTTAATTTATTATCATTTGTGCTGCTTATAGAGCTTAGTAGATCTTTCTCTGTTAAGCAAAAGATATGGTCACTTCATACCATTCAAGGAAAACTCCAATCAGCAGCTGTTTTACTACCAACAGAGCACATGATTTCAAGGACATTGGATGGAAAGGAAGGGAGGAAGGGAGGAAGGGAGGAAGGGAGGAAGGGAGGAAGGAAGGAAGGAAGGAAGGAAGGAAGGAAGGAAGGAAGGAAGGAAGGAAGGAGGGAAGGAAATTTCATTTGGAGTTGCAATCTAGTGGTTTTACTGAATAACAGTGAAAAAATATTAACTATAAGGATCTGAATCTTTCTGCAGTGATTATCACATTTTAACATACAGGAATTTCCAGCATTTTAAAATTGAATACCATTGGTATTCTAGTTTTAAAATAGTCTTGTTACTAATATGCACTTATGACAAAAAGATGCTTTAATATTTTACAATATTTTGCCCAATCTAACACGCCATTCAACAGAATTATATTTCCCATTGCATGGAACACAAATAAACTATCCCACAGAGCAAGGCAGGAGATTTATTTGGTTTGCTGTTCCCATTGATAGGTGACAGACATTGATCAGTGCTAAAGATCAAAATCATCTGCCACATGTATTCAAAAATAATGAGGAAAAGAAAAAAAAAATGCACAGAAGCAACAAGTCTTGATCTTGAAGTCCAAATAGAACTCTGCGTCCATGGCATTCACTTGAAATCAGCAAAAGTGTGTGAACACATGAGTCTACCTTCCCAGTACAGCACTGGACTCATACTAAGCATGCTTTTCAGTGAACAAACTGAAACTTCTGTGTATGTAGAAAATTTTTCACACAGTGAGTCATACCAGAATCAGAAGAGAGTTTCGAAGATTGGGTTAAGTCTTCTTCAAAACTGAAGGAAGTAAAAATATCAACCACCATTTTAGGTGGTGACAATTCCATGTAGTAGGAACAGTTAAGTATCTTCATTGGAAAGTAGTGATCAAAATATTGTTTCATGTCACTGCTTGGAATGGTGATAAAACACACTGCTCTTGTCAGAGCAACAGGACTTTGTAGATAAGCAGTATTTGAACAAAGGATTATTCACTCAGTTCTTAAGACTCCATCCTTCAAGTAGGATAATGTGCAAGTTTAAGAACAAGACAAGCATTCACATATCCATAAAAATGGAGTAAACAACTGGAACATGGTTTTACTTTGCTATTGCAGTATAACATCACTTCATGAGTTGTCAGCAATGGAAAATCAAAGTCAGAAATTCTAGATCTAAAAGTAAAGAGTTTGTATCTGGTGCTTGTGCCTCATGTGACACAGATTCCCAAACTTTTATATTGGTATACATATACACTAGAGTACATGGCTTTCTGACGCTGCTTCATTTCCAGTAGTAAAAAAAATTTCTATGGATCTTGTGGAAAATTGTTTTTCTTCTGAAATCTATGTTCTAAAAATAAAATCTCAGGGTAGAATAAAAGAAACATAATCAAATGTAAGAATAAAAGAAATAATTTACACCATTTTCTATTAACTTGCTGTAAAATTTACTTGCTTCTTGATGCAGGGAAGATATTGAAGGTCACAAGCAAGATTCAGATGAGAATGAAACATTCTTTTGGAAATGGAGCCCTCATGCTTCAGGTCTTCTTGTCAGTCACTGGCTTAACATACTACAGAATGTGCTGCTGTACCTTCTACATATTGTAAGCACATTGTTGTATTTATTACAAGTAACATTTTCTGAAGTGCATAGAATATACTGTCACCACAAAATATCATTAAAATTAATGCAGACTACATTAATGACTAAATAAACAAATGAGCTACTACATGTATAAAATGTTACATGTCCAATGCTGAAATATGAACCTTGAGACCCCCTGTAACATGAGAAATACATCTTCTCTTCATCATGTGATAGATCACTACCAGATAGCCTAGGCCTTTCTGGCTTTACAGAGTTTGTAGGCCTTGTGCTGTGTCACTCATGTCATGTTGGAGATACCACAACAGAACCAGGGCTCTGTCTTCCTGCACTAAGAAGTAGTTCTTACTGAATTAATGTCTTTCTAATCAAAGATGACACTTTAATATTTTTTAACTATGGAGAAAAATACGATGCACAGACAGGAGTCGATTGTTACCAGTAGGATCCTAATAAGCTATGTTTATCCAAGAATGTGGCCTACCAAAAGCCTCACTCTGCTTCCTTTTCTTCGGTCAAGGATCTCTCTGTTACTACAAATTTCTGTCTCAGTTAGAACGGCCAGGGCAAGCCATAACTCAGAGACAGAATTTGCTCCCCACCTCCCTCGGGAAATGGCAAGTCAGAACTCTCTTGTGTACTCAACTTTGTGCACTGCCCTGACCCTCCAAACAGATCTCATGTGGAAAAAACAAAGAAACTGATGTTAACATCAAAACAGGAAGTGAAGAAGCTGACTAGAAGAAAATGGTAATTGTTAATAAGCTTTTAAGCATTTGAAACAAATTTTGTAAACATCAGCAGAAAGTCCCTGCTTTAACCCAGTTTGCAGGATCATCTGGTAAAATGCCCTTCAGAAAACATTGCTATCTTTGTTCAATTCTCTTCCAATTTTATTAAAAAATAGTCAATGGAAGTCCTTTATGGACATTTCAGGTGTCCATTTTCTTGGAAATATCAAAGTGTTCTCTAAGATAATAGTCATACTGAGAAGAATGCAAAATAAAACTTTTTTTTTACTCAGTATTTCTCTATATTTTTAGATTATATTATGTCTTACCTGCTAAAAAAATTTAGTCAGGTCCATAATATCTTAAGAAAACACATTAAATACTTAAGTAAACATATGAAGAGTAAACAAACAAAACTGGTAATCTGTTTTTAAACTCAGAAGTAAAGAAAAAACATCATTAATCTGAACCCATTTCACTGAGAAGTGGATTGGCTTCATTTTCTGTACCACTGTTATACGTCTACCCAAATTAAAACAGAACACACAGGTTTTTCTGAAAAGTATGAGAGTCCTTCCTCAGCAAAGTTTGTATTTAAAGTATTTTCAAGGTAAAGTAGCACTACCCTATTCTAATACACCTAAAAAGATCTTGGAATTCAGGACACAGTCACCACAGTCCTTCCAATCCATATCACGCTCTATATTTCCACTGGGATAGCTCTACACATGCTTGTCTATAGAGCTGTAGACAAGCCTATGAGACTATCTGTAATATGGCAAAACTTAAAGACACGTTCTGTAGGAAGTTCAAGTTCATACTTTATCCAGATGAATATTGTCCTCCTATATACACCTAAAGGTTATATTTAACAGAGAATCAGCTGTTAGAAGATATTCTTATGTAGGCTTTTGCTCCTTTGCAGCACATTAATGCAAGCAGATCTAAACGATAGCTCTAGCTTAATAGACCAAAGGAGCAAAACAAAGGAGTCAGAGCATAAAACAGAATCTGTAAAAACAGGAGTTAAAAAATCAGAAAGTCCTTGTCTTTGTTTCAGCCACAGTCACTAGTTACCATTTTGTGACAAACATAAATCTTAAGGAGGAATGCCTTTGTAATTAAATTGAACCTTGACAATCACATTTCTGGTCAAGATCTGATTTACAAATTTTGTAATAGTAAGAATGCTACCAGAATATCTGAGACTATAGTTTTTGCTGCCTGTAGGGTTTTGTCTATAAGATTTCACCATCTGTGTGTTGTATCCATACATGGAAAATATTCTTGTTTTGCTGCTATTAATTTGCTGCTTGTCACAGCAACGTGACATATGATACAGATCATGGGCTGCAGAGGTGGAAGAAAGAGTGGTGTGAAAAAGCAAGAGAAATGACAGACTTCTGCATGTTCTCCATCTTGGTCACTGCAATCCTTAACCATGGTGGAGTAGCAGGGCTGCTTTCAGCCATTAAAACAGGAAATAATACCTCAAAAGTTAACTGTGGGAGCAGGAAAATATCTAACAAGTTTCAACATGCTATTGGAACCCTGGATTGCAGTGAAAACACTCTGCTGAGAGAGGTATTCAAGCAGCCTTCATTACTATTTGCCTAGTTCAACAGTTCTCTATTTTTTCCCCATTTTTCTCCTGCTGGCTATTTTATTTCTCCATTTTCAAAATTTTGAACCCATCTACACTTACAGGATGTACTATGTTGTAACTTGTAATTCTAGACCTGGATTCAGTTCAACTTCACTACCTCAGAAACTCAGTTCTCATTTACAGGACTGTAACTGCAGCCTGAACAAGGTCACTTGTAGAGTTGTTTTTCCTGGGTGTGTGATTGCATTTCAGTAAAGAATAATACACTTTTTTGAAACAGCCCTTTAACATGCAGCTGGAGGTAGAAGCATCCCTCCAACTTTGCCTTGTTCTTCCTTCCTGTTTGCAGGTAAGGCTTGATGAAAACTACATTTTCCTTTCCTTTCCTTTCCTTTCCTTTCCTTTCCTTTCCTTTCCTTTCCTTTCCTTTCCTTTCCTTTCCTTTCCTTTCCTTTCCTTTCCTTTCCTTTCCTTTCCTTTCCTTTCCTTTCCTTTCCTTTCCTTTCCTTTCCTTTCCTTTCCTTTCCTTTCCTTTCCTTTCCTTTCCTTTCCTTTCCTTTCCTTTCCTTTCCTTTCCTTTCCTTTCCTTTCCTTTCCTTTCCTTTCCTTTCCTTTCCTTTCCGTTTTTTCTTTCACATTGCCAATTCTAGGGAGGTGGGAAACCAGATAGGGAGAAATTATGCTCAGCAGGGACTATATGTAGTGTGATTTTTCCTGTTATAATATTTTCTAAGTTTCATTATATGATATTGAGAAAAATAATTACAATTATGAAAGTTTTTTTGGTTGATTGGATTTTATTTGTTTGTTTATTTCCTTGTTTAAAGATTGCTTCCCTGTGCAATTATATCAAATGGCTAACTGTATTCTACTAGTGTCTGTCTGTACATGACTGTTGTTTCAAGTCAAATTCTAAATCCAGAAGAAAGTAATCAGCAGATGAGAGGCTCAACACAAAATTGTTGACCTGCATTAGTTTTAGTTTCTTCTGATACAATGCTATGCAAATGAGAGTGGAACCATACATTTGCTTCTTTTAAAACTGTAAGAATGAGCTAAAATCACGCACGTTAGGGTCAACTGCTTTTTGTCTTGTTTCTTCTGAGTTTTTTCGTTCAATTGTTGTTTCCAGAACTATGTAGCACTGAAGGTCTTATCAGAGAGCCAGAAGGCAGAACAACCAACACAGCATCAATCACAGCCTCAGATGCAGGACAGAGCCCTTCCCTGCACCATCAGATTTGAGACAAACTGGTTGATGGAATTCTTAAACATATCTCTACCTTCATTTTCTAAACATTCTGTAAAGCACAAAGACCTCCTGAAAACACATTTTGTGACAGTATTCTGGGATCACCAAAGCTGCAGAGATGCTTTGTTTTTTCAACATGGCTGCTCATGTGTACATCCTTCCTTGATGGTTTGTGTTTCTTCAGTTTAAAGCTGTGTGCCACACAGTGGCTGAAGAAGGAGGCTGGTGCAAAATGAAGTTTTCCTGCTTTTAAAGAAAAGACTCATTAAAAAAAACCCCATCAAATACCATTAAAAAATGTTACCATAATATCAGATAGTTAACATCATAACACATTAAAAAATATTAACAAAATAGCAATATTGAAACAACAAAGAATATTTATTTACACTATTTGATAATTGTGTGCTATGGCATGCAAATATTCTATGGGGGCTCTATTGCCATAAACAGCCACAATCTTTAGAAGACGTACATTGGCTTCCCAATATTTCTTCAGTTTGACTGGAGGACTGTGGCCTGAAAGGAGTTCATAATAGGCACCTCTGCCCTTCTGCAGCTTTTGGAGGCCATCGAAGAATTTCCAGAGGGTTGGGTGGTACATTGTCAATGCTGCTCAGAGCTGACACTGAGCAGACTCAGATTAGTTGATCCTGAACACCCAGATCCTGGGTGTTCTATGTTCTATCAAACAGCTTCTGTGTGAGTGGTGGAAACAGAGGAATTTGTCCATGGTATCCTCTCCTACCCGCACAACTAATGCAGCTGTCCTCAAACCAGTCTAGAAGAGGTTGAAGCTCTTCTGGTAGAGTGTCAGCCAGAGTAGTAATATATTCTCTCAAGTCTGGGATAGACACAAATGGCCATAACCATTTTGGCCTTAAGGACAAATTCCACGTTCATGTTGAATTCTTAAATGGCACCTGTCAATCCCAAATGCCTTCTGATATTCTTAACTAGGTGGAAGAAGCAGCCTTTTAGAGCTGCTTCTGTGGAGCATTCCTTTATGGCACCCGTGGCAGCCATTTCATAATCAGAGTGAATGGACTGCAGCCATGTGTTAAACACAACAGTGTTTAAACGATATCAAACAACTGCTTGTATGTGGCATGTTGTTTATTTGGCAGAAAGGCATGCAGCACTGGATGCATGCCCCCATACTTCTTTGCTAGGATCACATAGACCTGGGCGAAGAGTTTGGGGGCTATTGCAAAGGTGCCGTCCACATACCAGGTGTCAGATGTTCGCAGAATTTGCAGCCAACTGCAAATAAGAATCCTTCTGGGTCCTTCTTCAATATCATTAAGCATGAATGACTCCTGCATGCCTGGTGTTGGTGAATAGGTCTTGTATTCCTCCAGTAATACAAAGTCCCCCAGTCTCACTGGGTCTGAAGGTATTGCATGTAATTGATTTCGCTGTCTCCAGTTTGCTTTCTGTAAAGCTTCTGTTCTTGGAATTACATCATGAACTGCTGAGCTCAAATTGGACATGATAAGAATTAATGACCTCGTTTGTACTGAAGTGACGTTGCTAAATCTTGTAATCTTGTATACACAAATAGTAGATTGATTTTTGTCTTTGTCTAATGGTAACTTCATAAATCATTTGGGTAACAAACAGAATAGGTTGCACAAATGAGGACTAACATCATTGTTTGAAACCAGACATTGAAACCAGGATGTTCAGATAATATTTAACCAAGAGATAAAGAACTGAAAGACTTGTAAAGGAGACATACCAGATGAAATCACTCTTAGGGTTTGGAGATAGTCTAAGAGGTCAATGAATATGTATGAGAATGATGTATATAAGGAACCTGAGCCATCAGCAAGGTACGCATGATCAGAGAAGTGATCCCCCATGCGTCCTGAGAAGCAATAAAGAATGCCTGCTTAATAACACCATGTTATTATTGAGTTAATTATATTGGGCATCGGACTGAGCTGCACCTAACTCCCCATACAGTGAGGGATGTGTCGCGTAAAAGGGAAAAGGTGAAAGCCTGTGCAAGGTGGCTGGGGGAAAGCCCTCCCATTGAATTACGAGGTTTGAACCAGATCCCCTTGCTTTCTAAACTCCTTCTCAGAGAGGAGTCAAGGTGAGGCTGGATCCAATTCTAGTCCCAGACTTGGTCGACAGTTTATATCTAAAGGGTTAAATGTGTGTGTGTACAGCCACCTGTCAGTGTTAATGTTTGCCCGTTTCAGAGTCTCACAAAGGACTTGCACTGAAACAGAT